>CM060128.1:19396111-19993611 GCA_030522415.1 Channallabes apus | reverse complement strand
TCTAACCCATTGAAAATCTTTGGAGAATCCTCAAGCAAAAGATCTATGAGGGTGTGAGGCGGTTCGCATTAAAACAGCAGCTCTGGGAGGCTATTCTGACATCCTGCAAAGAAATTCAAGCAGAAACTGTCCAAAAACTCACAAGTTCAATGGATGCAAGAATTGTGAAGGTGATATCAAAGAAGGGGTCCTATGTTAAGATGTAACATGTAGCCCTGTTAGGATGTTTTTGATTGAAATAGCTTTTGATTTCTTTAAATATGACCTCCTAATGCTGCAAATTCAACAAAAGACTATTTTCAGTTCTTTACAACCTATAAAATGTTTTAACTCTGTTGTGCATAATAATTTGGAACAGTGCATTTTCAGTTTTTTTTTTTAAACAAATATTATCATTAGGAGGTTTGTTCAATAAAATTCAAATTATACCCTAATGGTTGATGACTTGAAAATTATACTGACTGTCATTTGCATTGACTAATTATGAAAATCAGGGAAAGGTATAATTTGCGTAAGAATTTGGAACATGGTGTAGTTTTGTAATTTACTAGAGGGAAGTTCTCTTCACCGACATTTACTGCAAAGGGAGTAGGGAGCACCCTATGAAGTACGCTTCCGAATGGAACGCAGCTCGGGGCTCGAAAAGCTCGATAAATCGCGTGCCGGCGGGTGTCGCAAATCGGCGGCTGTGATGCATAATCTGAGCGACAAAGAATTGAACATGATTTATTTTAATGCTACAAGATCACCATAACCTTCAAATTTTTAATTACATAAGTAAAAATGTAAAAAATAACCAGCTAAAATAGAATAAATTACAATTAAATACTCATTATTTTCCAAAGCCACAGTGAGCGGCAGCAGAGGGATGAAAGAGCCACATGCAGCTCTGGAGGAACTGGAGGAAACCTACAAGTGTGTGAATATAGTTTTTGTAGGACTCTGTATATACGCACTGCACAAATGCCAAAATCTTGAGTCAGAAATGTTTGTGATTGTGTGAATTTTGGATGATTTTGCAAAACCGATACCGTTTTTTCCCCAATGGCAAGAATTGTCAAAAATAGTGTTTGAATGGTAATTAGAAACAAATAAACAAACCAATAAATAAATAGTTAATCCAAGCTTGGTAGTGAGTGCATCATGGCTCCCAAATGTTCTCAGTGATCTCTGATATTCGCACAAGCTAATATTAATACATGACTGTTGCTTTGGTTCAAAAGGTTTCTCAATGCATACAATTATTTTTGCACATTTCCAAGAAGAGTGCCATAAATTCTAATTATTATAAATTAAAATGATGAATCTGTCATGTATTTTAAACGTTTTAACTTCATAGTTGGGAGATTGGAGATGAAAGGTCATTTGGATGACAGGAGTACTTTAAAAATATGCTTTTAAATCATCCAGTATTATTTGGTGGACAGACTTATCAGAGTTACCAGAGGAAAAATAAAATGCTCGGCACAGCTGCAGCGGAGATGGGGAGAGAGCGGTAAAATATGTGAAGAAAACACAGATCTTCTCTTGCCAGGGGACTGAGTGAGGTAAGGGTGCAGGAATGCTGTAAGGTTTTCGAAGGGGTTGGGTGTCTGAGAGAAGATCTCACAGTGAGGATCTCACAGTGAGGGGGTAGTTACAGTACGCAGGGAGATATCTAGATGGTACACAGAGAAGGGAAGGCAGGGGCAGGGAAGAGGTCCATGTCATAACATTTTTTGCAGCCTTTTACAGAGGAACAGCCAAGATTCAGGAAATCTGATAAACAACACAGATTCGACTGTAGTTAATCATGAAAAACATAAATGGAAGATATTTGGGACAAAACAATCTGGAGAGATGCAAGATGAGTAACAGAACACATCGAGATGTTATTTTTGGAATTTTTCGTCTGTCTGTCTGTTTGTTTGTGCATGCATCATTTAAAAACTACTGAACAAATTTTGATGGGGTTTTCACAGGTGTGTTTGACAGAGCTTGTCAAAAAGTTCAACAAATGTACATTTTTCAAAAAGCACTTCAAGTGCGTTCAGAGTGCAATTAAACTTCATGCAAACTAAGCCGCAGGCACATGTAGTAAAATATTTATACAATTTATATATGGAGATAATCCATACCAGGATGGTGTGATGGGGCACAATGGAAAACGAATGTATTCACCCTGAAACGGAATTGTTTCAGTCTAGCGTGTGTTATTCTGCCTATACCACAGAGGTTTCCCAGTTTCCACTGTTTAATTCAGCAACAAAGACGTTAAGCATCAGAGCTATCGGAGTTAGACCTTCCCATGCTGAGATACTTCATAACAGCAACCTGGGTGTTACAAAGTGCTGACACTCCATACTCCCTTTATTAAATATCACTTACCAAAAAGTCCTCAAACCAACGATGCATTTAATGCATTTATTTCATGCGTTTAACTTTGTGACACTAAACATTTTGTATTATGTTTATCTTGGACTATGTGGAGCAATTTAACTCCTTGTTTAAGAACTGTTACTATAGTAGACCACATTAACATCAATCTACTGTCCAAGCCGTCTTTATAATAAGTGTGAAGAACAACTAATGACACAAGTCTAAGGAGGGTTAATTACAAATGGCAGCTGTGAGACTTTCTTACAAACAATTTCATAAACAAACTTCAACCGATTGTGATGTTTCAGATGATCTCATCACGAACCAGAAACCGCACCTCAATGAGAGTGTATGGTCTACAAGAGTGTAATGAATCAGGTACTTACAGCCCATGTTTTGGCGAGCCTGTAAATAGGAGCGCTCTGTAAACCCGACACCACTGCCATTACCGCGTGGAGGCTGTTCATGTCACACAGTTTCTGTATAATCCGATAAAACACACAAACACAAATGCAAGGAAAAAGTTAGCACTGTGATAGTTTATAAAATGTTCCTTGTTTACCATTCAAGATACAATATCAATTCAGGACCTCTAACATTTATTTATATGAGGGGTGTTCGAGTCAAACTGGGACTTATTGATTGTGCAGAATAACAACAGTTATTTATACAATTTAGAACACACTTTATTTCTCGGTATAATCCTAAATATAATGCTACAGTAATGCACTTATCTCAGCGTTATTAAGGTAGAATGTTTTCTCTGTACACCAGAGTCATAATTGGGCTGGCTGTCTGAAAAATAGCCCAAACATGAGGAAATGGCTTGGAGTGAGGTCAGGACTGTACGGGGGATGTGGCAATAACTCCCAAATGAGTTCCTGTAATGTCACAATATGTTTTTTTAAACCATTAATGTTAATGGTTAGTTCAGATGTTAATAGCTTCTAATGAAATTAAATATTAATCAGGTAACGGTTATGGGTTATGTTTTAAACAGACCTTGCTTTTTTTTTTTTCCATGGACCTCTAGTGAAATAAAACATAAGCTTTTGCCTCATGGTAAAAATAAATAAATAAATAAATCCTATTTGATTTTCACAGGAGTGTGTAGACTTTTACTATCCACTGTGGATATTAAATCGTCTCTATGTCAGCACCTTACACACTCGCACTCTGGTTCGTATTGAACGCCGTGTTGGTTTATTTTCTTTGTGGTCAGAAGTGAATTTTGTGGACGTTTTAACTCGGAGTGGATATGACTTGAATCAGAGAGGCGCTTTGCATTAGCACTTCTGCCTGGAAATCATTGACTAAAACCAAAACAAATGAGAACCATCAGTTCTGACAATAAAACAGGAAGAATAAACTTGTACTCCTTTGTTTAGTCGTCTTTAAACGTTTTGTTTTAATGAAATCTTCTGTGTCCTCGATGCCCTCATCACAAAAGAAAGGATTAATAAAATAAACAGAAGGCTGTAACATTTAGCCTGTTCTGTCTAATTGAAGAAACCAACACACAAGACATACTACAGAAGCAGCAATCGTTCGTGTTTGCTGAACCATGGCAAGTCAGGATTTGGGGAAGTAGACTGGTCCAGTGTCTCCCATCCCTGGTCCTGAAGGAGCCCCTGCTCTGCACATTTGTGTTTTCTCAGCTCACAGCACATCTGATTTAACTTTTTGGGTAATTAACAGCCTCTACAGAACAGAAGTGGATGTGCCAGGGGATCCTCCAGGACCAGAGTTGGGCAACACTGATCCAAACGATGATGATTGTGCATTGGACATTTACTAAAGTGTTCCAATTTGAACAAGAACAAACAGGACTCTGATGACATTATGTGTCAGAAGAGGTAGAAAGATGGATACATCCACACTGGACTGATGAGCGATGACGGTGTGACTGACCTGTCCTGACTCATATGTATTACCATTTACATTTATTAAATATTTACATTCAGGCATTTGGCAGACGCTCTTATCCCGAGTGACTTGCATTTATTTTTTTTAAATCTCATTACACACCTGAGCAGTTGAGGGTTAAGGGCCTTGCTCAAGGGCCCAACTGTGGCAACTTGGTGGTTGTAGGGTTTGAACCTGGGATCTTCTGAACCGTAGTCCAATGCCTTAACCACTGAGCCGCACCAGAAACCACAAACGCACCTTGGAGGTTTTTTAATACATTTCAGGTGAATGTGAATGTTACCTTTGCTGTCCTGATGTACAGACTTAAAACCTCTGCTCTGATCTTCAAAGTTTGGGCATGAAGAATCTCCCGCACCACCCAGAAACTCACCTACACCACACACACACACACACACACACGCACACACATATATATATATATATGTCAACTGGCAATACTGGTAAGAAGAAAATCTTAAAATAATAACTGACTGTAGTTGTGATATAATTACCCAAGTGGTATTTCATAGTTACTGGAAAAAAATCCAGTACTGTTCTTGGATATAAAAAATAAATCCAAGTTGTGTTCAAACTTTTGTTTAGGATTGTATGGTTTTTTTTCGTCCCCCTAATTTTCTTGTACCCCATTCCCACCTGTCTATCTGTAAGGACATTCTCTCATCAAGGTACAGTAACAACTACCAATCAGGAAAAACAAAGCCAGTCACAGGACCGAGATCTATTGTAACATACTTACAGTATATGAACCTTAATATTGATTTAAGAGTCTTTAAAAAAAAAAAAACCTGACCTATCTCTTTAAGGGATACAAGACACATGAAAATATATACTTATATAAAAAATATATATATAATTTTTCACATATATATAATTTCCTCCTTCTTTCCTTGAATCTCAGGTGAACTTTGGAATGCATTTTTGCGTGGAACGAGGGTCCCAATTACTTACATTCCACTCTCTTTCCAGGTGAAAAACCTTAGAGAGTAGGACATTTATAACAACCAAGATCTATTGTAATGTGCTTATAAATATGCACCTTAATATTTCTAACGTTTCTAAAAGATGCAGTTGGCAGGCATTCTTATGAAACTAATTGCTTAAGTGGGTAAGATTTGTCAGAAGGTCATGGGTTCAATCCTAGGCATTACCAAACTGCTACCATGGACGATCCCAAGATGAGAAATGTCAAGAAAAGAATTTCCTGTAAATCTCACAATAAAGACTTTTCTCATTTTTTTTTTCTCAAATCCTTTTCAAGTACATTTACAGTTTCTGTTCTGGCTATTTCAACACACCGTTAATGGTAGACGCAAACCATTTCATACAGTATGAGTCACAAGAAAGATCCTGAGGCGAAAAGTCAACGGACTCAGCCTGCAGACCTGAGGCAAAATATCCCCCATGGGGGGGGGGGGGGGGCTAATTTCTAACATCTGTTCGAAACTAACACTGGACAATCCAATGAGGTTGTGAGTGATGTTCAGAGTATGAGTGTAGGAGCGTGTTGCAGCAGCATACCTTTCTCTGTGAGGGTGTTTGTACAGTACAAAGCCAAGAGGCGACGGAGGTACAGCTGTGGGCGAGGTGTAATAAACTCACTTTATAAGTGTATTTATGGACACGTAGACCTTTCTTATTCAACAGTCCACACACAGGAACAGTCATGCCTGGTGAGCCCCATGTGCTGAGCCAGCAAATAATAAAAACTAACACACTTGCAAATAGTGATTTTTCTTTCCTGGCAGGTTCGAAATTGAAAATTAAACACTGAATTTGAACCAGTGTCCCAATTGCAAGGTGTAAGGTTTATTCTGTCTTACTTCCAGGGCAGCTGGGCAGTTACGAAGACCACCCTCCTCTTACACCCCCCAAGTGGGTGCCACCAAGTGGTTCTTTCCAGCATGATGAACATGTTCCTCATCCCTACCTTTGAACAAACTGATATACTTAATTTAACAAGCTAAGGAGTGTAAGCGCATTAATATTGACCAAAACTGACCACGTCATATATCAGCCTGTCCGCACACCAGATTCAGTGTATTAGCGTGGAATAAAAGGACCAGCTTCCCTGAACATGGTACATGAAAAACGGGGGGGGGGGGGGGGGAATACCAATGACGTAATTTTTCCAATCACATGCTGGCCAAGGAGATAAATAATGCTCTTTCCAACTCCCTGTCTGTCTGCATTTGAGTTACACAAGAGGAAGGCTGAAGAAAACAGATTTGTGTGTGTGTGTGTGTGTGTTACCTGATTGAATCTTCGTGTGAAAGCCACAGCATTAGGAGCTGAACTGTACTTCTCTTTTTTGTTCCAGCCACAACTTGAGAGTTCCTATGACGAACAAAAAAAGAAACAGACAAAACAATAAAACGAGGCAGACACTCCACAATTAAGCAGTCTTCAATATCGCCCAGGGCTGTCCCCAGCGTGTAGTGAAAAACATGCGCCATCAAGAAGTTCCTAATTAAAAGTGGACGGGGTAGAGGAATGATGGAGCGCCAACCGAGCAAGGGGCTGCTTTCATCTAACGTGAGCCGGTTTTTAATGTTCATAGCTTTCCAAAGATCTAAAGAAATAAACAGGAGACACATGAACGGGACATGAGAGAGAAAGAAACAGAAGGAATTGAGCTTACACAGAACTGGAACAGAGAGTGCAAAGACTGTACAAGCTGTCCAAACTAGTCTTGGCACAAGACCGGAATGTGCTCGACAGAAACAGAAATCTACATTATTTTATTAAATTCAGGTCCTAAAACTACGCCATTAGGTTTAATGCTAACGGTGCACTCGACACTAGGCACCGCTGCCTTGTACCATGGAGCTCATGATTCACCCTTTAGGTTTATTTATTTGTATACGGTACAACATGATTGATAAAGGTGTCACGACATGCAACGTTCACTGCCGAACATTTTTTTTTTGACGTTTAGATGGGTCTTCTGTATGGCTGCAACTAAAGATTATTTTGATAATCGATTAGTTGGGCGATAATTTTTTTCGATTAATCGATTAAAACTGAACGCTTTACTTTGATGTTTTGCTTAACTATATAAAACCATAAATCAGGGTATTATTTATGTATAAAAGTAAACTTTAAAAAATGCAAAAGCCACAGAGTTTAATGACCTTTAATTTTGACAATTTTTAACAATAATTGCAGACGGCAAGTTGACAGTGTATATATATATATATATATATATATATATATATATATATATATATATATATATATATATATATATATATATATAGATAGACCATTTTGCTACACTGGACATTAATCTTATTGTTTTAAATATTCTTGTAATACGGCGACGTAGGGAGAGAAAAAAAAAACCCGTCTACTGGGTTCACTCTCTTTATTTTGCTTCTTTCCCGCATTTCCCTCTGTACAGCGTGTAGAATCATGGGATATATCCGGTCCTCCGAAGTGTAAAATGAACTAGAAGTGTTTTCCTTGCGTTCGTTGGGATTTGAACGCAAGGAATAAGCTGCATGCAACGTTTTTTTCTTTTTACGCCATATAACCGCGCAGACGGACAGACGCACGTCACCAAAGCCCGTGTGAACACACTCACTGACTCCTTTTTTTTTTTTTAGTCGTGGCCAATTCCTCCCCGTCGCTAGGGGCTCCCACATGTGTAGAAAACCCTCGGCGCTTCATCCGCGCTCACCGGACACTACGAGCGGCAGAAAACCGCTCGATTTTAACGCCCGATAAGAGGTGTTTAATGTAAATTGCTACCATACCTGGGAGGACTTGGGGCGCGCGCTTTTTCCTGCAAACGCTTCTGTAACCTCCATTGCGCGAGCGACTGTGTATTTGTGCATCTTGTGGTCGCGCGCCTCAATAACGTGAGCAGCCCAACTAATCGATAACGGCATTCATTGACAACGAATTTCATTATCGATTTTATCGATTAGTTGTTGCAGCCCTAGTCTTCTGTGTGTTTGTGTGTGTACAAACCTAAAAGTGAATTTTGCATATCACACCTTTAATATTATGTGAGTAAAGCTGCTTAACATCAGTCGCCTTGATTTAGTGAAAATTGCTGAGAATCATGTTGTATCGTGTTGATGGGCAGCTACAGGAAGCCAGCGCAGGGAGCTGAGAAGTGCGATGGGGTGGAATTACTTTATTTATTTATATATGTTTGCATTCGACAGCGTGAAATGTTGCAATATCTCTCTAAACGTTTACAGCATAGCAGGCAGCTGTGTGGTACGGAAAAAAATTATATTGAATTGGGATATTTATAAAATCATTTTACTTACAGAACTGCAATACAAACTGAAACGGGACGTTTCGGGACTAGGCGTAGTGATATTTAGATATATTAAAAATGAGTCTCCCGAGAGGCGGCGCGGTGGTGTAGTGGTTAGCACTGTCGCCTTGCACCTCCAGGGTCCGGGTTCGATTCCCGTCTCTGCGTGCATGGAGTTTGCATGTTCTCCCCGTGCTTGGTGGGTTTCCTCCGGGTACTCCGGTTTCCTCCCACAGTCCAAAGATATGCAGGTTAGGCTAATTGGCGTTCCCAAATTGCCTGTGTGCCTTACTCAGTGTGTGTATGTGTGTGCGCCTTGCGTTGGACACTGTCCACTGCCTCGTTCCCTAAGCCTCCTGGGATAGGCTCCAGTTCCCCGCGACTGTGAATACCGTGAATAAAGCGGTATAGAAGATGAGTGAGTGAGTCTCCCGAGGAAGACGTGTCGTCTGCCTACTGAATGTGCTACTTCTAAAATTTTATACATTGTAACTAGTCTACAAAAGTTCTCTGACTACATTCAGCTGTAGTCGATCCCAACATAAAGGAACTGCCACCTTGTGGTGGTACTTGGTATTATCGTGTTGCCACATAACTAAACTTCTGACCGTTACAGCATATAAAAGATTAAAAAAGATTTTTTCATATAGTATTATATTACAGTATAAAAGATAAATAGCTAGTGCGCATCTATGAAGGTTGTACAAAAGTTTCATCAAATTCCAGTGAACGGTTTCGGAGGAGTTGTGGATAGAATAAAAGCGTGACGACAACGGACGCCTGACATCGCATAGTGATCCCTTTGTGTTGTCTATGCTTTGTAGGCAGGCGACACAAAAATGCATTATCTGAGCGGTATTCCGACTGGAGCATTAACACACAGACGCTTTGTGGGGAGCTCGGAGACCCGTGTTAACATTGTTAAATAGTACAATGTGACACTGTTAAATGGGACATGCTCATAATTGATGATACAGTGTTTGAGCTGTCCCGTTTAAACGAGTCAGCGTACGGTATACTTGATCCGTGACTATACACTGTACGTGCGAACTGGACTATCAAGGTCAGTACACAGTACAGTTCACCTAATGCGAGTTCACCTTAATACTCGCACAACTTCACGCTGGATAGGATCCTGACACGTCATGTCACGTCATGTAGCAAAAACGGGTTATATATTATGTCAGCTTAACTGATAACAACAATAGCACAATTTACAGCTGGTTATTGTAGTTACAGTAAGTAAACAGGGACATAAAAATTCGCTGAAGTCATTACTTTCGAGGCACGTTGAGACGTTTTCCTGCCGAGTCTTTAACAAGCGCACACAGCTGCATATTCGTAATGACACCGTCCACCTAATACTCGCAGTGCTCTCCACACACACACACACACACACACACAAAATAATGAATCATAAACTTGCCAAGAGAGACTGCAGCATAGCAACATGCACACAAACACAGATGTTAACCAACCGGGCCATCCGAGCCCCCTCACGTTTCTGACGGAGGCTGCGGGTTGCCGTGTGTCCCCGGCGCCTTGGAGCGGGCCAAAGAAATCATTCTTCGTGAAAAGCTTAAATTTTCCTAATACACGAATCAGGTTGTAACCAAAGGAACTTCCAGGACCCTCGCATCCACAAACAGGACTGCAGGGGGGGGGGGGAGGCTACACAGCCAACGCTTATTATAAACCATCAATCAGTCATAATGTGTGTATCAGAACAATGGGGGGGGGCCTCAGCACCGACACTAAAGCTGTTACACTCGACACCAAAGCACTCGGATATACCGCACCGTCTCACTGGGAAACTCAAAGACTTCTACTCTAAGCAGATCCATCAGTGCTGATCTGCACAACGTCGTGTTCTTCCCTTTCTTTTCTCAAAGCAGATCCGTGCCACTTGTGGATAGGTTTAGAGAAGAAGCTCACGGTTAGTCAGGTCACATGATCAAACTATCACCAATCCACTGAGGACATCATTTTTTTCCTTTAGAGCCGTGACTAAAACACGTTCTTCTCCTCATTGCATAAAGACGTAATTAAACGTGCTCTTAAAAAGATATTTCTAAACTGCTTTTTGGATTTAAATCGTTTTAAATGAGGGTGTTACGCAATGTAATTATACATTATAAAGACATCTCAGTGATTTTAGGCTTTTAGGAGGGTAGGGATTTCGGACTCAAAGAGGGTTTTTATCTTTCTCTTTAGTTTTTTTTGTTTTTCCTAAAAGTAGGAAATTAGGGAAAATAAAATAGTTTCAGTGATGTATCGTGATTGTTGTGTGCGGCATTTCGGCACACTACGTAACTCCAAAATCTATTTTTTTTTTTTTTTTATAATTATTTTTCGAATTCTTTTCTAAACTTGTTTAGAATTATAACATCTTAAAAATAAATAAATTAATAAATAATAAAATTCCGACTGTTTTATCGGAAAAATTAACAAGGAACATGGTTAATGACACTGGCGTGAGCGCACACTAACGGAATCACTGCTGTAAAGTAGTGCCGTGTTTTCCATTGCTACAAAGTCCAATATTTATTCTCCCCAACAAATCAAAGCCTTTTTTTCTGATGAGTCTCACTAACAAGTGGTTTTCTTATGGCCACACAGCTGTTTAGTCCTAATCCTGCGAGTTCTCATCACACTGTGTGCTTGGAAATGCTCATTACTTTCATTATTCAACAAATCTTTTTAAACTTTTTTTTATAATCCGTCTTTTTATAATGAATCTATTTTTCAAATCTCTACTTTCATTATTGATGCAAGCCAATAATTGGACCATTCTGAAAAAGCTATAAAACCAATTCTCCTGTAGAAACATTTCAGCAATCTGGTCAATAAAAATCGGAATATATTTAGACTAGGTTATCAAGTCAAATTTGTAAACTACCACCCAAAAGCTGTCATTTTCACCAAACTGACTGATATGAAATTTAAACGAATCACTACATTCCTGACTGGAGTGGTGATGACTTAACACGGTACATTAAAGAGCAGCATCTGGCATTATTTAGAGGAGGAGTGTTGAGCTCCGTCCGTCAGACTTACTCACATGCAGTTTAGGGCTGCACGATTCTCACTAAAATGTGAGAGTGGAAATAGAGTTTCAGCATGCACGAGTGAGAGTTTAAGCACGCAAAAATAAAATCAGACCACAAAATACAGTTCTAGGATAATTTTTTTAAAATAACGGCATGCTACAAAAACTCCAAGAAAACTGACAAGTCTGTTTAGGTCCGTCTCCATGCTAAACATTACTGAGTGACAGAGATGCACAATATTATTTAAATTTGACATGACAGAGAATGACAGTGACAATGGCTGATCAACCGGTGCATCTTTATTATAAAAAATAAATAATAATAATAATCTTGGCAGCACTGGTTAACACCGTTTCCTTGCACCTCCAGGGTATGGGTTCGAATCCCACCTCGGGTCTGTGCTTGGTCGTTTTCCACAGGTACTCCGGAAATCCGAAAGACAGACGTCTTTCACAGAACTAGTGGACCACCTGGGGATCTGACTATAGTACAGGTTACATATGGGTTTTACCAGCTACATTTATATGGACAATATTTCTTCTGATTAGAATCATTCAGATTAAATATTTCAGTGTAACTGTCTACATGGACGCTGACACAATAAAAAAAAAATTGCATTCATGTGCTTCGAGCACTTTTGACATCTTTTTTTTACATGCAAAGTGGTTCTGTTCTTTGTAAAGCGTGTAGTTAAGGTGCTGGAAACGTAACAGAAGAAAAAAAGAGGGTTTTTTTCCCCCTCTAACTTTGAGTGCATGTTAGGCTTCACTCCTTTTCAGATGAACCTGGACTTCATTGGTTAGATGCTTCATTGCATGTGAAATTATGGGGGAAAAAAAAAAAAAAAAAAGTGAGCACATACTTATTCTTCACCTTTTGATAGTTACTGCTGTGTCCAAGACCACACAGTCAATCGCGTGCCTTTATAACTCAACCATTATAAATAAAGTGTGAGGAATAACAGTAATCTATATAAAGTACAACCTGGACATTGAGTCCTAAAGACATTCATAAAAATACCCATAACTATCATGGTTTACTAGAACTGTTCTGCGCAGGGCATATACAGTACAGTACAGGGGTTTTGCTTAGAGCAGGGTTTCTCAATCCGGATCAAGCTGACACCTTAAAGCAGCAACACAATAAAACAGTGTAATAAAGTTTTTGTTTCCTACCTAAATTATAATGTGTTCTACTCATCAATAAGCTGTTAGTCATCATGTCATCATGCTCATGCTTACTTTGAACGTTGAAAGTTGGAGCTGTTTATGTTCACAAGCAACAATTTACAGGCAAACAGTGTCATTACTTTTGCACCAACTAAGAATTTTGGTATTTTGAATCTTTGACAGTTAAGAATATGTCAGACACTTACTGAATGCCAGTTGCTTTAAAGTTAGACTAGCTTTGGCTTAAGCACATGATTGCAGTCAAACAGTGGCATTTCTTTCCACTAGGTCTGAATGTATTTTGTCTCACTAGATTAAACACAAATGTACATTTTCTGTTAGTTATAAATAAGTTCATAAAAGTCATTTGCTTGCACACATCACCAATCGTTCTGGACCTTTAATCATAAATAAAATATTTTGAGAAAAAAAAAGTTTGAGAACCCCTGGCATAGCGTGACTTTGTCGGTGAGATCTGGCAACGTTGGCAAGCTCAAATCAAGCAGGAAAGAGTGTTTCGGTGATTGAGAATAAAGGGCATGAAAAATGCACAAAAAAAAAAAATCGAGATTTTCATTCAGGGCCCAAATCTAACTAATTTTATTTTGCACTCTGATGGGTAAACTTTTGCAATTACAATATGGTTCAGATGCGTGCCAAAGCAACCTCCGTTATACAGAGTTGTCCTTTCAAAGGTCTCACGTGTTACTCAAAGCAAACAGTTCAGGTTGAAGAGGTTCAGATTCAAAAATAACCACCGAAGGTTGGGAACCCTTGATATAAAGTACAACCGGAAAACACAGTCTAGCTGCTCTGCACTGAGACGGGTTATGATTTACAGTAGAGTCTCAGACACCGGCTCTCCCTGTGCTCCTCATCGAAAAGCACGCAAAGCCCTGACAGATCCCTGTCCCAGCAGACAGTTAACAGCCGTGCCTGGAAAACTGGAGGCCGACCGCTAACCCCCAAACAAGCAACCGATCATGGGAGAGACAGGTATGGAGGATTGGGGGGGTGGGGGAGGGGGGGTAGGTTAGGAGGGAGAGGGGGATGGAGCTGGGTGAAGCATTAGATATAGAAAACATGGAAAAACGTTGCCAGGTGTAAAACGGATAAGAGGTGGTAACAGAATGATTGAATTCGTAGTAAGAACAGGAAGTCTTGCATTTTAGCTGCTGAGATCTTAAGGCACACGTAGACAAGAGGAAAATCTAAGAACGTGCTGGTAAAATGATGTCTCGTGCTTGTCTTGAGTCTAAATGACCTTCACCTCGAGCTTATGAATCTGCGAACAAAATGTCATTTCCAGAAGTGCAGTACAGTGAATGAATGTTACAGGGCTGTGCTTTATTTCTCTGGAGAGTCACTACTAATACCGCATGGTTTTTAAAAAAATAAATAAATAAATAAATTTATATATATATATATATATATATATAAAAACCTCCAAAAAATTACATCTCGGCTCAGAGCGCTCCTTGCCATAACTTTATACTGCAGTTATCATTTTATATTCGTCTGTGGGTGTCGGTTCATCAAGCAGAATGAAGCTGTAGGAGCAGACCGTCATGTGGATGGGAGCGGGAGTTTGTGCGGCAGTCGACGTGAACACCCTGTGGGTTGCGCCAAAGCCTAACGTGACTCTGTAATGTAACCGTGCAGCAAAACAATAGCCGCAATCGCTCCCCTGTTACGGCAACATGAACGTGCAGCTGCAAAACATTAGACAGAGTGTAGAGAGAGAGAGAGAGAGAGAGAGAGAGAGAGAAGGTAAAACAGAGTTTGAGAAGGGTGCCGTTAACACATGCGTCTCGAACTGGAAAGCTGTTTACATCTGGTGCTTCGAACTCGCAGCTATGAATGGATTTCATGCAACAACTGGAGGAAAAGTGTCACTGACATCTATTACATCAGACTTCCACACTCTTTCTTTTCTTTTTTTTTTGGCAGAAATCCAGCAAACTGTGTCTCATGTTCTTGAAATGAACAATCTTGATGCATTAACATTTAGTCTTGTGTATTTTCCAGCAGTGATGGAGTCGATTCAATGCACTTCAAATATCACATGGTCATTAGTTGTATCCTCCCAGTGCATCCCTGAAGTGGTCCGAGTGATTGGCATCTGAGCCATGCTTTACCTCACTAGCCATGCCCACTTATGCGCAAATTACTCATTTTGCATTTTAACACCAGGTTTGAACAAGGACTCGGTGTCTTCTCTAATCTGAGCACACATGCACTCTGTCTGATTAATTCTAGCTGCTCCTATTGAACACAAAGTTTAAAAGTCTGTATAATTCAAACATCAGGCCTGAAAAGTGATTATACCAGTGTACATCTTTATTCAAGAAAAAGGGCATTGACCTTAACTCCATTTTCCCTCTCGTTCACGCTCGTCAGTGTGTATACGAAAATAATAAACATTTATTCCCTAATACAACAGCTTTGCTCACAAACTCTAAAGGATTACTGATGAGAAATTAGTCATCATGACAGCTCGTGCCTATAAATCAGCGATCCAAAAGAAATGTGTGTGTAACGCCTGTTAGTTTCTTAAAAACATCACAAGACTAATGAAGCTAGGACAGAACCAGCAGACACATCTAATCCATAAAAAGCAGGAGGTCACAGGCCAAGTCTGACCTTACTGCCAAAAAGAGCTTTAGAGTATCTCGCAGTTCTAATACGCTCACAGCTCAGACGGCTCGCAGGCTGCCAAAACAAGCAAGGTCTCATGCGGCTGCTGGATGGGTTATAAAAATCACATCGGTGTTGGATTAGAGCACGCCGAATAAGAGTGTGAATGATGACGAAATCTATACGTGAAAATATTTAGGACAGCTGTGACACACCAAGACAAATGAATCTCAGACATGCGATGTTTTCTCGACTTATTATTAAAGAGCATGGATTATAATGCGTAACGTGACAGACGAGCTTACACTTAGAAGTCTCATTAGAAGTCAAGACATGGATGTGTCCAGAAGTACTCAGTACACCTTGACATCAGTAACTCTCTCACACTCGCGCGGCGTTTATACAGCTTTATCCTATGGACAGGTTCGCGGGGGGCCTGGAGCATATCCCAGGAGATACGAGGTACATCCAGGATGGGATGCCAATGCATTGCAGGGCACTCACACACACACACACACACAGTCGTTCACACGCTATTTTTTTTTTTTTTAAAGAACTAGACAAACCCTTTGTTATGTAACCTGTAGGAATTTTGAAGAGCGGTTTTGAAACTCAGATGTGGGAGCTCATCAACATCTAACAGGAGCTGACTCCATCCAACCCTGGTAAAGCAAGAATAGACACATGGGTGGAACAAACAGGGCCTGGCTGCTGGTTGGAACTAACCTCAGTTTATGGCTCAGTGTTAGTGTAGGTGTCGTGCCTGCCATGGGGAAGGCCCAGGTTCAGTTTCCACCCAATACCCAAACTACAGCCACTGGATGCAAAAGATGGGAGGGTTGCATCACAAAGTGTTGCATCACGAAGGGTAAACGGCATAAAACTGGGCCAAAGCTGTGTGCAGATCAAATGTGGCAGACCACATTTGTCTGTCATGTACTGTACCCAAGCGTACACACAGTATGATATAATGCTTAAACAACTGTTCATGATCTGTTCGTAAGTTTTTTCCCGGCCATAATAGAGAAACAATTGCACTAAAAAAAAGAATGTAAATATATAAAACCTACAGTACGAATACACGGATATAAAATAGAAAAATATATAATTTATGACGCAAATGTATAAATTACATGCAATGTGCAATATTAAATGAGTATATAGATATCATTTTGGCACTTCGGTGTCAGACTCATTTTTCAGAACTAGAAGTTATTCAACTGCAATGATGGAATACCGGCAATGAAACAAAAAAAAAAAAAACATACTTGTATTTTCTCGTTAACAAAAACCAGTTACTTGTCATTTATTCTTTATTTTTCATTCCAGAACTTAAAACCTGTTAGGCTGGAAGTTTTTTTTAATCCATATTTTTCACATTTTCCAGATCTTTAAGAGAATTATGTCTGCTCTACCACCACCTCACACATGATTTATGTCAAACACCAACAATATGCATGGCAGCTGAAGGGAGGAAAAAGTTTGAAAGTACCCTAAGATTTCCACCAAAGCATAGATGAGATTTTGGTACACACAGAAAAGAGACAAAAATAAAAAATAAGACATTTACAAACCACAGTCTTGTAAGAGTGTGTGTGTGTGTGTGTGTGTGTGTGGGCTCCCGTCTGCATGTGTGGATACCCTTTTCGGTAAGGAGATTTTTATATATATATATATATATATATATGCGGTATAGAGAATGAATGAATGAATGAATGTGTGTGTATATATATATATATATATATATATATATATATATATATATATATATATATATACATACATACATACATACACACACACACACATTCATTCATTCACTATACCGCTTAATCCTGTGTTCAGGGTCGCGGGGGACCTGGAGCCTATCCCAGGAGACTTCGGGCACTAGGCGGGGTACACCCTGGACAGGGTGCCAATCCATCGCAGGGCATATATATATATATATATATATATATATATATATATATATATATATATATATAAAATGAAAATATATAAATAAAATGTATACCATTTTTATTTAATTATTTACTTATTTTTCTCGATTACTTATATATCTTTTATTATTGAGCCTCTTGAAAGGAATGGCGCTTATGAATAATGCATTTCTAAAGCTCCGCAAAGTGAGAAATAGTATATTTCTAATTTACTAAGGGATCACTGCCCCCTACTGGGGAGATTAAGTATTGACAAAGATGCAAAAGTGTGTCGGAGCGCGCGAGTAACTTGTAAGTGGCACTTGTATCCACACTCACCTCAGGCTGAATGGCTTTAAACACTGGAGCATCCATAAGTGTGATCTGCCCCTAGAGGAAAAAAAAGGAAATGTCTATTAAACGTCACACAGTTGTGAATTCATTTTCACACGCTTCAAGTTCTGCACAAATGTATTAAGTGTGGTTCCATCATCTGTGTGATGAGAGAACTGTGTTGAAGCATTTGCTGAATGTATGTCAATTAATCACTCAGTCTCTGTGCTCTTATGTTCTAAGAGGAAGTACGACTGTATAAGTAACAGCTGTATAAATAACCACATCTACAAACTAAAGGAACTGTAACCACTAATATTTTTATTTGCATGCAGTTCAACAAAGACTTTTCTGTATAGTTAAGTAAAGCCTTTGGGTTAACATAAAAATCATCATAATTTACACCTCAACTTAACGTATCAAACAGCTGGTTCAGAAACAGATGTTTTCTCACACAGAAGAATTTCATCATTCTCAATCAGGCTTTTTTCCCCCTGGTTTTACAGCACAAAAATAGATCTGTAAAAAATATTCATTCCCCGTCCACTTCGTCAGCAACCCCTGTGCACTTGGCTTGTGTAACATTAATAAGCACTTGTTATACCCATAATGAGCAGAAAAGCATCTCAGATGGCTCTTGCTGTCAAACATTTAGATGGAAGCAATACTTAGATCATTTAGATGTGAGACTTGTCCCTTTTTACACAAGAACAGGAATCTAAGGGTGTTTTCACATTAGGCATATGATTGATTTGTACCAGGTCCAGAAACGAGCAGTGTTCACATTGTACTTTGTGCTTGGTTCTTGAGGATGCTTGCATCTTTACACTCTCTGATACACTAGGTGGCAGTATGCACCTACTTGGTTTGTGGGCTGCCATTAAACACAAGAGAAGAAGAAAATAAGAAAATTGGCTAATATATTATTGATATTTTGGGAAAATTGCTTTGTATGGCTTTGTACATACTGTAGGTCAGAGGATGAGATTGGCACATGCTGCATGCACACGGACTATGTTTTAGAGTAGACCAATGGCACTACTTCTGTCCTGCTCCTCTGCAACGGATCCCGAGCACGGAACGATTGTGTTCACACTGATTAAAATGAACCAGACCTTGAGATCGAGTGTTCTCATTAACGATGTGAAAACACCCTAAGGGCTAGAGTTGGAGCAATGTTTCAACATTTTCTGTGTTCTGAGATGTACTTCTGCTCACTGGGGTTGTAAAGGGCAACTATTACTGAACACTTACTTCAACCTTAAGAACACATTCTGCTCAAAAGCACTGCAAACGTGCGTGTTTTTATTTAACTACATTTACATGTCATTCGTTACCTAACGACAGTGACGTGTAATATTTGTAAAGCGCCACCCGCTGACTATTATGCGCAATTACCTTTCCTTTGAGACATGTCTAATATCGTAACGGGTATAACTGAGATACTCAAATTGGGACAAACAACCATGCAAAGTCTTGAGCTTTTGATGTCTAACTGAGTAATACAGATATCCTGTTAGATGGTGACGAGAGTATGTTCATGATGTCACACTTTGCACTGCTGCTACATGATTGGCTGGCTGGAAAAATCGCATGAACAAGTTTATTCCGAGTTGTGCAATAAAGCTGGGTTCTGATCTTAAACAAGAGCATCATCATGGTAAGGATTGCGGTGTCTCCTGTGCCAGATCCCTGGAAATATGCCCTGAAGGGGACGCCAATCAAACATCATATTCATGTACTTCTTCACATCTAGTGTAGGCAAAGGTGAACCTGGAATCTTTATTCTGGTGATGTATGTAGTGAAGGGACTTTAAACAGCTAGAAGCCTGGATAGTTTGAAGTGGAGCGCTCCAGACTACAAGAAGACACTGCAGTGTGAGTGAATTACATCCAGGCTCTTTTATTTATTACTGAGACGAGGCTGACCAAAGGGAGGGGCAAGTATGGAAGCGGTAGAACTGATTGGAAGCTTTCGTATAGCATTAACTGAACAGCGAGATTTTTCGCATGAACAGGTGGGAGTGGGATTAAAACATATCTAGTGCATAATTATTTGTTTGCAGTGGGTCACAACATCTCTCTCTTTCACTCACACACACACACACATATATATACACACACATATATATACACACACATATATATATACACACACATATATATACACACACACACACACACACACACACACATATATATGTATATATATACACACACACACACACACATATACACATATATACACACATACACATATATATGTATATATACACACACACACACACATATATATATATATGTGTATATACACACACACACACACACACACACACATATATATATGTATATATACACACACATATACACACACACACATACACACACACATATACACATATATACACACACACACACATATATATATGTATATATATACACACACACACACACACACACACACACATATACACACACATATACACACA
Source organism: Channallabes apus (assembly GCA_030522415.1). Taxonomy (NCBI): domain Eukaryota; kingdom Metazoa; phylum Chordata; class Actinopteri; order Siluriformes; family Clariidae; genus Channallabes; species Channallabes apus. The sequence goes on along the minus strand of CM060128.1, from coordinate 19,973,457 downwards.
CACACACACACTTGTACCCACCAAAAAAAAAAAAGAAAGAAAGGCAGTATGTCTTACTGCATATTCCTCCGGCGTGACCTTCAACACATCAAAGACAACAGCGTCGAAACTTTTCTTCAGCTCAGCCGAGGCCTTCTCACTCAGAGACTCCGAACTGCTGCTCTTCTGAGAGACATAACGAGAGGCCAGACAGAAAGTCACGCAGGGGTGAAGAAACCCAGTCGGCTCGTAACTGACTCTAATTTCAAGATGATTTTCAACAGTATTCTAAACATACATTCATGTTTAAACCCAAACACACATTAATCCTATTTTAAAAACAGAATTTGACATTGGTGAGTATCAAAAATACAACTGACCTCCGAGGTGATAGCAGTGGAGACACTGGGTTGGCCATTAGGAACGTCCATCATTCCCAAACCATCAGGCATTAGCGCAGTAGCTTCACCATCACCATCATCATCCTCATCCGATGGAGTTTGCCTGTCTGGCAGTCTACACACACACACACACACACACACACACACACACACACACAGTAATCATGTACTTTTTAGTCCACTAGAAGTGAGGCCTCCGAGTGACGCAGTGGTAACGCGCTCGCCCTATCATTTATAGATCGCTGGTTCGAACCCCGGGTGGTGTGGTTTTCCTCCCACAGCCGGAGGCACAGAGAGAGCTGATTGGCCGAGCTCTCTCAGGGGGGAGGGATGAGAGGTACTTGCGCTCCCACATTAATCACGGCTCTACAGCCAATCAGGGGCATCTGTGAGCTCGCGCACGCGGAAGGAGCGGCTAGCGCTTTCCTCCGAGTGTGTTACTCCGCCCCAAATGGTGTGTGAGCAAGCAGTTCGAAAAGATGCGGTCGGCTGACGTCACGCGGTTCAGAGGAAACACGCGATAGTCTTCGCCCTCCCGGCTGAGTGGTAGTGTTAGCCTTAATGTGGGACGGGGAGGAATTGGCCACGTCTGAATTGGGAAGAAAATTGGAAAAACCCCAAAATTTTTTTAAAAGAAATAAATAAAAGAAAACTAGAAGTGTTCCTTTTTTTTGCCACTGGACACCAGACCAGTCTAGTACATGTACCAGAAGGTTCCAGTCATATCCACTCCATAGGATAATGGCGCTGATTAATGAATTGTCAAATGAAAGCTGTCAAAACCTGCCTAGCCCTATGTGGGGGAAGAAGGAGGAGCAAATACTTTTTCCCAGGCTTGTGTATGTTTAGAGAATTTTCCAACACAGCATGAATTAACAGACCTACTTTAGTCTTCTAAAACATTGTTAGTTTTTGGCAGAAAGCAGCGAAACCTTTTTGCAAAATGAACCTGTATGTAGTTAACCCTTAAACGTTCTCCTCAGCCTTTTGGTAGAGCATGTTTTACTATAATTACTGAAAAACATTTGAACCTTTCTGATTGAGGAATCTCTGCCTCTCGTTTCAACCTTCAAAACTTCACATCACTTTTTACGACCGTAGTCAGCAGAAAAGCATCTCAGAAGGCACTTGTGGTTAAACCTTTAGATGGACATTAACAGAAGGAGACCAGATCAGGCTTCTCCCTCTTTATCCATGAAGAGGAATTTAAGGCTACACTGAAGACAGACTCATAATTCAGCCATCCATCTCCAAGTTCATTTTGTCTGTTCGGAGATGATTTTCTATTCACCATAGTTGTAAAGACTGACTGATTTTGTTTAATTTAGACCCTTCATCAGTCATTCATTCATCTTCTATACCGCTTTATCCTGTATTTAGGGTCGCGGGGACCTGGAGCCTATCCTAGGAGACTCAGGGCCACGAGGACATCCCTGGACAGCGTGCAATCCATCGCAGAGCACACACACTCATTCACACACTATGGTCAATTTGGGAACGCCAATTAGCCTAATCTGCATATCTTTGGACTGTGGGAGGAAACCGGAGTACCCGGAGGAAACCCACCAAGCACGGGGAGAACATGCAAACTCCATGCACACAGAGACGGGAATCGAGCCTGGACCCTGGAGGTGCAAGGCGGCAGTGCTAACCACTACACCACCGTGCCGCCACCCTCCCTTTGTACTGTTTGTTATCCCTGTTTTTTGGCCAAAAAAAAAAAAAAAAACACAGGGTACATCATGTTTTGCACACGACTATACAGTACTCACCTGGAACTGGATAAAACTGCATATGTAACAGCGAAAACACAGCATTTGATTTTTAGATTTCTGGATTTATATGATGTTATAAAGGAGCAAATGAAGACTCTTTTTTATTTCCTAGTTTAAAAAAATACCACTATCTAGATGATCACAAATGTAATTACTGCATGCTTTATAATATTAATAATTACTAACATTGTATGCACATTTTAGGGAAGGACTCTCACAACAAAAGCAATGAGTCCAGACTGAATCAGCACAACTCTAATAAAAAAATTAAATAAAATGCCAGCACACATTAAATAAACCTCAGAATGTCTGAATTATTTAAACACTCACTCCTGTTCAGTTTGTGTTTGACTGTACTGTCTGAATAATTGAAGTGTTTGCCGCCCTAGAAATATTTTATGGTTTCAAAAGGAAAGCAAAGGTTTTGTGAGTAAAGGCTTAGATTTCTAACGCAATTTCTTGATTTTGTTGGTAATTTCCATGAGTGTACTAACAAATAATTAATTTATTCTAATTTAGGGGAGGGGGGCGCGGTGGTGTAGTGGTTAGCACTGTCGCCTTGCACCTCCAGGGTCTGGGTTCGATTCCCCGGCCAGGCTCGATTCCCGTCTCTGTGTGCATGGAGTTTGCATGTTCTCCCCGTGCTTGGTGGGTTTCCTCCGGGTACTCCGGTTTCCTCCCACAGTCCAAAGATATGCAGGTTAGGCTAATTGCCGTTCCTAAATTGCCCGTAGTGTGTGATTGGGTGTGTGAGTGTGTGTATGTGTGTGTGCCCTGTGATGGATTGGCACCCTGTCCAGGGTGTACCCCGCCTAGTGCCCGAAGTCTCCTGGGATAGGCTCCAGGTCCCCCGCGACCCTGAACACAGGATTAAGCGGTATAGAAGATGAATGAATGAATGAATGAATGAATAATTTAGAGGGGCCAGGACTTTTTTCAATAATTGTATATTCAGCAGCACTTATAATACAATATTTATTGCTGTCAATCAATTAAACATTTGTACCTAGTTAATCACGGCCATAGTCTTAGATTAATTAAATTACTTGTATTATAAACATGCAACGTCAGAATAAACAAATGCATGACACACAGGTTAGTGGAAATAGATTAGGCAGTTTTATTATACCGCAAATATTAACATTCAACACATGTAAAATTTAAATCCCTCAATTGGGACTGGCACAGCATGCATGTGGTAGTGTGGCAAACCTACCGACAGCGGGATCCTCAGATCCATAAATAAACAACCTAGAACCTTCGCTACCTGAGCCACCACTCACATGACTTACACATACTAATGTACTCTTATAAAAATTGTATTTTAATAGCTCGAGCTTTGATTTGATCCAAAATTCCATCTAGAAGCTTTCTATGTATAATAAAGCCATCCTCAGCCATCTTATTATCGGTGTTTAAACATGCCATTACCACACACAGCTGGGGAATCGTGATGCCATTATGGGAAGCCATTAGGATCAAACTGGGTAATATGATTAATTTAGAAATTTGAACGCAAATTATCACATGGTGTTAATACTGACAACTCTAATTATATGGCAATTAATGACGATCACTGTTGTCCTGGTTATACACCAGGTTACGATGAATAAAGTCATAGGAACAAACAGAAACGAGTGTATTGAAGAGAGGGGAAGAGCAGCTGGTCATGTGGCTCGGCAGGCTTTAGTGTGTGTTGGCTCAAGCTGAAACACCAGGTGGTGAAATTTGCATTGCCTTGAACGCTTTCCCACTTCTAATCCTAATCAGAGTTTCTGTTTTTTTTTTTTCTTTTCTTTTTCCAGTACACTTACACACACAGACAGACACTCACTCACACACAACTCACCAAGTCAATGTCAGATAAGCATATCGGCTGCTGTTCCGTCCTCGCTGCTCAGCACAATGTTTGCTGTGTGAATATTTCCACCGCAGGTCCTCCTGAAAAATTAGGGGGAAAAAAGCGATTTCATCATTATTCAGGGGAAAATATACTCGCTATACACAGCAGATCCACAAGTAATAGGATTCAACACCATCGAACTATCAAAAAGTCATACTCGGTCATTACCACTAGGTGGTGCAGTGACTTCATAGAAAACAGAAGGAGATAAAAGAGCAGCTGCCTGCAGGAGTTTGCCTTACAGTGTGAGAGGTCACAGGGTTTACCCGAAGCAGAGAACCGCAAAAGCACACAATCACATGAGACCCTGTGGGATAAAATCAATACGATCGAGTGTGACGATAGGGATTTCCCAAACAGCTCCATAGATAAAGCATGCAGGCTGAGCAACACTAATTACTCTGAGCTGTGGGTCAAACGCAACAGCTATCCTGTACAGTTCTCCCTTGTGTTTATGTTCATTTACAGAGGTGACGAACACGGCACTGACATGCAACTGTGACGCAAGCACGTCTCTCACGATTACAATCCATGGCTGTCTTTTCAGCACCCAAAGCTGTGAAACACTCGTTCGCACCAGCCGAAATATTTTTATCGAGAGAATGTGAAGCACATTTAAAGAGACAGGAAGTCAATGAGAAGGCTGGAGTATATACAGTACGCTGCGTCAACAGCATCATAGCACTGCTGTATCTGTTATAGGAGATGAGGTTTACTGTACTGTATGTTCCTTATCCTCTATTACTGCACGACAAAGTTTGGATATAAATGCTGAAACAATAAAGTGCAATAAATTCAGTCCGATTAATCAGATGTTACACATTGTTAAAAAGAAGAGAGATAAGAAAAAGAACATTCTCTCGGCTCCGCTCACATCGACGCTGGCCTAAAACGAGTTTCAGAGGCGAGAACGGAGGATTTCCATGGAGTTGCCATGACGATGAGAGGGAAAAAAAGCAGCCTGTCATCAGACATACAGCAGGAAACAAATCACAGACTGAAACCGGGCCAAGGCGAAGTCGCTTATAAGTTTTCAGCATAAATGGCACAACTCGGACCATTTGTACTTCCATTCATGCGTGATTCAGAAGCTTTCAGAGGAACAGGAAGGAACTCAGGATGAGATTCAATCCACAAAGTGCCAGGCTGCTGACAGACGGACTGTGTGAATGAGCGCTGCGTGCATCATGCTGCATTAGATTTTGCTCAGAAGTCGTTTTTTTTATTGCCGTCTTAGCAACAGATTAGGAAGAACACACATATGTTCAGATTAATGCAAAAACAATGCAGAGAAAAGTCGTGTAAAGCTCAGTAAACTACCACTAAACATTACAATTATTTTACAGGCAAAAAAAAGTGACAGTCTTAATTTAACATGATAATCAAGTATGACCACAAACTCTCTTATGTGTTTACATCACCTCACTCACTCACTCATCATCTATATCGCTTTAACCTGTATACAGGGTCACGGGGGGCTGAGAGCCTATCCCAGGAGACTAATGCCTCTTTTCCACTGCATAGTACGGCACGACACGGTTCAGCTCAACTCACTTCGGTTCGGCGCAGTTTGGGTCGGTTTGCGCTTCCACTGCAGTGTAGCATGGGCGGGATTACTCACGCGTGCGGCGCCGCTACCGCCGTGACGTCATCGTAAACGCGCCACAAACAAACACACGACAATGGAGCATACCGACGGCATGGTGTTCTTCATTCTCGGCATGTGGATGTTTTTGACAGCGAGATGAAGGAGTCTGTTTCAAAAGAGGCCGACGGTTAATACCAAAAGGTGCGTGCGATCCTTCTCTGGCTGTTCTAAATATAGCGGTTCTGTTGTGTCTCCTGTCGCAAGTTCGGTGACGCAGTAATGACGATTTTCTCCGGCTAATCAGTGACCAGCAGAGTTTACACGTCACGTTTTGGTAACGGTTCGGCGCGCTTGGAACCTCGGCCGAGGTGGTACTGAAAAAAGGACCAGGTACCAGGTACTGTTCCCAGTGGAAAACCCCCCAAAAGTGAGTAGAACTGAACCGTGTCGTGTCGTACTATGCAGTGGAAAAGCGCCATTATGGTCTGAGATGGGGTATATATACTCTGGATGGGGTCCCAATCCATCACACACACACACACGCACGCTCATTTACACACAACAGGCAATTTGGGAACGCCAATTAGCCTAATCTGCATGACTTTGGACTGTGGGAGGAAACCGAAGTACAGAGAGGAAACCCACCAAGCACTTGGAGAACATTCACACTCCATGTACGCAAAAAACTAAGACTTGAACCTGGACCCTGCAGGTGAAGGGTGACCGAGCTAACCAGGAAACCAACATGCCGCCACATTATTAATTCATCATAACAGTTCTGTTTGAATGCGGCATTCTATCCAAACAGATGCAATTCTTTTACACACCGCTAATGGTTTCCTAAAATGTTGCATCATTTGTTTAAAATAAATAAATAAATAAAGCATAGTGCCATTATTTTTGACACATTGCAATTTAAACTGATATGTAACTATTAACAGTAATATTTAATATTCAAATGTTTTCATCAAGGCGAACAGAAAATAACGGCACAAACATTAACAGGATGTTCGTCAGTATTTATTTAGCACCTTAGAAGATATTTCATGAAAATAAATAAACAAATACTTAAATTATTGACACACACAACATAAATTCCTGAATATGGATAAAGCCCCTGTAATAAATTGCAGCCTTTTGCAACTAGATAACTGCACGGGTCCTTATCGCAATTAAGATTTTTATGCAATTAACCACAGCACTAGTTTCCGACACTGTAATTACAACAAACTCTCAAACACCTCTAATCAAAACTGGAGTGCAAAATCCACTCTTCGTGCAGGGAGCATGTTGAGGCTAGAACAAATAATCAAGAAGATGATCTTGCTGAATTAAGTATTGATCAAGTCTGTCTTTTAATTGGCTTGGATTTTTTTTTTCAAAACGTTACATAGTAATCAAGAGGAACAACTGCAGAGAGTCTGGAAGCAGTAATTAATAAAGTACTTAATAATATTCTCATTAAAATCAATATAGCTGATAACACATCAAGTTTCTATCTGGTTAATTTCCGGCAGTTCCGTGACGAGATAAAATCAATATCATTCGAATTTTCCATCTGTGGCATGATTTGAAGTGTTACTACTGCAGATAGTTACAATGATGCAAGAACATAACGTGCTTTAAATCGCCAGGCCTGGCAACAACGAAAAAGACACTGCTCTGAATGTTGTCAGTAATTATTACCAAGTCCACCAAAACCACAGCAGGTGTCACCACATAAACTACGCCACGTGTTACATTGCACAAGCAAACGAAACACAGAGAACCTGGTTTAAATAGCAGTTGCTGGATTTACTGCATTTTATTTTCCGTCGAGCCTGGAGTTTGGTACGACCACTGAAGTTTCAACGCCGTTTTCAATTCTAGGATCTCGTATCACAATGTTCTTATTACAAGCCGTGTTGCTCAATTCTGATATATTCATGTTGCCCAATTCTGGTCAGATTGGATTTGCACATCATGACGTGTCAGTTTCATAATTACAAGCGACTTCTGTCTGACTGTATCGTGGACGTGGCAGTCCTCAGAAACAATACGCATAACCGCACCGATATTAAAACATGTAATATTTGTGCAACCGTTCATTCATTTTAAACAATGGATGCAAATTTTGCAAAAATACGTTTGGGATTTTGCTATGGAGATCGGCTCAGAAGTTACCCGGCTGTGTTTGTCGACATCCAGAAAGAGGAAGAAAGCCAGATGCATCACTTTAAGCTGTTTTATCAGCTGTTGCTAGCACTGCTATGAAACCCCCGCGCTGCCAGTGCTAATTGATTGACATCAGCGAGCACCCCACAAGTTTCTGTAATTATCTCACGTTTTTGCACTAAAAGCACGACCTAAAAAGCATGTCTGGCTGCATCTGAAATCAGCCTGGTTTGCAGGTAGTCCTGCATGAAGACATGCCTTGCATAAATCGTTAGTCTGCACCTTTTGAGTGGTGCAGTGTGTGTGTGTGGGGGGGGGGGGGGTGGGAACAAAGCTGGTACACAATAGGAGAGGAGAGCTGTTAGAGATGGTTTCGCACTAGCCTTATTAACCTCATTTCTGCTCAATCAGGAATCTACAACTGGATTCATAACCGATTCACTATGCACTATAAGCACATCAGTATAGTGCAGAACTACTTCATGTAGTTATTCCATTAATATTATCCTCAAAGGTTCAGGGAGAATGTGATTGTGCAACTGACCGAAGCGCTATAAATGATGGAAAAGAAACACAAGCCTCAGGAGTGGATCTTGTCTCGTTCAGTAACGGTCATTTCTTAAGATGCAGTGAACGCTTTTTCCATTTTAACAATACAGATGTCAGAGCTCGGGGTGTCTACCAAATCTTAGGGCTGGGCGATATGGCTGAAAACTGTATCACGATATCAGTGTTTCATATTGGTCGATATTGATAATTATTGATACTTATGACCCATTTAAAATAAGGACCAGGAGAAGAATATATTATATTTAAACATTTTTATTTTAAACTTAACCTTCCTATGATCATAGTCCCATCAGTTATTAAGACAGAAATGTCAACAACCATGGAAAAATCTAATAATTAAAGTCTAAAGTCACAATGAACACTTAACAATTATCTCTTAAGAAAATGTAAGAAATGCTTAATAAAGTGTAATTAAATAGTGCAATGCGTTTATTATATCAGATGCCTTTAGAGAAAACTACAACAAAAATATATTGTTTTAATATGTTTGAGTTTTATGTTCATTCACTGGCGGGCCACCAGGGGGCAATACCTATGTATACTATGTGTGTCGTGTGCACTGAATGCAGTAAAAGAAGAATACCGTTTCTTTTCCTCTGGTTGTCTCACACAAAAAGCAAGTAATATTATAGATTGTTAGTTGTGCATATTGATGCAAACATAACAATTGTCATACCAAAGAATAAACTACCCGCCAATGTGGCTAGTGAGTCTAAAGTTATTACCCGCCACAGCCGAATTTTACCCGCATTTGGCGGGCGGGCGGGTGCAAATGTCTACGCCATCTTGTCTCCGTTGATGCTTCCTGAATCGCAACCGTACTACTTCCGGGTCCTAGAGCCGGTCATGGAGCGAGTGCGCATGACGGCAAACAAACTAGCTTCACGACCTCTGTTTTCTTCCGACAAAGAATAAAAAATATCGAACATTCTATCGAACACATTTTTTATTGATATCGATCACGTGTCTATCGCGAAACATATCGTTATCGTTTTATCGCCCAGGCCTACCAAATCTTAACACTGATACAATGAGTTCCTCATGAAAACATATGCATAATTAAATTGTATATTCAAGCTTCACCACGGAATTGTACATGAAAAGCACCCCGTTCTTTATATTATTAGTTTCCTCACTTAAAAAAAAAAAGCTCTTAAATACAAGAGCTTAACATCTGCCTCCAAATTAAATAAAAAAGTTAAATTTTTAACAATCAGCATATATCCCCATCATCCCCATAATTATCATTCCTAAACAAAGATTGCAAATAATTCACTCATACCACACAAGTTGCCAGTTTAGAGCGCCACCTGTAGGATTATAAAGAAACCCATGTTTTACTGCCTAAGTTTTGAGCCCATGTTGAGGAGTCGGCAGGTGCTCAACAGCTTCTAACCCATGTGTTCTGAAACTAATTTGCATTCATGGTTGTTTTGAGACAAATTCGCTCGAAGAGTTTAGAGAAAAGGGCCGATCGGAGGCTAACGTCATGAAAATGCATTTCTGCTGCACCACTTAAAAGCTTGTGCACTCGAAAGAATCGGTTACGTCTGAAAACCTGCCAATTCTGGTTGATCAACCAGTGCATCTCTATTATTAACGCAATAAATCATTAAAAAATTTATTTTGGAGTCAATGTGGCGATACATGAATCGGCACACGATATAATCAAGATTCATAATCGATTCTTTCCTCCAACTCTATTGGTTGTTTAAGTACCAATATGAGCAGCAACCTCATTTCCCCGCTCATCTGTTACAACCACTTAGCATTCATAGTATCCTAATCACCAGCCTGATCATCGGTCATCATCTGTCATCACTTGCACATGTTTCTTACTAAAAATTAATCTGGGAGAGACTACAGAATTTGGGAGAGACTCGTCAAGACTACATATAAAAAATACAAATACTGGCTCTTTGAAAGCAAAATACGCATTTCATCCGAACATTTCTGTCAAGAGGAGTAAAGAATGGCATCTACATCAATCTGAAACAATTCATTCTCAACAGAGGAGCTGGACTTAGACACCACTTATCACCCACTAATCAGCAGTTCATCGATTACTCCTAAGGCGTTTCACAGACACTCATACCCTGACTCGGGTGACCCTAATGACTCCCATAAAGGCCGAGTGGAACAACATCCCACAGGTTACCCTCAGAGTGTTAACGACTTAATTACATCCCTGACTCTCCAAGCAGGTACGTTAAACCTGATGAATGCTTTTGGATGAGAGGTGAAACATCTGCAAGAACTTCCTGTGAGTTTGGTTGCCACAGAACAGAGCAGCACCTCCGGGATAAACATGATGTGGATCATTTTAAAGGCTGAATCTAACAAGTTTAAAACAAAGTACAAAAAGGGCACATTTTACACGGGGGAAAAAAAGTATTTAATATGTCAAGTCTGTCTGCTACACTGTAATCTCCACACAAAAAGTATAAAGCATATTTGATGACCCGGTCATTTATCTCCGTACGGTCTGTGCGTCAATATTGACCTTTAGACTGTGTAAGGAGTAAACAGATGCTACACACTTACTCGGTCAGCCTTGTCGAATAACACACTTGCACACAATCTGACTCTACAGATTCTCTCTACAGATTTTGATTATGTTTTACTTATTTTTGCCACATCGCTCAGCACTATCTAATGAAATTGCTAAAAAAAAAAAAATTTATTAAAAAAGTATACTAAAATTATATTAGTATTAATATTGTTTTCTCATTTTTAAAAATAGCTATAAATTATATTATTTGTTTCTTACAGATAAACACTTTTCTAATACATTTATTTGCTTGAAAAAAGAAAAAAAAAAAGAAGAAATCTACCCATACTACTTGGAACATTAAAGAATGGAAATCTGTAAATGTTCAAATCTGGTTAGGTTTTTTGCAGCTTTTAAGATTAACTACAAAAGAGTGATTCCATCTCAAATCAACCAGTGGAAGAGAAATTTTCCACCATCACTTCTCAGATTTTGCTGATTTTTTCCCCAATTGTTGGTATTGGCATGAAAATAAAAAAACCCAATTTTTTTTGTCCCAACTCCCGCTCGTTAAAAAATGGCAGCCATCTTGATTTTTGGCCTCGATGCGTTTCGAGAAATCCTTTTTGAAATCCTCTTTTCCTTGATAACTCACTTGCTATATGTCTCATGGAGATGAAACTGGGAATATTTAGGTAATTTTTCATGTAGATTCAGATTCTGCAATCAGAATTTGGATATCTCTTGTGGTTATGGAGATATTTATGAAAAACCGTTTTTGGGGGGGGTACCCCTTTTCGACCACCCCAGAACCCAAGGGCTGCATGTATATATGTTACTCAAAGAAAATAGGGGGTTACTTCACATTTTGGATCCAACTTTTGTTTTTTCAATAGGAAGAGGGTCATGTGACACATCAAACGTATTGGGAATTTCACAAGAAAAACAATGGTGTGCTTGGTTTTAACGTAACTTTATTCTTTCATGGGTTATTTACAAGTTTCTTTTTGTTTACAGCCATTGACATGTCGCAGAAGTTAACACGTGAGGAGCGGATAGAAATTGTGTTGATGTCTGGTGAACGCAGTAACCGGATCATTGTAGCAGATTTCAATGCAAGACCACCTACAAGACCACCCATCTCCCATGCTACAGTTAACTAACAATAACTACTACTAATAATAAGTTAATAATATGTCAATAATAAGTTACAATAACATGAAGCTACATAAAGCTACGTTAAAACCAAACACACCATTGTTTTTCTTGTGAAATTCCCAATAAGTTTGATGTGTCACATGACCCTCTTCCTATTGAATGATAACTCACTTGCTAAAGTTGGATCCAAAATGGCTGACATCAAAATGGCCACCATGGTCACCACCCATCTTGAAAAGTTTTCCCCCTCACATATACTAATGTGCCACAAACAGGAAGCTAATATCACCAACCATTCCCATTTTATTAAGGTGTATCCATATAAATGGCCCACCCTGTAAAATGTGTATCAAATCGCAAAACATTTGCAAAACCTGGGCAATTAATTTTTGATGATTTCTATAAAACAGGGCATAAAACTCCCCTGGTTTTTATTTCTTTTCAAGATGAGGTGATGTGAAGTAACCCCTATTTTTTTTGAGTAACATATACATGCAGACCTTGGGTTCTGGGGGGTCGAAAAACCTTGGGTTCTGGGGGGTTTTTCATAAATATCTTCATAACCACAAGAGATTTACATAAATATACCCAGTTTCATCTCCATATGACATATAGCAAGTGAGTTATCAAGGAAAAGAGGATTTCAAAAAGGGGCGTGGCACGTCTCGAAGCGCGTCAAGGCCAAAAATCAAGGTGGCTGCCATTTTTTTAACGAGCGGGAGTTGGGACAAAAAAATTGGGGGGTTTTATTTTCATGCCAATACCAACAATTGGTGGAAAAAATCAGCAAAATCTGTGATCATGTGGTGGCGCCCACTGGTTGATTTGAGATGGAATCACCCAAAATTTACATCACATTAGCTTCCAGTTATTTTGTATTTATCTGAATCTTTTTTTAGCTTAAATATCGATTTTTATACATAAATAAAACTAAAATCAAACACTGAAAAACATTTTAAATGCTTTTTTTTTTTTTTTTCCCCAAGTGAATTTCTTGGATAAAATATGTATATTTAACCTTGAGGAAAAACTATGTAATTCCAAAATAAAATTCTAACCTATTTATTAGTGTTTTACATTTCAATATAGTTTTTAAACATAAAAAAAATTTAAATCCTAAAATTGCGGGGACAAAAAAATACAAAAACATTTTTACATTGTGAAAGCTCAAGTATAAAATGTAAATCGCACGTAGTCTGAAGTTATATATTATACATTTGATTTACTATAATGATTGTATTTATCTACAATATCTAGAAAAGTGCGGACCTAAGATCCTTAGATCTCCCAGTGCATTTGTACATCCTGCACGTCTGTTCTGAAATTGACTGTAAACCCAGTACTTACATAAAAATATAACACACACACACACACTTTGTAAGCTTGCATCATATGTGGGGAATGATAATAAGCATGTGATGAGAGTCACCGGGTTTGACGCTTCTGCTTAACAAAAGACACGAAACAGAAAGCTAAAGGAATTTAGGCCTCTTCTTTCCAAGTATGTCTTTTTCCCAAATGGAAAAAAAGACAGTTCTCTGAAACAGGGAAGGAAAGAGTGCTTAAGTAGGATTAAGACATATGAATGATAGTAAAAATAGATTACGCTATTAGATTATAATAGATTATAGAAAATTAGATTTAAAGCCACGAAAACCTGGTACGTTAAACTAATCAATATTTTATACACGCATTAGGTTAGTTAAGAAAGCAGCACAGAGTGGATTATTTATAGAGGTCACTGATCACTTAAGCCAGTATCAGCACCCAGTATCAACACAGTACCAAGTTTTTATTATAAATAAATGAAAAGTTTTGTTCTAAAAAAAAAAAAAAAAAAAGCCTATGTGTGTGTGATTGTGTGTGTGATTGTGTGTGTTACACAAGCAGCAGTAACCAGCCCAGCATGTGGCAGTCATTGAGAGGAAATCAATTCGAGTCCATCGGCCCAGCAAAGCTGTTCTGTATGTCCGTGTGTGTGTTCAATTAGACGTAAACTGACATGTCAGAGCTTTCTAAAACACACCCATGAGACACATTAGCAATAAGAACCATATTAAAGCTAAGAACAATTTTCTAAACATGACCAGGAGTATACAGTACATGTGTTGATGTCAGATAAGGCAGACAGGACTGTATTCTAGATCGTCTTTATAAATCAGCAGGAAAGTTTCTAGTCATTAAAATCCCTGAATAGACGGGTCAGTGATGTGTGCCAGCCCTGGTGGATGATTTGTGTATGTACTGCATGATATCAGAACATGAAGAACATAAGGCATCAAAAGATCATCGAAACACGAGTGTGTGTATCAGAGAGAGAGAGAGAGAGATCGTCCTGAATGAGAGCACCAGAACGTGACATGGAGAGAACGAGCAGTGTACAGAGAGCGCCACTATAAAAAGCCAAGGTCATAAATAGCACAATGCTACAACACACTGCTAACCGGAAGAGGAGGGGTTCATCCTGGCTCTCCAATAGTGCAACAGAACAGGATTTGCTCTATCGTACAGAGAATACAGGTCTAGACTCTGAGGATACTACAGCAAACCTGGCCATGGAAGGAATGTAGGTATTAACTTCCCCCTTTTCAACACAGGGACACTAGCCAATCAGGGACATGCGTGTATGTAAGGCGGTGGAAAGCATTTTCCTCGTTGTATGTTAAACAAGACAAAAAAAAACACAAAATAATAATGTTAATAATAATAATAAATTCCAATAAAAAAAAGATTATAGAAATTACTGTCTGGTGTCAATCATGGTTTGAAATCGGACAAAGCTGAAATCGAAAATGATGCCAAGGTGGTGTAGTGGTTAGGAATGCGGCCTCGCACCTCTACAAATAAGACCCGAAAAAGTGAGGAAAAATGACATCATTAGAAAATGAAATAGCTATTGCATATCTACGCTTTGTACTAAAAGTTTTGTAAAGGTGGGACGAATTTCCAAGAATGGTTCCAGAGAAGTCGAGAAGAGAAGAAGCAGAGTGTCACAACAACGATGACAACCAGAGAAGACGGAAATGTGTCACCTATGCTTCTCAGGCAGACGAGACAAAAATTAAAATCAGTACAGGCTGCAATCCGTGCGTCCCTAGTCATCAGTCACAAATGAAGAGCAGCATAACCACAGATTGTAAATAAGTCTGGTCAAGTCAGGTTCTTAAATCATAACGCAGCAGATGCAGCGCATATCATCAAATATCAAACATCAATGGAACTGAAACCATATCACACCTGAGGCCATGAATCACCATGTATTATTAACAGAATTGAAGAAAGTCTAAGAAGTAAAAACGATATTTATATTTTTGTGCTGATGAGAAGTCAAAAAAAAAAAAAAATTTTTTTATATATATAAGGCAACACGATATTAGGAAAATATGTGATATTGTTGAATACTGCGATAACGATATTTCTTGCGATATAACATTTCCCTAGAGAAATGCATTTTTTTATTATTATTATTATTGCCTATTTTTTATTATTTATTTATATGTAATGATGATGATACTAAAATAAACAGGTAATAGATATTCGTCTGATGTAATTAAATCTAATTCAGGCTAAAAAGAAACTATATGTCAAGGAAGTTGCAAATATTTAGACTTCAAAACACTATGAATGACTTAAAACCCTCAGCAGATATTCTGACTTCTGGTTTGCTGTTACTATAAACCTGCCAACACAATATGAATTACTTTCAAACATTACTTTATATTTACGTGTAACCATACACTCATTAATAGTGTCTTAAAACAAGAGCATCTTTTAAACTAAATATTCTCTTTGGGTTGCCTGTTTTTTTTTTAATAAAAATAAATATTATTAAACAAAAATTCAATTAAAAAAATGCTATGTCGTCACACACACGCGCGCGCGCACACACACACACGCACACTCGCTCCGCGACCGGCACTAGGACCCGGAAGTAATGCGGGCGCGAACCCGGAAGTATAAGAGGAGTAAAAAAAAGCCACCGCATACAGCTTAGTCACTGAGTTCGCCATGTCGGTGCAGATTGTTTACTTTCTGATTCGAGTGTGTGTTTATAGGACGCGGGTTAAATGTGTGTTTTTCCCTTGCTCCCCTTCTGTGGGAGTCCTTAGACTAATTCGCGTGGTTATCCTGCCTACTCGCTTGCTTCTGCGTTTGGGTTTACCGTCTATAAAGGGCTAACGGCTAATCGTGGCTAACGGCTAATCGCTAACTCTTCTGATCATCCGGGGTGAGTTCGCGACAGAATGAAGTATAAAGATATAAATAATTATATATATATATATATATATATATATATATATATATATATATATATATATATATATATAAAGATAAGTGGGTATAAACATAGTAAGGGCCCATCTGATTGGTCAAATTTGGACACACAAATGCTTGGCAAATAAAGTATTTATCGCAACTCCTTGTGATATGGTTATCGCGCATGCCATTATCGCGATAATGATATTTTTTCGATATATCGTGCAGCCCTAATATATATATATATATCTATATATATATATATATATATATATATATATATATATATATATATATATATATATATATATACACACACACACACACACACACCTGCTGAATGGTTCTGCAATCAGTTATGCAAAAGAAGCAAAGAAAATGCTAAATCATGCCCTTGTAAAGGATGCGTTTGTGTGTCCGTTTGTGTGTCCGTTTGTGTGCGCATGCATGTCCTAAAGTTCTACAGCTTCCTGATTCAAAGCTCCCTGAGGAGCCAGCAGGCTGCACTGAAGGTGAGTCGTCTGCTCACTTTCTGCCTTTCTTTTAACGGCACTATGGATAAATCATCCCAGCTTAGCGGGTCCTGTTCGACATCAGGACGGTTCATTTTAAGGTTTTTCTCAGCTTATATTGGTTGTGAAGGTGATCAGGTATTCAGGTAAATACAGAATCCCTGGAGTAAGGAGGTAAATGTCTAGGTTGTGCTTTCACTACATCCAGCTGTATAAGTACACAGCGGAGCAGAAGAAACATCTATTCTAGGCAAAGTGATGAAAGCGGTAGCAGCGATAGGGAAAATAAAAAAAAATAAAAAAAAACAGTTTGAGCAATAATGCTCAGTCACTCCACAGGAAACAAGCAAGATTTTGATCTGTTCCTGTCTGTTGGATGTGCATTTAAGCACACGTGTCAGGGCTGTTAAGCAGATTGCTCCACAGGGAAAGATCTGTGGGTAGTTACAATACCAGCGCCACTTAAATCTAAATGTCTACATCAGCCAAGGATACCCTTAGAGACCAAATAAGGACTCCGTATTCAGGGCTGGACAAACGAGATTAGCCTGGGACCCGAACTTATTTGTAAAAAAGTTAAATAAATAAAAAAAATAATAATTAATAAACTATTGCATGAGTAATGATTAATTTGATACACTTTAAGGATGCACCGATTGTGATATTCTGGGCCGATCCTGAACTTGGAATTATAATTTGGCCAATGGAAATACTAATGTTTCTTTTTTTTTTGGTTACAACTCATACAAAATATCTTCCCAGGTGCACTTTGCAACAACCAAAAGCTTAGTAATGTAGTCATACAGTATATTAATGGCAAATAACGGCACTAGGTGCACATTATTTTGTTACAGTAAACTAGAGTTCAAGAAGAGTGCTACAGTGCCGCACTGTCTCATCAGCACTTTACGTTCAAGGCTACTGTTCCCCAGTCACTGCTGTCCAGGTGTGAACATGTTACATCACAGAAATATGGATACCCCATATCCATATGTCCCACTTGTGATTTGCCAATAAAGAAGAGCAGTATGTAGTGATTTGTGGGGGGGGGGGGGGTTTCTGGACCAATACTCAAAGGAAGGTAAAAATTTCTTTAAGACGATCATCACTGGGGACGAGACATGGATTCATCACTACGAGCCTGATGGTAATTGGCAGAGTGACTGGAATGGAAACGTCCTCAATCGCTGATCAAGACAAAGTTGACCACCAGCTGGAAAGGTGATGCTTACATTTTTGGGGGGGGATTCTTAAGAGCCAGTATTGGAACATTATCAAGAAATTGTTTGACAATCGACAAGAGTAAACCAATATCAAAGCACAAAGTCTTGGACAATATCCGGCTCCTACAAAGCAACAAATGAA
Source organism: Channallabes apus (assembly GCA_030522415.1). Classification (NCBI taxonomy): domain Eukaryota; kingdom Metazoa; phylum Chordata; class Actinopteri; order Siluriformes; family Clariidae; genus Channallabes; species Channallabes apus. The sequence goes on along the minus strand of CM060128.1, from coordinate 19,955,304 downwards.
AATTAGGACATTTGTACAACCATAAGCTGTCCAATTTGAACATGCATTGATAAGAAAACAAACACACGAAGCTGGATTGAACGGCACAGGGGTGTATAGGTTCGACAGTCATGGAGCTGAAACTTCTGCATGACTATCGAGAGCCAACTCGCACATGAGCCCTTGTTTTTTTGTTGTTGTTGCCATTGTTGTAGTACAATGCCGCTATTTGAACAGTGCCTTTTCTGGAGAAACCTGTTCTGTAGCGTGAATGGTGACTCCGAGCTATAGCTGAGGCAGCGCATCAGGGAGGGCTCATCTGTGCAGCTGCTTCTATATACAGTGTAATCAAGAGTAATGGAGTAGGTGATCGATTGCCAGAATAGACAGCAAGGAACCTTCATCAGAGCCCTTTCATAGAGAGGATGCACTGTGCATTTGATAATGTCCTAACATCTAAAGTCTTCCTTAAAATTCTCAACATTATGAATGTAGAATGTAGCTGGATCAGTGGTATAAAATAGGTTGGTGAATTAGACCGAACACGTAATACTGGATTTGTTCAATGAGAAGCACATAACGATTATTTATGCAATTATATTTACCCTTATTTATTTTTTAATATGAATTTTTTATTTATTTGCAATCCGACCTGCCTGACGATACGACTACATAACAGCATATTGATCCACCCAACAGCTTTACAATTGGGATTTTATTGATCATGCATAATGCATAGCAACAGTTCATTTCATGTAATTTTCCTTTTTTTTTTTTGCAATGCATTGCACTGCTTGCACATGATTCATGAATACAGGTGTTCCCAATAAAGGTGAATGGCAAGTGTCATTTTCATTCATTCATTCATTTTCTATACGACTTAATCCTGTGTTCAGGGTCGCGTCCCAGGAGACTTCGGGCACTAGGCGGGGTACACCCTGGACAGGGTGCCAATCCATCGCAGGGCACACACACATACACACACTCACACACCCAATCACACACTATGGTCAATTTGGGAACGCCAATTAGCCTAACCTGCATGTCTTTGGACTGTGGGAGGAAACCGGAGTACCCGGAGGAAACCCACCAAGCACGGGGAGAACATGCAAACTCCATGCACACAGAGACGGGAATCGAGCCTGGCCGGGGAATCGAACCCAGACCCTGGAGGTGCAAGGTGACAGTGCTACCCACTAAGTGTAATTTTATTATTATTAATATTATCACAATGCCAGCATGGGTGAAAACAGGTGTACGGTATTGGAAAGAGGTGAGAGCAACTGCCTCACAAAAACCCATATTAGCAACCGGACATGGAAGCAGTTTCAGCAAGAAAACACATCTAATAACATTATGTCATCTTAAACAACACCATCTCCACAGTACTGTAATTCTTTCTAAATATTTCCAAATGTCCTCTGAACCATCCGTGTTGTGTTTCACTGCTAACCTGCTTCTCCCAAATCTCTCTCTAAGTCCTGATCAAGCACTACTTCGTGATGTGTGGAACAAGGCACTGTACCCCCTACAGTACACAGCACGCTAGCTTTCCATTTGGGTTCAACCCTAAAACCCGCAAGTTATCCAACATTCTAAAGCGGAATAGGTGAAAATATAAAGTAAATCTCCTACGTTGCTCAGGACTGTCCAGCACCTTTGTGGCTTATTCTCCGCACATTTCGTCTAGATAGTACAGCTACAAGTAAGAATTTAAAACTACTTTCACCCACGTGGCCTTGTGACTAATGCCTCTTTTCCACTGCATAGTACGGCACAGCACGGTTCAGTACAGCTCACTTCGGTTCGGCTCAGTTCGCGCTTCCACTGCAGTTTAGTAACGCTTTAGAGTGGGCGGGATTATTCACGTGTCGTTTTAGTTGCGGCGCCTCTACTGCCGTGACATCATCGTAAACGCGCCACAAACAAACACACAACAATGGAGCATATCGACGGCATGGTGTTCTTCATTCTCGGCATGTGGATGTTTTTAACAGCGAGACGAAGGACTTTGTTTCAAAAGAGGCTGATGGCAGCCAAAGAAAATTTTTGGTTAATACAAAAAGGTGCGTGCGATCCTTCTCTGGCTGTTTCTAAATATAGCGGTTCTGTTGTGTCTCGTGTCGCAAGTTCGGTGACGCAGTAATGACGATTTTCTCCGGCCAATCAGTGACCAGCAGAGTTTACACGCCAGGTTTTGGTAACGGTTCGGCGCGCTTGGAACCTCGGCTGAGGTGGTACTAAAAAAAGGACCAGGTACCAGGTACTGTTCCCAGTGGAAAACCCCCCAAAAGTGAGCTGTACTGAACCGTGTCGTGCCGTACTATGCAGTGGAAAAGCGCCATATGGCCGCTGTACAATGCTAATATTCATTACAACAGGTCAGTTGTAGTTAAAGTCCTTCACAAAGGTTATAAATGTTGAGAAGAGGGCAGCTACATGCAAAAAAAAAAAAAAAAAAAAACAACACATTCAAAATCAATCATAGTCAGATTTTGTTAAGAAAACACATCTGATAACATTGTTAATTACATTGTTAACACCCTTGTTGATTACCGTTGGTTGGCAGCTCCGCCAGTCACGGTTAGTTAGATCAGATGGAGCAAAGTCAAAGTCAAATCAACCAAACAAATCATAATCTCTTGACAATAAATGGTGTTTGTGGAACTGTTATAAAAGCAATATCACACTGTTCAGAACAGTCGCACTGAATATCAGCACTCGAGCTGCGTCCTTGTGTCTACGATCGAATCAGCCCGTGCTGATTACCAACACAAGAGCTCTCGGTCTCATGACATCTTGTTCAATTTTATTACAAAAGACAAGTTAATACAACTTAATGAACAGACAAAAAACAAGGACAAACAGCTGACTAAGTGAGGCTGAAAACAAACCGTATGTACCTGTTCTGACTTACCTACAAATTCAGGTCTATTATCTGGGGACGGCCCGAGTCACACCTTTTCTCAGGACCTTATACGATACAGGTTTTAAATAAGCCTTAGCATGACGAGCTGATGCCGTTCTCCAAGTCAGACTTTGCAAGTTAAAACAAAGTTATCACGTGTGTAGACCTGTTCTACTGAAACCTCGGGGCTGTTCTCCAACTTGCACCTTCACACACTACAGTTTCAAAGATGGAAACAAATGAAAGCAGAGTCACATTTCCCAGATTCTCACTCACGAATCTTCATCTTCATTCTAATTTTGGTCCAAAAGACATTTTATTCACTGGAGAATTTCCATTACGTTTGTATTGCTGTTTAGGATCAGGCTTAAATATACATCACGTTCTTCAATTCAGACCAGAGGTAGATGTTTTATTGATTAACCATCATGTTAAACGTTCTATATACAGGTCACAATTAAAGCCCCTGGCAAAAGAAACCAGACTCAGATTCAGCAGAATTTACAGTACAATCCACAATCCACAAGAAAACCCCTGAAACACCAGCAACAGAAAATCCCAAAGCCTCACAGTGTCATCTCCCTTTTTACACTCATCTACCAGGTGCTTTCCTTGTACATTTTCAGATTTCCTTCTCTGACCAAAGCATCCAGAGTTAACTACAGTTCTAAAGATGCTACATGTTTAGGCAGTGGAATTTGGCCGATGCTCTCAGGAAGAAAGAAATCTTTTTCACTCTTGCCAATGTTCCAATCCCCTCAGTGTTCATAAAGCAGTAATTAAAACTTCGGCTGCAACAGATTAAGACCTTGTTCACACGGGTGTTAAAATTAGGGTTGGGTACCGAAAACCGGTGCCAATACGGCACCGGTACCTATAGAACCGGTATGTACCGGACCGAAACAGAACGCGAATTTCGGTGCCTCATTTCGGTGCCACTTAAATGCCTGAACTGTCGATTGAAATATTTGTTCTCTAGATTCATATATTTTTGTAGATTAATAGTTTATTAGATTAAATAAAAAAAATTAAAAGCACAAATCATCCGGAAATGAGAGACCATCCGACATGCGCGTGAATGCAGTAACTAACGTTACACTCGCTCTGACGGCAGCAGGCGGTCTACCGATAGCTTAGCATGCTAAATTAAACAACTCTCGTTAAAACGCCTAAAACTAAACGGTCGAAAGTGTGGCTGTATTTCACAAGAAAGGATTCCGACACCGCGACGTGCAGCGAATGTTTCACAGCAGTTGCGTGTAAAGGCGGAAACACGTCAAATCTAATGAAACATTCGAGGGCAGACGGAATAAAGTTAAAAGCAGACGGAGGCACCGTGTTTAACAGCTTGTGGACAACAGCTGGCGCTATCAGTGTGGACGACCCTCAGTCCCAGTCACACCAACTGTAGCCAAAAGGAGTCACTGATTATGATGACGTCAGCAGACTTTCCGCAGGTTAGTAGTAGGATAATGTAATGTTAATAGCAAAATGCAAATCTTGCATACATGTCCTGTGCAGGGCAATAAGTCAGGAAAGGAGTCGTATTTTTATAGAAAAGGCAAATATGGTGAAATTTCTGCAAAAGAATTGCTAAAATTTGAAGCTTACATATTCATATATACTTTAAACTTTTAATATATTGTTCAATTTTAAGCATAAAATTTTTTGTTCAATAAAAATTCATTCTTGAGTCGTCCACTATAATTTTGTGGTTTAAAAGTATCGGTTCAGGCACCGTTTTGGCACCGGTACCGTTTTCAAACGATACTCAACCCTAGTTAAAATCGAGCGTTTTTCTGCCGTTCGTAGCGTCCGGTGAGCGCGGATGAAGCGCCGAGGGTTTTCTACACATAGGAGTCAATGACGGTGTTCACACGGGCTTTGGTGACGTGCGTTTGTCCGGCTGCGCGTTTATACGCCGTTAAAAAAACGTTACATGCAGCTTTTTCTTGCCGTTCAAATCCCAACAAATGCAAGGAAACCGCGTCTAGTTCGTTTTCTCCGCGTCCGTTTTACGCTTCGGAGGACCGGATATATCCCATGATCCTACATGCTATACAGAGGGAAATGCGGAAAAAAGGCAAAAATAAAATGCTTAAAAAATAAAACTTGCGGGGAAATGTTCGCATTTCTTCATAAACCACAAAAAACTTCCTTTAATCCGACGTTGTGCAGTCAGAGGGTGAACGTAGTAGTGGCGGCGAGTTTTTTCTCTCCCTACGTCGCCGTATTATTTTTTAAAATATTTTTATATTCATTCATTCATTCATTTTCTATACCGCTTAATCCTGTGTTCAGGGTCGCGGGGGACCTGGAGCCTATCCCAGGAGACTTCGGGCACTAGGCGGGGTACACCCTGGACAGGGTGCCAATCCATCGCAGGGCACACACACATACACACACTCACACACTCATTCACACACTACGGGCAATATTTTTATATATTATATAAAAATATAATAATTTAATTAGAATTTTTAAAACAAGAAGATTAATGTCTAATATAGCAAAATGGTCCATATTAAAAGGTGGCACCTCAAATAAAATAACAAGGGCTTTCATATCCAGTTCCCGACACACTGCCCCCTACAGGTTAAACACACAAACTACAATTTGTGCTGCAGGCTGTCGTTAGACAGAGACAAACGAACGCCAGTGTAGAAGTCAATCGAGCGGAACTACAACACGCAACATCAACGTATAGGACGATCAGAACTCGTTCGTTTATCCAAAGATTTAACGCACGTGTGAACAAGGCCTAAGACCGATGACAACGATTATTTTCGTCGCCAGTCTAACAGCCAGTTGAAATAAATGATTTCCTATTAACTCTCAAGAAACCGTAAGGTTTTACCTGTGGTATATGTTCAAGTAATTCACACTGAACCCAAGAATTCGGCATTAGAGCTACCTCAATACCCCACAATCGGAGGTGTGATGTTTAACACAACAGTGTAGGCGTCTTGTATGACATACAACACAATACTGCGCATTCAGTCGCTTTCAGAACAAGGGCGAGTGAACTGAGAGATGATTTGCTTTTGCAAGCTTTGCACATTTACATCACTTTTCAATCGCTGCACTCTGCTCATAGGTCAACGTCTCCACAAGCCACTGCTATTTCCCACTTATATGATCTTATATCTTATATGATCTTATATCTTATATGATCTTATATCATAGGTGAGACTGGACTCTTAACTAATCATAATGCAGAAGGCATGATTCTTCAGTTCATTGTTTTTGATGCACTAATTGCTACTAAGTGATGATGCACTAAGTACTAATCAAGTACTTACACAGAATGCAGAGGCGTGATGACCACATAATATTCCCACCCTGATCTGGTTGGAAGAAGGGGCCCATTTTTCTCAATGGTCCTTGAAATCATTACTGATTATTCCTAACATTAAGTCTAAACACAAATGATCTGGAGCTCAGAACCTTAAAAAAAACGTACAAAATAAAAAACTTGGCTTGTTCGGACTACAAAATAGATTTTTCATTTGAGGTGGTAAAATGTAGCAGTTCCTCTATAGTACATATGTGCTCCAAACTATTGACACCTCATCAGGCAGCACAGCATCCATGTGTGCCACAAGCAAATTATTTATTATTATATAAGTGTGTTTAGAAATTTAATCAAATCTAAAAATTTATATTGAATCGTGATATAAAAAAAAATAAAAAAAAATTGTGATACTATAAAAATAACAATACAGATCAAATGGGCACACATAATATATCATCAGGTGGCCCATAGTGTGAGCCAAAGAAAACCCCACTAATGCAAGTGACCACAAAGTTATTATATTAAATAAATGAGTCAAATACAAGTCTTCCAAGTCTCTGGTTCTGCACAAAATGTTTTGGTCCATGGAGGATGATAGACAATGTATTTACTCATCCATGTATTAATAAGGGCGGCGCGGTGGTGTAGTGGTTAGCACTGTCGCCTTGCACCTCCAGGGTCTGGGTTCGATTCCCCGGCCAGGCTCGATTCCCGTCTCTGTGTGCATGGAGTTTGCATGTTCTCCCCGTGCTTGGTGGGTTTCCTCCGGGTACTCCGGTTTCCTCCCACAGTCCAAAGATATGCAGGTTAGGCTAATTGGCGTTCCCAAATTGCCCGTAGTGTGTGATTGGGTGTGTGAGTGTGTGTGTATGTGTGTGTGCCCTGCGATGGATTGGCACCCTGTCCAGGGTGTACCCCGCCTAGTGCCCGAAGTCTCCTGGGATAGGCTCCAGGTCCCCCGCGACTAGGATTAAGTCGCGTTAGGATTAAGCGGTATAGAAAATGAATGAATGAATGTATTAATAAGAATACAGAAATATCTAATCTATAATCATAACTACACAGGCTTTTTAAACAAAACCATGTTAATGCATTCACCAGTCAATCATACAAGACTGCAGATCTGACTTTCCTTCCAGCCTATATAAGTTTTAATCTTCTTTCGGAAATTTAAGCAAAACTTACACATTTCATACGATTGTGTACATAACCAGGAGAGCAGCCCAGAATAATGTTCAGCTGGCCCAGTTCAGATTTACCTTACAGTCATTACTGGGTCACTCCCAATGAGCCTGTTATACAGTAGGCCTGCACACGAGTATCCAATTCTCTTAAAGTATATACTGTACAACCTCACACACACATGCATACACATTTTTTTTTTTCTACAATAAAGCCATTCACAAGCATTCATTCAAGTAATAAAGCACAATTTCAAAACAAACTCTTTTACCTTCACGCTTAAAAAGCAAATTTATTATTTGTTGATTTTGAGTCACGCAAGTTCTTCTCTCCCTTTTCCTTCTTCACATAGATCTCCGTTACTCCCATTCATGAAAAACGTCTTTGTTTCTCTGCTCGTTTGTCTTAAATAAAAGCAGCAGCCAGTTCACGTTTCAACACTTTTCCCATTTATCTTTGTGAAATAAATGAAAGAAAGCATGGAAAGAAACAAAGAGAGACAGAGAGGGAGGATGTGGAGAGACGGAGAGACATAGAGACACAGAGAGAGAGAGACACAGAGAGAGAGAGAGAGAGAGAGAGAGAGACACGGGATAGAGCCGATGGATGAATGGGAACATCCGTTAGCCCTGAGGGGGTTTAGGGTCAGGAAGCGAGACATAAAAGACAGAAAGAACACGTGCACTATTATGCCAGATGGTGCTGAGTCAGACTAGATTATCTGATCTCACCCTTACTGTACCTGAAGATCGAAGACTTCTCCTCCAGAGCTGATGCTGCAATCGGCTACAGGATAAACAGACCAGCTTTACTGGCCCATAAAGCATGTTAAAATACTGAAGCAGAGCAAGGAAGCTGGAGAAGGTGAAGTCGGTGCTCCACACAAACAGAAAAAAGCTGATGCAGACACCTCGTGGAATTATTCCATAAACAATGATCTTTCTCCAGGTCTGGGCGTGTAGCGCGACAATAAACCAGACTGCTCAATCAGGAAAGTTCTCTTTCAAAGGACTCGTATTTTATCAGGCATAGATTCCACAGTGATTTATCTTTTCGTTCACTTTATTTATTTTTTTAAGCTGAGTGCACACTCAATCACTATTCATACAGAATGATTTGGATTGGTTGGTGTGATAATGTGCACACTATACGATCTTTCCCAAATCCCACTTTTTCACAAAAACAAAAAGAGAGAGTGCGCTGTTTTTCCAAAAAGAAAAGAAAAAAACAGGAGGGAAAAAAAAATGTAGGGAAAAGGCTGTTCGAGGGAAACAGTTTTGTAGATTGTTCTGCAACAAAAGCCTGAAATGAAGCACTAAAAAATTCAATTCGATTTTATTTATATAGCGCTTTTAACAATGGTCATTGTCTCAAAGCAGCTTCACAAAAATGAACAAAAAATGAAAGAAAAAAATAAATTTAGAAAAGAAAATAATTGGAAGTGTGTATGTGTGAGAAAAATGTGTCTAGATAATGAGACGAATGAATGATGAATGAAATTTCTCTGATGAACAAGCCAAGGGTGACGGCGACGGTGGCAAGGAAAAACTCCCTGAGAAGGCATTAGGAAGAAACCTTGAGAGGAACCAGACTCAACAGGGAACCCATCCTCATCTGGGTGATAACAGATAGAAATTATATAACATCTTAGTGAGACTATTTATTATGGCTGGAAATATCCAGGGACCAGCTGATACGATATCACGATATGGAAGTGTTGATTCGATTTGGATTGTAATTCTGTTCACAATTTTGGAAGTATAATGATTCAATATCTATATATTTAGCCTTTTATATTAATATTTTGTGTTTAGAATTCTAAACATACCTATATAGTATGTAAATAATTTGCTACCACCACACTGGATGCTGTGCTGCATCAGAAACTGCATCATTTTACGACCAATTTTTTGATGGATTGATTTTGGAGTCATTGTAACAATAAATAACTGAATACATCACCCCCCAACCCCCAATCTCTAATATTTATACTGTGCAGGAATAATTTCTGGTCTTTAACTATATGGGGATGACGAACTTATAGAAGCAACATCATCGTGTTAACACACTGCCCTCAAAAACCTAACAAGGTAGTCCCTGAGCCTCAGAATTCCTCAGTAGTCTGGAAACCGTGTAGTGTGCGCTAGAGATTCCCCCTCTCTTCTTCGTCTCCTCCACGTATTGCTTAACTCAAATCCACTGCTTAGAAAACTTGTGTCTGGGTTATCCGGGATGACAGCTGGTCCTGGACTCTGTTGCTTGTTTTTTTTTTCTTTGCACTTGTGTGACCAGTTCCTCACCCTCCTTCTCCTCCCCCTCTCTCCAAAATACACAAACTCCCAAGGTTTTGCCCCTACACCTCCATTTGAGCATGTGTTTGTGCATGTAACTCTGCAGATCTGCAGTCCCCAGGAGAGCCGATAAAACGCCCAATTACACAAGAGCAGGTGCCAAAACAAGACCCAAAAGAACTCGTGCAGCACAAAGGATGAGAAAACCACACTTACTAAATGCAGGACCGGTTAAGCTCAATGTGCCGGTACAGAGGCGTTTTAAGATCATTATCTGTCGCTAGACATTTGCCTGGGATTTTCTATTTTAATACATCACGAACCATGATGCAATCATCCAGAACTGACGACAGAGCATCTGCGCTATTTCAGGATTAATGAGAGTAGGAGAGGGTGTAATATCAGCTGTGCAGTCAGGAACTCGGGCAATAACAGAGAATCGGGTGGATCACAGATTTTATCGATGTAATTCTGCATTAATATACATTATATAATATATACTGATCTTAATGTACATACACATACAGCATCAGTCAAAAGTTTGGATACAACTTGTAAATCAATGTTTTTTGTTTTTCGGATTTCATTTCTACATTCTAGAACAATATTGTTTTGTTTTTTTAAACATCATTTTAAGACACAAAGAACAGCTGTTCTGGACATGCGGACAGATCTGTTCATTTCCAGCCGAGTTTCTGTAAAGTGGAAGTGGTGCTGGTGAATGACTGTGTTTACAGTTCACATTGACACATGTGTCTCTTCTCAAGTTAGCGGCAAGTTACAGTGGGCCATGTAGGTTTGGTTTTTTTTTCTCCCTAAATAATAAAACCCCTCATTTAAAAACTGCATTTTGTGTTCAATTATGTTATCTTTTCCTAATAGTTAACGGTTTTTGATGAGCAGAAACATTTAAGTGTGACAAACATGCAAAAGAATAAGAAATCAGGAAGGGGGCAAATAGTTTTTCACACCACTGTATCTGTCGATTTTCAATGATTAGGCATTTCACTGCAGTGGACGCCAAGCCACCTCAGGCAGGATCATCATTCACAGACGTACGGCCTTCTTTTAAAAACGTACGCACCATTCAAATGTTTTACTGAGGCTGAGAGTCATCTCACCATACTATGCTTGAAGTTAGGGCTGGGCGATATGGCTGAAAACTATCACGATATCAGTGTTTCATATCGTCGATATCGATAATTATTTATATTTTTTATGACCCATTTAAAATAAGGACCAGGAGAAGAATACATTATATTTAAACATTTTTATTTTAAACTTAACTATCCTATGATCATAGTCCCATCAGTTATTAAGACAGAAATGTCAACAACCATGGAAAAATCTAATAATTAAAATGTAAACATAAGTCTAAAGTCACAATGAACACTTAACAATTATCTCAACATTTAAGGTGCAAAATTATAAGAAAATGTAAGAAATGCTTAATAAAGTGTAATAAAATAGTGCAATGTGTTTATTATATCAGATGCCTTTAGAGAAAACTACAACAAAAATGTATTGTAATATATTTGAGTTTGATGTTAATTCACTGGCGGGCCACCAGGGGGCAATACCGCGCTGTATACTATGTGTGTCGTGTGCACTGAATGCAGTAAAAGAAGAATACCGTTTTTCTCCATGCCTCCGTTTCTTTTCCTTCCTCCTTCCAAACTAGCTTCGCGACCTCTGTTTTCTTCCGACAGAGAATAAAAAATATCGAATATTGATATCGATCACGTGTCTATTGTTATCGTTTTATCGCCCAGGCCTACTTGAAGTCTTCGGTTTTACGCCATCATTCATGAGAAAGTTCATCACAAGTCCCGATTTGACTCGAACCTCCATTGCAAAACCTGATTTTTATATAGTCTTTGATATAATCCTTTTACAATCCATTTATTTGAGCACAGGAGAGAGAGACGGGGCAAAGCAAAGAGCTTTTTAATCACTTTTAAAATTAAAATTAATCACCATTAAAATTATGTAAGTGTTAGATTTGATGCTGTCTTTTAAATTTTTTTGATGCCAAATCTTCCCATTCTTGTTGAGAGAGACAAAAAAATTTAAATTTTTAAAAACGAAAACAAACAACATTGTCAATTTTCACGTAACTTCACTGTCTGTTGTGCGTTACTCCTACTTATTGTACAGGTCAAGGTTTCTTTTCACACTGTCCATGACATCACTCAAGCAATACAGAGTGGAGTGTAACCATGTAACCAAAATAGAACAAACACAATGCACTTAATAAATTCATGATCATTTCATAAATAAATAACAGAGTAAAAACTCTATGCTTGAGCAGTGGTTACGTCAGGGCATTCAGCACGCAGTGACACACAGTGTTTGAACACATGGGTGTGACGAGCGGTTATGGCCCCACTCGAGCTGCCCTTTAAACCAAGTCAATAGAAGAAGGACCCAAAGCAGAGTGCGGGGTCATAGCGATGTTACTGGTAGAATAATATGAAGTATATCCACATGCTGTGTGTCGCTTAAGTCTGTTGGTCATATCAATAAAAGCAGACAATCTTAGACAAGAGGTGGAGTCATACAGTAGGTATTATGTAGTGTCAAGCTTAGTGAAAACGTGCCTTTTCAATCCAAAACAGTAAGCTCCCAGGGAAAAATAACTACTTTAAAACCATGCAACTAAACCACTGTGTATCACCATTACAATATAACTAAAATAAAGCATTATATTCTGTTATATTCCAAAACACGGCCTATTAAACCAACAAATGATTCCAAAAGCACATCTCGGAAACTAAACACTAACAAATGAATTTCATTAAACAACCAACAAAAATAAAAACAATTATATAACAGTTAGTTCTGACCGAAAAATCTGATTGGACGAGAGGGATATGATAATAGACTGTAACAGCATTGGGACGTTTCGTTATATGCATCACTCTGAGTCGCATGTGTTCCAAAAATGTTAAATACACGAACTGTCAGCTGCTGCATGTGTGAAAGTGGGTCCTAATGATTCGTAGTACTGAGGAAAGAACGTGCACCTGCCAAAAAAAAAAAAAAAAAAAAAAAAACACCATATTCAACACTTTGACTCCTTAATAACTGCTTGTATGTCGTTCCAAATCGCCTTTGTACCGGCCATCTCCTAACACAAGGCTGAATTCAAAATCGGGTTTTCAATTTCTTTTGAGTTTTACGCGATTGCTGCATTGCAACCTATTGAGTCACGCAGTTTTCCATTGTTATTTAAATACTTTTAGTATTTTCCAATGTTTAGGTAACTGTAAGGAGTAGACATACGGCTGACTGAGACAAATCAGATGATAAATTATTAGGGATGTAACGGTATTGTAAATACTGTCGTACCGCAATAACAATTTATTTCGATAATACCGTGGTCACATGGCGATAAAATTATAGGTCTTCTGAGAAAAGTTTGCTCAGGCGAATGGAGCGAACGGGAGGTAGCGGGAACTACAATTCCCATCAGCCCAGGCGTGACCATCAACCTTTGTGGTCTGTTGTCGCTACAGATCCAGTAATGCGTACATCCGATTTAAAACCCGCTTACTCCGTAATGATTAATTACTCTTTACATCTCTTTTCCTTCGCCGCTACTAGCAGCACCCGCCATTTCCGCATTACTGGATCTGTAGCGACAACAGACCGCAAAAGATGATGGGCCACGCCTGGGCTGATGGGAATTGTAGTTCTACAGTTTCATCAGGAGCCAGTTTTGCTAATATTTGTGCAAGTAAAGCACTACTGAAAAAAAGAATATATATATTTTTATTAATAAAAAGCAGAATAATTATGCTTTGGATCGCTTTATCATAAACATTAGAACCCAATGAAACCGTCTGACCCTTGCATCTCGTTCTGTTTTACTCGTTTCTTCAAACAACATCAGAACAATGTTCCATTATGAGAGAATTGCGTGTGTGCGTGAAGGAGGAGCAACAGCTGTGACTGAACAAACAGCTGCATCACTTCTCTGACCCTTGCCCCTTCCTCCCTCACTCACTCCCTTCCTCCTCTGTTGCTCCCATCTCCTCACTGGGGTTGGAAAGGAATTTCATACAAGGGTTTTTTTTGTATTAAACAGTGTTTAATAAACTTCAGAATAAATCTTCTGAGAACAGTCTGAAAAGCCATCCTGCTCCATGTTGCACTGTGTATGATGGTATGTGTGAGTTATCACTAACTTTAGCCCAACACAACATTGCTAGGCAGCCTGATATTGTCTGATGTTATTGCTTTACCAAAAATGTCTCATTTCATAATGTTGCAGGAAAGTTTGAAGATCACCATATCAGACCAGAAGCCACTCATGTCAAAAATAAGCAATGCACAGTTAAAGTGGATCTTTACATGCTTTAACACAGATTTTTAAGCTACACAATTCCATACAATATCATCATATTTAGGTGCCAATTTCCATTTGTATTGTGATCAAAATTATATAAAAAATGTTGCATTTGGATATTTATATACGTTGTGCTATAATTCTACACAAATTTAGCAAATACAGTGGAACTTCAGATTACGAGCATAATTTGTTCTGGAAGCGGGCTCGTATTCCAAAACACTCGTAAACCTAATTTATTTTTCCCATAGGAAATAATGGGAAACTCAAATTATTCGTTCTACTGCCCGAAAAAATAAATACATAAAAATAATTAACACAAAATATGAAGTAAAAATAAAAGAAATTAACCTGCACTTTACCTTAAAAATAAAAGTCAAAATAAATCCAGACAGATAAGTGTTTCCATTTGTGCATGCAGGCACTGTGTGTGTGTGTGTGTGTACACACACACACATATATTAACGGAGAGACCGTTTTTAAAACCGTTTAAAAATTAACTGTTTAAAAATGAGCAAGGAACATCGCTAGTCACACTCGCGTGAGCGCATCTGACCGCAATCACTGCTGTAAAGTAAAACAACAACAACAAATTAAGCAGCACCTTACTTTTGAATCGCGGCGAGAGAACTGAGTTTCTGTTTGTTTGTGTTTGAAGCCAGGTGGGGGCGGGTGGGGGCTATAACGCCGAGTGTGTTTGTGTGTGTGTGTGTGTGTGTGTGTGTGTGTGTGTGTGTGTGTGTGTGTGTGTGTGTGCTCATTCACTTACACCAGTGGTTCTCAAAGTGTGGGGCGCACCCCACTAGTGGGGAATACAGACATGACAGGTGGGGCGCAATGACCGGGAGGAAATTAGTGGAAAATAACAGGAAAGTACCTATTCTAATTCATGCTTTTCTTTATTGATAATGAAGAGCGTACGCTCAAAACTAAACAATCACACACAAATAAATGGATCATTATTACAAGTAAATTTAAAATAACATCAGTTGTGGGCCGGGAGAAAAAGTGGAACCATAGTGCAACAATAACGGTTTAACGTTGGACCAACTTGAGCAGCGCCGCTCGATTCACAAACCTGCGCAACCCACTGGACAGCGCTGCGTGACTCTGACAGAAATAAACCGCGCCGACCATCAAAATACATTTTACCCCGCTGTGATGCGCACGTACAAACCAGGCATGGCAAGGCGGAAACAATATTAAACATTCCTGACATTTTAAATAAATTGTTTTTAAATAAAACACAGGGGGTCGCGCAGGTTTGTGATTCAAGCGGCGCTGCGCGATGTGTGTTTTGTGTTTTGAACCCGTGTGTGTTTTGTGTCTTATACCGCTGGCAGCAGACCGCATGAGACCCAACAAATTAGGAAGATACTTAGAGACAACACACACCAGTCACGTTAATAAGCCACTCGACTTCTTTGAAAGAAAGCTGGCAGAATATAGAAAGCAGGATAATCGCACGGTAAAATCTGAATCAGTGGACAGCAAAGCACAAATGGCTTCATTCAAAGTTGCATACAGTATTGGCCAGTGCAAAAAAAACTACAAACGATTGCTGAGCAGCTAATAAACATGGGGTCAGTTATACAAAGATAAGTGTCAACGTAAGCCTTTTATAACAATTGCACGTGTATTTTATCTGTTTATAACTTGGTGTTGTTTGATCTTATTGGTTTAGAAATTGATATTTCAATAAACAGTAAACTTGGCCGATTTCGTTACTATTTTGTTGACAAGTGAGGCTTGAAAATTCGCTCACCCCCTTAAGTGGGGAATGACAGAAAATACACTTACACCAACACACACACACACTCTCTCTCTCTCTCGGCTTTACAGTCCCCACACAGAAACTCAGCTCTCTCACGATTCAAAAGTAACGTGCTGTTTAATTTGTTGTTTTTATTTTACAGCAATGATTCCGTTTTTATGTGCTCACGCGAGTGTGACTAGCGATGTTCCTTGCTAATATTTAAACGGTTTTAAAAACGGTCTCTCCGTTAACATGTGCGTGCGTGCGTGCTCATTCACTTACACCAACACACACACACACACACACACACACACACACACACACACACACACACACACACACACACTCTCTCTCTCGGTTTTACAGCCCCCTCCTCTCAGGTTCCCAAACAAACACACACACACACACACACACATTACCTATCGTCTCCCCTGCTGGGTCCTAGTGCTTGCAGAGTTTGTGTGCGTGTGTGCGCGTGTGTGTGTGTATTCACCCAGCAGGGGAGACGATTACCTACAATTACGCAGCGCAAGAGAGAGAAAAACCGTTGGCTCAGTTGCGATGACGTGATGCTCTGTGTCAAAACAAGAAGCGCATGCGTGATACATGATACTCGGTGCTTGTAAACCAAGACAATGCTCGTTTTTCAAGATGAAAAAATGTATTAAAAATCTTTGCTCGTCTTGTGGAACACTCGTAAACCGTGTTACTCGTTATCCGAGGTTCCACTGTAATTCGATGTTGTGCTGCCTGTCAATGTGTGAATAATTTAGAGTGCACCACCTGTAGGATTATAAAGGAACTGTAACATCTTGTCAACTGAAATACAATTTAATAAATGTAAAAGTGCGGTAATGTATGAATCGCTACATGAAAGAATCGCGATACCCTGAATCAATATTTCACACATTTCTAAGTGCAATTGTTGCAAATTCCAGCGCCATGCATTTGTCCAAAGCAGAAGCTTTATCTCAGACCAAGGGCTTTTTCATTATGACAGGCTCTGACTTGATTCTCTGTGTCCACTGTGAAAGGTTTATACATGTTCGGTTAAATGGCAGCAGTTGTCCCCTCGCACCAAAGGACAGTTTCTGTCACTGAGACGATTAATAACACAGAAGCTATAATGGCAGCGTTCTGGTGCACATTCACCACAGACACGCTGCAGCCATTAACCAGGCATCCCGACATACTAAAAATAGCCCGGAATGGGGGTCGGCCACTGTGGCCTGTCCGTCTTCTGCCCACGGATAATACAGACTCAGAAATGGAAACGTCCAGAATCTCTTAAACCCCATCAACTCATTCCAGTCACAGCCCTCGACATGAAACTCCGAGAAAAGAAGGTCTATAGAGCATGGGGTCAAGACATTCAGTGTGGGGACAAAAAAGGGGGTACAACAAAATGAGGGGCAAGAAAAAGGAGAAGAAAAACAAAAAGGAGTAGAATAATAAGATGACAAAGCAAGAGCAAAAGAAAGAAAAATGACAAAAAGCAAAGAGGACAAGAATAGAATCTACAATAATAGGAAAAAGTAGAAGAGCAGGAGGGAAAAAAACATCAACAAGAGGAAGAAGAAAAAAAAAAACCAAAGACAAAGAAAGAAACCAAAAAAAAAAAAAAAAAAAAAACGCAGAATTGTCTCCATCTTACAAAATCTGCTTTTCTCGTGTCAATCGCTCTGCTTAAACTGCGTACAGAAACACAGGTGGGAGTTTCCTGATTTAGTTTGCACTCCTGACCTGATGGTGTGTTAGACTACGGGCACTGACAGGTGACTGCTGTTCATAGCTCAACACTGACGTCTGAGGGACTCATAAAAAGACAGGCCAATATGGCGGGCCACCTGTGACCGAAAAAGATCTCAGTCCCAGGTTTCCCAGGGCTGCCAACAAATGTGTGCAACTGCTACAACCCATCGTCTATAGGCAGAACTCTTCACACTACACTCGGTGCTACCTCTCTATTGGTGCATAGGGTAGAAATTAACAGAATGCTATATGGGGGGGGGGGAACACTTAAAGATGCATGGTGTAAAAAAAAAAATTTACTACTACGACAGTAGAAATGACCATTATGTTTAATAGTGAAGGTAAGATCTCCATACGATAACTTAGCAGCTGTGTGGTCTTAAGAAAACCACTTGTTAGTGAGACTAATCTAAAAATGCTTCAGTTTGATAGGGAACATAAAGATTGGACTTGGATTGGATTAGAAAAAGGTCATGTGGTCTGATGATTTCAGATTGACCCTATTCCAGAGCCAGCACTCGAACGTCTGTTTAAGAAAGCAAAAAAAAATGCTGTATACACAGTTTTATATGAGCTTTGTGCAGTTCATGGCCTCATTACATACACTGCCCTGAATCGACTAACACGAGTAAAACCAAATCGCAGCTCATTGCTCAGTCGAACAGTGTCAGGCTTTCGATAAGCTGCGCTGGTTCGCTGCTCGTATGGTTCACTCATTCATAGGAAATCCATTTAGAAGATAAATAATCCACACCTAAGCTGTGTATAATCGCAAATATCTCCTTGCTGTGGTGTTCACAGGTTCATATAAGGCAGATCGCCTTCCTGTGTAGGCTCAGGCTTTTATTTCAGGGGATTTTTGACTCCTGACCAAATTAAAGGAAATTAAAATCCTCCCTTATGGAGCGGACAAAATGAACAGCAGAGACATATGAATGTGCATTTTAACTGCATCTAATTTACAGTATTTTAAAAAGAATTTGTTTTTCAAAGATATGTTCAACCTTAGAACCCTATAAATCAATTCTGAATCCAAAAAGATCAATTCATTGCATAAATCAGATTAAACAGCAGAATTCACATGACGCATCATCAGTCAAACTATCCAAGAGTCTCTATTTAAACTACTGTAATAGTTGGGGAGATTATTTTTCTATATAAATGCACTGGCAATAAATTTATATTTTAAAAAAGGAATTCAATGTAAATCACTTAAAACTGAAAAAAAGTTTTATTATTTTTCTCTCATCTTCTCTGGACTTTGGTGGAAGACCGGGTCTTGTCATTGAAAATCCTTAAACACAAGGACCATATGCATGAAGATCACAGGTTCAAACCCCACAACCACCAAGTTGCTACTGTTGGGCCCTTGAGCAAGGCCCTTAACCCTCAACTGCTCAGATGTGTAATGAGATAAAAATGTAAGTCGCTCTGGATAAGAGCGTCTGCCAAATGCCTAAATGTAAATGAATACACACTATCATGTGACCAAGGGTCAAAAAATTGAACAATCTGACAATGATGAGTAGGCATATTACTGATTGACAATTACAGAAGACTTCAAGCACAGTACAGTGATGAGACCCTTAGCATCAATAAAACATTGGAACGGTGCGAACATTTTAAAAAGAGTTGTACGTCCATGAATGACAATCACTTAATGGAGTTCCTGGGAGACTGACATTTCAAAACTTTCTACCTTAATGGTATCCAAAAATGCATTAGTGTTCCAGGGGATTACATAGAGCATGAAAAGTAGTTTTTAACTCTCATAACCGTGTTCTGTTATTCTGGACAAATAAAAGTCTGGATTGACTTAAACATCCCTCATACATATGAGTAACCACTGCTGCAAGATTCTTCCAAGTCTTTCCAGTAGTACGGTATGTTAATACATAAATTTCATTATACTTCCGGCATGTCAAAGTAAAAAAAAAAAAAAAAAAAAAAAAAGATGTAGTCAATATCTGAAAAAGAAAAACTGATTGAGAATTGAATCAGTTAGATGGTTGGAGTGGAATTTCTATGCTTACTTAGCATAACCAAGATCAGACGGAATGTAGTAAAAAAAAAATTTAAAAAAAAGGCATTGCTTCTGAGAAACAAACCTCAAAGGCGGGATTATTCACGTGTCGTTATAGTTGCGGTGCATCGTAAACGCGCCACAAACAAACACACAACAATGAAGCATATCGACGGCATGGAGTTCTTCATTCTCGGCATGTGGATGTTTTTAACAGCGAGACGAAGGAGTTTGTTTCAAAAGAGGCTGATGGCGGCCAAAGAAAATTTTTGGTTAATACAAAAAGGTGCGTGCGATCCTTCTCTGGCTGTTCTAAATATAGCGGTTCTGTTGTGTCTCGTGTCGCAAGTTCAGTGACGCAGTAATGACGATTTTCTCCGGCCAATCAGTGACCAGCAGAGTTTACACGTCAAGTTTTGGTAACAGTTCGGCGCGCTTGGAACCTCGGCTGAGGTGGTACTAAAAAAAGGACCAGGTACCAGGTACTGTTCCCAGTGGAAAACCCCCCAAAAGTGAGCTGAACTGAACCGTGTCGTGCCGTACTATGCAGTGGAAAAGCGCCATAAATGGTCAGTCCAAGGTTTTGGTGGTCCAAAAAGCTAGAGTACAATAATAAGGCTTTAAATTGATGTGCATCAATAAATGACTAATGAAAATGAATTATATTAAAGCCTCGTCCTTACAAAATTGTACTGCTGTCACCAAGTGACTGACCGACATTTTGCTAGTGTTCTTCTCCACAACAGCTTGGTGGTTAGTGTGGGTTTTCTCTCCGTGCATTTAATTGTTAGGTGACAATAATTTTTTTGCTTGCAGGAAGCTCAGAAGCATACTTATTTTGATTGGTTTCGCCAGTTTTTCCCTTTTGATTTGGAACCAGCAGCAGCCTACATTTACAGCTCAACATGAAGTTTAAATACAGCTATATATATATATATATATATATATATATATATATATATATATATATATATATATATTTTTTTTTTTTTTTTTTTTATTAAATTTTTTTTGGTTGCTGGAAGGGAAAAGGAAACTGCTGGAGACTGTGATATGTATAGCATCCTGAAACTACACGTCTGCCAGGAAGCTATAGATATACAACCAATTCCGGACCAACAATCGGACTGCACCACTGGGGTGAGGAATAAAGGCGTATTTAACCAACTCAGACATCAAAGTAGAGATGTGCGATTAAATCAAATATGTCATTTGATTAATCTTTTGTTGTTCAATACAATTAAGTCAGTAAAGTTTTTCATTCAGAATCGAGTCAATTATTGAAAATAACTTGGCAAACCATGGTCTAAAATTCCGTTGACAACTTTTGCAAAAAAATACATACCACTTGATCCTTCTGGAAATACTATACTAGAATAATATTTTGTGAGAGTATCGCTTCTTGTGAGTTTATGTACGGTTGGTTTATCGCTTTGGATGGAGCCATGACATTAAAACAATCAACACCACAAATGTTTGTTGGATATTTGTCAGTTTTTAATATTAGTTTTAAAACCTGAAAATGATCATTTTTAAGTCCGCAATTCTTCGTATTGAGGTATGGGAGGCTAAAAGTGTTTTTTTTTTTTTTATAATATGTGAGATAATCCAGGATATTTCATAAATTTGTAGGATTTAATTTGTGCCTATTCAACGACTGACTATAAGTAAGGAGTTGTGTGTTAAATTTGTTTTTACAGGATTTTTTGGGGGACTAAAATTTTACTAGTAAGAAAGAAAAAATGTAAAAAAAAAAATTATAATAATAAAAATTGCATTGCGATTGGCTATATATGTCCAAATGATTACGTGATACATTGGCATACAAATTTAATCTGTTCCAAAGACGAGTGCTTAGGAAATAATGTAAATGCAGATAATCAGACCCCAAAAGATTACCAATTTCCAACACTATAAACAGATTTTTGCATAAATAAAAACTATCAAAACATTTAGAATAGAAGCCTTAACCTTAATTTATGATTCCTCTTGGCATAACCTGCTTTAAAAACTGAAAGAGGAACTGAAAGTGGCTCTTTTCCGTTTTCCTCTTGCTATCGTTCTTTACCAAATCTTGCACCTAGTTCGCTCATATGTCAAAAATGCTTCGTATGCTAAGACAATTCACAAGGTTCGTATGCCAAGATAAAACTGTACTTTAAACATGAGTATCGGTATCAGCAACATTACAATCGGTGCCTCCTTCCAGATCTCAGAAGGCAACACCAGGTTGAATCTTTGAGGTACATGGACTACAACAGCAGAATACCACATCAGGTTTCATCCCATTAAACCAAAAACAGGAATCTGAGGCAACTGGGCAATTTTAAGACCAGACGAGGTTGTCCTCTTGATTGTTACACTCCTTCAGGACACAAGACACTTATTTCTAAATATTTGCTCAATTTATTCACAACAAGGATTTATTTCACTTAATCATATTAGCATAAGAGTTGAGGTACAAACTGCTCATAACATAACACGTCGCAGTATGTGATACTGAAAAGGCTACGGAACGAGACGTTCCTATTTGAAGCACTGCTGTGCATCAAAGTCAACTATTCTTAGTTCCAACTGTTTCTCCTGAAGCTAATGAGCATTAACAAATCACAGCAGGGAAAAAAAAAAAAAAAAAAAAGAGTGCAAGAGTGTCTTAAGCAAGTCCTCAGGGCCCGAATTCACAAAGCTTTTTAAGCCTAAAAGTTGCTCCTATTGACAAAATTCTAAGAAAATTCTTAGAATTATGACATTTTCTTAGAATTTTCCCTTAAATTTAGGACAAAATCTTAGTAAAGATAAAAAAGATTCACAAAACATCTTAGCCCTAAAAACAGCTCCTAAGGTAAAAATTGTTAAGAGTAGAGAAGGAGGACTTTTAAGAGGCTTAAGAGTTTCTATAGCAGAGGACAAAATGGTGGAAAGAAGAAATATTCTCTAAATACTGAACGTAAAGCTAAAAGTAAACACTGCTCTTCTGTCCAATTTGGTTTTCTCTTGGATTATTGGCTACATACCATCCAACAGTGCAACTAATAAAATCAGTGTTCCAAATAAATGTAAGAAAATAAATATAGTAACTACTGTGTAGAAATCGGTTGCTTCAAAAGTAGACACATTTTCAGTATTTGGCTGCTTAATTATCTTTATGATATTTATATTAACATATACAGTTTCTTCATATGCAAATATTATGACTTCGCTGTTCTATTATCCTATATTCTATTTTCACAAAGAGCACATTTCAAGACCTTTACAGGGGTCAGAGGTTATTTTTTACCAACCAATCTCAGTCCTTGAATTGCTGCATCATCCCTAGCAACGGGGTTAACCACACCTCCTCACTAAGATAAAGGTTTTTGTACTTTCCTTCCTCAGAGTTGCTCAAAGACGTTTTCTAAATCACTTTTAGTTTAAAACTCCCAGCTAGGACTTTTTAAGCTAAGATAGGAGCTCTCTGAGAGAATACTAAGAAGCTTTGTGAATACGGGCCCAGATGTCCAGGCCAAAAACAGACCCACCTACGAGCAGCTGCAAAGTGTGCGAGTGCATGCTGAGAAAGAAAACGCACGTTCTTAAATTCTCAGAGGTCGCCCGGGCCATGCTGGAGCAGTCACGCAAGCATGATCATTTAACGACAGACAGAACTGAAAGAAATTTATCTTTCGGCATGCAACCTTCTCAGTGCACACAGCATACAGTTGTGTAGCTGCTTTCTGTACTTCTCTACCACTGTCCTATTTAAAACTAATCAAGCAATGCATACATGTATATGGGTGCAGGTTCTCTTGCTGAAAGGGTTCCTCAGATTACCTAGAAATCCCTCAACTACGAGCACTACTCCCACACTCCAACAACATCAGCTGATGGGGGTTTTTATAGAGTTTTCACACATGGGCACACCCACACAGAGAGACACGCTCTGAGAGAGAGAGAGAGAGAGAGAGAGAGAGAGAGAGAGAGAGAGAGAGAGAGGGAGGGAGAGAAACACAGATACGAACTCAAAGTGACACACCATGAAAAAAGGGAGACAGAAACTCAAAGAGAGAGAGAGAAAGAAAGAGATTTAAAAAAGGGAGACACACTCCGAAAAAGAGCACATGCTCCGAGAGAGGCACACTCAGGGACAGACAAAGTCACAAAGAGACAAGACGCTCACAGGCGGAGATAGAGAGAGAGAGAGAGAGAGAGAGAGAGAGAGACACGCATGCTCACAAAAAGAGGTAGAGACTGCTCACAGAAACAGAGAGAGACACTCTCTGAAAGACAGAAAGAAGGCAGGGAGAGAGAATGAGACATTCACAGAGTGAAAGAAAGAAGCATGCAGAGACATTTGAGGAGAGATTAACTTAGAAAGAATCGCTCAGAAAGTCAGTCAATCAGAGAGAACAGTGTTATATATATATATATATATATATATATATATATATATATATATATATATATATATATATATATATATATATATATATATATATATAAACACTGTCAACTTGCCATCTGCAATTATTGTTAAAATCAAATTTTGGTATGGTTTTATATATAATTATAAGCAAAACATCAAAGTAAAGAAGCGCTTAGCTTTATCCGATTAATCGATTAATCGAAACAATAATCGACCAACTAATCGATTATCAAAATAATCGTTAGTTGCAGCCCTACTTCACAGCATTAAAAAATTTAAAAGGGCAATAAGATAGCAAATAAAAATAACACAAAGCCAAATAAAACAAAATTATAAAGAACACATGAAACTAAAAATATCAAAAGCCATTCTAAATGTAAATCCTCACCTACAACATGATGAGCTCTTAACATTTCCCTCACTGTCCCTCGGCTGTTCTTAGCACGTCCGCCCAGAGCACACGCCTCACGCCACCAACCAACACCGCACTTCATCACTAGAGCTGAAGGATGTGGTTAATCGTACAGTGACTAGTGGCTGTCGGTCAGCCACACTATTCCTCCATTTCTTTACAGCGAAAAAAATCTACTTGTGCTTATGACCGTGTCCAAATTAGGCCATTATGAAGGACAAAGACAAAGTCTAATCACTAACACAAAGGCATGCGAGTTGCTCTTGGCTGGTATTCATCGCTCATCATTCCACTCATAACCTTTCACTCCTCTCCTTTCTGGCGAAGAAAAATGCCTGGCAGCAACACTGCTCGGAGCTCCAGAGTGTCCACGCGACACCCATATCAGCTGCAGCAGGAAATCTAACACAGCAGGATACGATAATGCAGCACTGCACACCACAACTGGGAATCGTGCCATTTGAGCTAGATAAAAAATTGAGGGGACGCTTCTGTGATTGTCTTTTGTTAGCAACAAGATGCATTGCTGATATACTCATGACCTCTGATGCACAATATTGCCAAAAGCATCCGCTCATATGCCTTCACACGCATATGAACTTGAGTAACATCCAATTCTTAATCCATAGGGTTTAATATGATGTTGGTACACCCTTTGCAGCTGTAACAGCTTCAACTCTTCTAGGAAGGCTTTCCATAAGGTTTAGGGGGTGTTTATGGGAATTTTTGACGAGAAGGCCAGGCCCGCAGTCTCCGCTCCAATTCATCCCAAAGGTGTTCTATCGGGTTGTGATGAGAATTCAAAGTCAAGTTCTTCCACACCAAACTCACTCATCCAAGTCTTTATGGACCTTGCTTTGTGCACTGGTGCGCAGCCATGTTGGAACAGAAAGGAGCCATCCCCAAATTGTTCCCACAAAGTTAGGGGCATGAAATTGTCCAAAATGTCTTGGTATGTTGAAGCATTAAGAGTTCCGGTCACTGGAGTCCAACTCCTGAAAAAATAAATCCACATCATAATCCCCCATAGGGCTGCAACTAACGATTATTTTGATAATCGATTAGTTGGTCGATAATTTTTTTCCGATTAACCGATTAATCGGATAAAAACTAACCGCTTTAATTTGATGTTTTGCTTAACTATATAAAACCATAAATCAGGGTATTATTTATGTATAAAAGTAAACTTTAAAAAATGCAATAGCCACATAGAGTTTAATGATCTTTAATTTTGACATTTAAACCTTGTTTTATGTAAATCAACATTTTTGTTATTAACAATAATTGCAGATGGCAAGTTGACAGTGTGATTATGATATTTTTTTCAGTGTCTCTTGCTACATCCTTTTCATAATTTATACATTATTTCAATCCTCTCATGTATTTTATCCTTTTTTTTGTTATTTCAATAAAAAAAAAATAATAATAATTCATTCATTCATTTTCTATACCGCTTAATCCTGTGTTCAGGGTCGCGGGTGGCCTGGAGCCTATCCCAGGAGACTTCGGGCACTAGGCGGGGTACACCCTGGACAGGGTGCCAATCCATCGCAGGGCACACACACATACACACACCCATTCATGAACCCATTCCATGAAGTTCTCTATGCACTGTTCTTGGGCTAATCTGAAGGCCACAACGTTTGGAGGTCTGTAGCTATTGACTTGTAAGTATAGAAAGCTGGCGAACTCTGAACTATGCTTCTCAGCATCAGCTGACCCTGCTCTGTGATTTAACATGGCCTACCACTTCATGGCTGAGTTGCTGTCGTTAACAATCGCTTCCACTTTGTTAAAATACCACTAACGGTTGGAATATTTGGTCCGCACGGTAATTTTACAACTGGACTCATTGTGCAGGTGGCATCATATCTTGGTACCATGATGGAATTCACTGAGCTCCTGCTTTTTCACAAATGTTTGGAGAAGCAATCTGCAGGTGTTGATTTTATACACCTGTAACCATGGAAGTGATGGAACCACCTGGATTCAATGATTTGGATGGGTGAGGGAATACTTTTGGTAATATTTTTGTATGTATATTTTTTTATGCATGTTGTATAGACAGGGTGCTACTCTGTTTCCTCTGCATGGCCATGTTGATTTGACGTCACATATTTAGGCACAACATAATGGGGCACGATCTTAAGTGGACGATTACATTTCTATATACTTTACATATTTCTGCTTTATACTTTTATTCCATTTTATTTCATTGTAAAAAAAAAATATTACTTATGTTTGTTTTGCATCGATTTCTCTGCAGCGCACATATTTATTAAATTGTACAGGACAAGTAGGCACATTTTCACATGGATGCTGCGCAGTATCAGACATCATATTTTTAGCAGGGTCATTTTTAAATATTGACTAACAGCTATGTACAGCGTGCTACCCGCGACAACCCAGCTCTATGCTAACTTTATATTAGCTTGTGCCGCTAGAACTGTTGACATAAAACTTAAACTACAGCAAATGTGCATCTGGTTACCATTAATTATTAACGATGAATCAATTATTAATTGTTAACATGTTTAACTGTCGGTTAACAAAAGTGCGACACATTTGGAATCCGAGTTTATCGTATAAAACAGATCAAAGTGGATGATATTTGGATCATTAAATTCTACTTAAATTCAAAATTCTTCGTCTATATGCTGTTTTAAGTAAAAAAAAAACATGCGTGTTTTAAGGTTATGGGTTAAACAAAGCCAGAAACCTGTATGGGTGTTTTGTAGAACGACTCAATCCCTGTGTCCTAAAGCTGCTTTCAGCTCATGTCACATGAGCCACTAAAAGATTAGAAAGAAGAAACAAATGACTAAGCTGATAGTAAATTAATTTGTGTGTACACGTTTCTGTCTGGTTTCTGTACAGTAAGAGCATTTTCATAAAAACAGACTCCCTGCAATAACACTGCTTACATTACGCACTTTGAGATAAGATTTTTTTTTTTGATTAATGATGTTTATGCAACACTTTTTTTTTTTTGCTGTTAAACAAACCATGTCTTGATGCGATTAAAGCAGTGAAGTAATGGACCGATAAAATTTCATTTTCAAAGTTTATCATTACATCCTTAATGAATGTCTTGCACTATTCATTTATTTGTACTTAGATTGTGTGCATTTTACCAGACTGCACTATCTATATGGACAGTTATGCAAAGAGACTTAACCAAGCAAGCGGAGTGAATGGGGTTCCTAAAACAGGAGTTTCTGGTAAATAAATGGACGTCCACATTTTATTGCGCAAGAGTAGGGACCATTCAGCCAATATTCACTATTCAACTTTGGCGACCCCTCTATGGGGTTTTTACACATACAGACACACACACACACACAGTACGTGATAAAAGTTTGGACACACATTGATTTGTTTTCCTCATTTTACAACAATACAGCAATACTGGAGATTTCTAAACTATGAAATAATATATGGAGACATGAAGGTCAGCTGTCAGCTTCTTGCAAGAACAATTGCATTTGCAAAACCCATCAAGCACTGTGATGAAACTGGCTCTCATGAAGATCATCCCAGAAAAGCAAGACCAAAACTTACCTCTGCTGTAGAGGAGAAGTTCATTTGGAGTTACCAGCCTCAAAAATCACCAATTAACAGCAACTCAGATCAGAGCTTTACAAAGCATAAGTAACAAAAATATCTCAATATCAACTGTTCAAAAGAGATGTATATTTTGGATGCCATCAGCATTGTTTTGCAATGTATAAAGAAATTCAGATGTATACTATCTATACACCCATATACACCCATACATATATATACACATTTATATATACAGTATATAGTATAGACTGGCAGTAAGAAGCAAATATTACACAGTAGTATGTTCACCAAATATTTAGCAACCATATGCATCTATATACTTGCGCTCGAGATTTGTAAAACTATATGAATGTGTGGATCACAAATAGTCTAAATCATTCAGTGTCCTCACTCACACACTCAACAGAACATCCCGTGATTCATTAGAGAACTTTGATAAGTAGGGATGGTCATTACTGGGAACGGCACTGCTTGCCTTCTATGCAGCCACACAGTACCAAATAGTTCATCAGAGTACATCAGACTCTTCAAGTCTATGAAATAAACCTAAACATATTTTACAAAACCTATAAACTTCTCAAATATAATACGAATATACGAACAAACATATATCTACATATATACCAACAAACTTTGTGGACACCATAACCATCACACCCACAGGTGGGTTTTTTTCTCTGAACTGTTCACACAATGATAAAAGTTTTAAGGTTGATCTGGAACACCTCAAGAGCCCTGAGCTCAAGCCCACTGGACACCGATTGCACCACCAGCCAGACCTCCTCACCCAACATCACGGCTTAATCTCATTTATTCTCTTGTAGATGAATGAACACCAATCCCTCAGCCACGCTCTAAAATCTATAAGAAAGCCTTCCCAAGAGAGTAAGAAAAAAAACGACATATCCTATACAAGGATATACAGACATAATGCTAAGGTGTCCTCATACTTTTGGCTATATAGTGTGGCCTGGGGGGGGAAAAAAAAAAAAAAAAAAAAAAACAGACTAATCCCAACCGAAGTTAAAGCAAATATACATTAAAAACCATAGACCATTTATTAATTTAAGTATGAAATTGCACATAACAGACCATGTTGTATTAGAAGAAAAAAAATTATAACCCAAAGCGCGATGGTGTGACAAAGACCAGCACAAAGCTAAGTGGATTATAGTCATAGGACAGCTATTATTTTCCTGTAACATCTCAAAACACTCTCCAGAAACACCACAGATGTTCTCAATTACAGGTAGGAACTCCAGCTCTGATGAACAAGACGCAGGATCAGTCTACTGACCGAGGCTATACAGAAGTATAACACCTTCCTGTACAATTATGGTAAAATATTTGTATTACTGGAAGAGCCGAAAGAACAACAACATTTTCATATATTTAATATACAAGAGGTGTTCAAGTCAAGTCGGGACTTCCGATATCATATGCAGAATATCATATGAATATGAAGGTAGTTACAAAAGTAAAAACTCCCTTTATTTCTCTATATAATTCCCTGTAACCCTAATGCACTTATTCCGGCGTTTTACTAGTGCTTGGATACCATCAAGGTAGAAAAATCTGTCAATATGTCTGCATCACCCCTGAAACGCTGGCCTCCCAGGAACTCCTTTAAATGACCCAGACATATGCAAATGGCTTGGAACGAGGTCGTGACTGTACAGGGGACGTGGCAATAACTTCTAGAACTCCGACTTCCTGTAATGTCCATGACAGACGCTTCTCTTCTGCAACTTGGCAACAAGATATATGCCGATTTTCAAAAATCAGGTGTTACACGTGCTGAATGATCATGACCATACAGCTTTCTTTAAAACATTTGCACCGTTGGTTGATGTCTTTTGTAAATGTCAATCGTTTTTATGTCTTCATTCAGCAGAAATTATCACAAATCCCTTATATTTTATGTATGAACGCCCTTCATACATAAAATATACATGTATTGACTGTACATCCATGATGCATCCAAAACATCCAAATTAAAGTTCTCAACACACAGGGGGAAAAACAAACAAGCCATTAAAAAAAAACGACTACTCTACATCATCATAAACCTTTCATCAACCATAACATAAATGATAAGGCTCCATTCTACTGAACAAAAGGCTTTCTTCTGCCCTGACAAATAGTTTGCTGGTAAGGAGATTTGGGAACGCTGCCACACAGTGTGACAGTGAAATTTCTACCTCCCAACTCATCCCTTACAGGAGTTAAATAGTGAAAAACTTGCAGTAAGTTTTACTACATCTTCAGTTACTTTAATTACAGGTATTATTGTCCTGATAATGAATATAATAATATATTTCACTTGAATCTGAGGTCATGTGTATGTATTGCAGTCTGGTGACTGGTGGAGATTGGCGTCAATGGACAGGCCAAGCAAGTGAGACATCACGCATCACAGCAGAGTAAACTATTTTATAATTAAGATATAATAAAACTCTGTACATGAAAGATATTTGCGGAAAAAATATTTGGGGAGGGGAGGGGGGATGTAAGATGAGTAATAGAACACATCAAGGTGGTTTTGGAAATTTTTTCTGTCTGTCTGTTTTTGCACGCATCACGTAAAAACTTCTGAATAAATGGGGTTTAAGGGAGTTTTCACAGCTGTATTTGGCCGAGCTTGAGGTAACATATATGCTTTGTTTCATCGCAATCATTATAAATATAATTTCAAATGTATCCCCTTATATCATGTTTAAAAGAATAATCTACATTGAAAAAAAAATCAGTAGTTAATCTCAAAATTCAACAAATGGCGCTGTACATTTTTTAATGTGTGCTTATTAGTGTGCAGCTGAAATCTACTTAATAAACGCGATCCCACACCTGCATTCCGCTTCTATATTAAAACATGTAGCATGTTTCGTTGCTTTAGTGCCCCACCAATCAATCCATGCTACTACTCCAAGGACTTCTTTGTTTTAGTGATGAAAGTTATTTTATAACTTGTATAAAATATCTGACAAAAAGAAAGGAAAACTACGAGATGTTTATTCTACAAGAGCACACTTTTGAGACTAAATATTCATTCAAAAAATAAGAAATATTGATAATAATGAAGGCTGCTGGGTTTTGAAAGTACAATAGTCGGAGGTTCCAGAAGATGCTCACTAAAATTTAAAGGCTAATTTCCTCATAAAACTTCACAGACTGCTACAGAATTACATAATAATCTAAATCACGATACGGACCTGTGCAATTATTTAATTGCTATTTTATTACAGGGGATATACGCATAGTTGGGAATGTATCTTGAGTTTGTTGATATTTGTTTATATGTTTGAGGTAATAAATAAATATTAGCAAACATTGTCTTAATAAAATCAGTTGTGCCATTATTTGCTATTACCCTCGATAACTGTTCGAATACAAAATAGTACATTTATTAGTTACATATCACAGTTTAAACTGCATGTTAATGTGTGTCAAAATGATCAATGTTTTTTTTAAGAAATCATGCATCCCTTAAAAATTTAAGGACCTTTAGGAATGCTTTTGACCTGAGAAAGAATTCTCATGTATGAATCAGGAGGTTTGGAATGGACCTCTCTCTCTCTCTCACAGCCACACACATACATACCATGACACTGTTGCCAAACTTAAGAATTTCAAAAAGTCTGAAAACCTTGCAAACCAACTCAGAATTAAACGTCAATAAGAGCACTGCCGACATGATTAATTCGGTAACACTTTGCCTCAAAGACACCACAGGAATGAGCAAAACTGTTACCTGTTTTAAACCTAAGTATACTATTTAACTCAGACAAGCCAGCGTCTCAACAGTGAAAGGATTACCAGGGAATGATGTGGTGATGTGTGTATACAGTTAGAGTTACAGCATGATGGGTTCAGCAGCTTTGCTATTACAGTAGGTACAAGATATTCCAGGAAATCAAAGACAAGACCTGTACTTAATTTAATTAATTTAATTTAATTGAAACGATTG
Organism: Channallabes apus; assembly: GCA_030522415.1. Taxonomy (NCBI): domain Eukaryota; kingdom Metazoa; phylum Chordata; class Actinopteri; order Siluriformes; family Clariidae; genus Channallabes; species Channallabes apus. Next base: position 19,923,419 of record CM060128.1, on the reverse strand, counting down.
CTGTCTGCCAGCATAATCACTCACTCATCTTCCATACTGCTTTATCCTGTATACAATGTTGTGTGGGGGCCTGGAGCCTATCCCAGGAGACTTGAGGCACGAGACGGGGTACAACCCTGGACAGGGTGCCAATCCATCACAGAGCATACACATATACACACATGCTCATTCACACACTACAGGCAATTTGGGAAAATCATTTAGTCTAATCTGCATGACTTTGGACTGTAGGAGGAAACCCACAAAGCAAGTGGAGAACATTAAAAGTCTATGCACACAGATCCAAGGCGGAATCGAATTCGGACCCTAGAGGTGCAATGCTAACAACTAAGCCAGCGTGCCAACCCCCTGCATGATCAAACAACAGACAATGGGGCAAATACAGCATGTGCAACGATCAGCTAGGAAATTCAGGACTATTATTTTGTTTGTTTGTTTGTTCTTTGATTCTTACAGATCCTCTGCAGGAAATCTGGCTATTAAAGACACAGCTCAAGGAGGCAAGTGCCAACTCATCATGCCACTGCTCTGGAGCTCTGAGTGCATGCATGCCACCTCTCACAGAGGGCGTGATAGGCCTTCTGCTTTGTGATGTCTACCATGCACAGGAGTTATTTGAAAGTTAAATTTTAAGGAGTGGTGTCTTAGACATAATGTGCACAAAGTTGCATGCATTATTATGTTTATTATTATATGCATAATGAAGTCTTTCACTGTGTCTCTCTGGGTATTGTTGTCAGGGAACACACACACACACACCCTAAAACCTAGGGAAGGATTGCAGCACTAAACACATCAACTAAAAGCAGATAGAGCATGCACACTTTAGAGCTAGATGTAAACAAAGCCCATGCCAGACCCCAGACCTGAACACCACCATCTTTACATATTTGTATCTTAGTGTTTATACGACTATGCAGTAAAACGCGCGCGCCTGGTTCAGTAGGATTTAGGTGGTTTGCTAAGCACTGCTAGCTGCTATATAAGCTAGCTAACGGAATAACACCCCCTCCTTCTGCTGTGCATCAAGGCACCGCTCTGGAAAAAACATACACGCACGCAAACTTTACCTCCAGGTCCAGTCGCAACGCACGCGCTCCTATGCTGGATTCAGACACAAACAAATCCTGATACAGCACCGCTCGAGCTCAGGAAACTCAACTCAAGTGCACGCGCAGACGTACTGTTTGAACTGCAGCGACGAAAAGTGGGCGGAGCTTCGGGCGTCTTGCTTCTCTCGGGCCACGCGCTTCCTGAACGTGTCGGTGGCTGAAGCGTGCGTGTGTGTAATGCGCGTGCACGCACTCAAAAGACCAGATTCATCTTAATTCTCAAGAGAACTGCCCTGATCGCTGACTTCATGCATTAAAAATCATCTAAAGTCTAATAGAATTTTAAAGTAAACGCACCCCCCACGAAATAACCGATGAAGCCATGGTTATATCACTGCACTTCACCAAGTGAGTATTTAAGAGTGAATAACTTTGCGTTTAGTTCCCCCTGCTGGTTGCTGTGCTGAACTGCAGACATGCAAGAATTCTGTTTTAAACCCAGGGCCCGTATTCACAAAGGTTCTTAAGCCTAAAAGTTGCTCCTAATGATGAAATTCTAAGAAAATTCTTAAATTTAGGACTAAATCTTAGTAAAGATGAAAATGATTCACAAAACATCTTAGCCCTAAAAACAGCTCCTAAGGTAAAAATTGTTAAGTGTAGGGAGGAGGACTTTTAAGAGGCTTAAGAGTTTCTGTAACAGAGGACAAAATGGCAGAAAGAAGAAATATTCTCCAAACACTGAACGTGAAGCTATGATCTTCTGAACGTGATCTTCTGTCCAATTTGGTTTTCTTGTCCTTTTACTTCCTTCCGTCTTTCTTGGATTGTTGGCTACGTACCATCCAAAAGTGCAACTTAAATAGACTGTCCTGCAATCATGTTGCATCAAATTGATACAAGGTGAGCCATTTTTGGATTACAAGTAATAAAATCAGTATGGTAACTTAATTTAAGAATGTAAATATAGTATCTACTGTGTGGAAATTGATTGCTTCAAAAGTAGACACATGTTTAACCTTTGTTATAGGCTAAATATCTTATTAGTTAATTCTTAATCTATAAATTAATTAAATGGCCAGACACTTTGCATAAAGTAGACTGTAGTCATGATTATACAATTTCTTCATATACAAACATTATGATTTCACTATCAGGGCCCGAATTCTCAAAGCTTCTTAAGCCTAAAAGTTGCTCCTATTGACAAAATTCTAAGAAAATTCTTAGAATTATGACAATTTCTTAGAATTTCCCCTTAAATTTAGGACAAAATCTTAGTAAAGATAAAAATGATACACAAAACATCTTATCCCTAAAAACAGCTTCTAAGGTAAAAATTGTTAAGAGTAGAGAAGGAGGACTTTTAAGAGGCTTAAGAGTTTCTATAGCAGAGGACAAAATGGCAGAAAGAAGAAATATTCTCCAAACACTGAACGTGAAGCTATGATCTTCTGAACGTGATCTTCTGTCCAATTTGGTTTTCTTGTTCTTTTACTTCCTACCATCTTGATTGGATTGTTGGCTACATACCATCCAAAAGTGCAACTGTCCTGCAATCACGTAAACTGTAAAATAATTTTTGTTATTTTGCTTCCATCAATCTGAAATGGATTGAAGGTAATAAAATCAGTGTGATAAATAAATGTAAGAAAATAAATATAGTAAATACTGTGTAGAAATCGGTTGCTTCAAAAGTAGACACATTTTAAACATTTGGCTGTTTAATTATCTTTAGGATATTTATATTAACATATACAGTTTCTTCATATGCAAACATTATGACTTCACTGTTCTATTATTATATTCTATTTTCCACAAAGAGCACATTCCAAGACCCTTACAGAGATCAGAGTTTTTTTTTTTTTTTTTTTTATCAACCAATCATAGTCCTTGAATTGCTGCATCATCCCTAGCAACGGGGTTAACCACACCCCCTCACTAAGATAAAGGTTTTTGTACTTTCCTTCCTCAGAGTTGCTCTGAGAAGTTTCCTAAATCACTTTTAGTGTAGGACTCCCAGCGAGGACTTTTTAAGCTAAGATAGGAGCTCTCTGAGAGAATTCTAAGAAGCTTTGTGAATACGGGCCCAGATTTACAGGTTCTTCTCAAAAAATTAGCATATTGTGATAAAGTTCATTATTTTCTGTAATGTACTGATAAACATTAGACTTTCATATATTTTAGATTCATTACACACAAACTGAAGTAGTTCAAGCCTTTTATTGTTTTAATATTGATGATTGTGGCATACAGCTGTTTTGTTGATTGTTGAACCTTTTTTCATAATGTTCCAATACTGGCCCTTGAAAATCCCAGAAAACTTGAACCATCAGTTACCCAGCTGATGGTTTATTTTTTTTTTACTTTTCCTTGGTTGGGGATAGAGCATGTTTTCGTTTCATACTTTGCCATTTACTCTCAGGCTCATAGTGATGGACCCATGTCTCGTCACCAATAATGATTCTCTTTAAGAAACATTTACCTCCCTTAAAGCATCCGTCCAAATTATATTTGCAGATATCAAAACACACTGTTTATGTTCTTCCAGAGTCAGATTTGAACTCCTGACCGCTAGCTTGAGAAGGTAGCATGCCACCAGAACACCACTGGAGAATTTTAAACCACGTTTTCGTCTTTAAATTAATAGTTTATGTCTACAATGGGAAACGTTCTTGACACACACACATGCTTCAGCAGTGATAATGAATAAGTAGTTGCCTGGGGATAGAATATACACTGACTGGCCAGAACAGAAGTCACCATTTTAGAACGGTTACATTATTGACTTGCATCAAGCACCCGAAAAAAAAATAAAGGAAATTTGAAATTACTGGAATTGGGATAAAAACTGTAGAACACATTAATAAAACCTGTAAGGACTGGGCTGAACCTTCAACTTTGTGAAAGAAATGTCAGAAAAATTCATGAATGGTGGTAGAAATCATAGCTATTTTTTAAATAGTGATAGTGAGAGCATTTCTATGCATACAATGTGATGAGACTAAACAGCTGTGTGTCCATATGAAAAGCACTTTTTAGTGAGACTCATCATAAATGCTTTAGTTTGTTTGGGAGCATAAAGATTGGATTTTAGATCATGTGGTCTGAGTTTATTAGTTCAGATTGAACTAGTTCATATTGCGGAGTGATGGAGCATCATTGTGGTCTCATCACCAGTACGTATTCTCTTTAAGAAAGTCGGTTAAAATTTTAACTTTTTTTGCGGCTATCAAAACACTTCTGTTCATGCTCTTCCGTAAGTTGTTTTGGGCCCGGATACACCTTCAGAGCACGAAAAAAAGGAGGACACTGCATGCTTCTCTTGCATTGTTCAAGTGGTGCATCGATTTTTGCTTGCACTGTAGTTACAGATGAACTGTTGTAACAGGTTCAACACAGCTGTGACTGGGGAGACAGTAGCGTTAAAAGGAAAGCGCTGATAAGACAGTTTGGCCAACAAGTTTTAATATAATCGGAGTGTACCTACAGTATGTACTTCTTGCATGTCTGTTTAGTACACGTTCCTAACCTTGTTCTTGGAGAACTCCCTGCCTTGAACATTTCAGTGATCTTGCTGCTCCCAACACACCCACTAAACCACAGCGATGTACTAAAAACTGTCTCCTGAAGGGTTCTCCAGAACAAGTTTTGGCAACCTCTGGGCTAGAACAGTGGTTCTAAAGGGATCTCTACGGGTCTGTGAGGCATAGCCATGGGCTCTATGGATGTTTGTTAGGAAGCGCTTCATTAATCCCAACTCTGTTATCTTAAATAACACACGATTCAACTCATGTACACTCGTACAGCTAATTACCAGCTCTACCTGGGTGGAAATGGATGAGTGAGGTTCGTTCCAGGATTCAATCCTGAGCTTGGGTTACGTTGTATTGTGTGGGTTATGTGTGACGTTTCACATGTTGTCAAAGTGTTCACACAAGTTACTTCTGGGTTTTCTGATTTCAAATTCTAAACCGCCTGGAGTTTGGTATCAGAATTCCTGACATCTGGCTTGAGAAGATAACATGTCTCCAGGACAGCACAGGAGAATTTTATATAGTTTTATAGTGTGAGTCACCCACACTCTTGCTTCAGAGGTGGGAATGAGTGGGGATGGAATATACACTGTCTGGCCAAAACACAGTCGCTGTTTCAGAAGGTTAAAAATTTTAGAATTTACTGGAATTTGGTTAAGATCTGTTCAACATATTATTAAAACCTGATATTGCTGAACCTTCAACTTTTTAGAAGAAATGTGGCCAGAAAAAAAAAAACTGATTGCAATGCATGGTACATAATTGTAGAAATCATGGATATGTCATGAGAACTCACAGGACTGGGATTAAACAGCTGTGTTTCCAGAAGAAAACCACTTATTAATGAAACTTATCAGTAAAAAATAACATTTATAATTACTAGGCATCATAAAGCTTGAACTTTGGAGCAATGGAAAGAGTCATGTGGTCTGATGAGTCCAGAATGACCCTATTCCAGAATGATGGGCACGCCTGGGATAAAAGGGAAGCGTATGTAAATCAAATTCAAATTTTATTTGTCACATACACAGTATAATATGCAGTGAAATGCTTACATGACCGCCAGTGACCTTAAAAAGAAAATAAAAGCTTGTACGTAAAATAAATAATCAATAAAAAGGAAATACTAAAGAAATAAATTTAACTAGTAAAATTAACTGTACAATAAGGGCATAATAAAATATTGCAAAATATAGAAATATAGGGTAGATAGAGTATATATGTATATAGAATTTAAAGTGACCGTGGTTGTGCAAATATGCATGAAAGTGACTAATGAAAGTGACATGTGCAATTGTCCAGATGTATAAATATTTAGTGCAAGTGTGTATGAATGTGCCCATGATTGTCCAGTCAGCGTTGTGAGCTGTGTGGAGGTGTGATTGTGATTGAGAGACCTTATCGCCTGCGGGAAGAAGCTCCTCCTCAGCCTCTCTGTGTTGGCCTTTAGGGAGCGGAATCGCTTCCCAGACCGCAACAAAGAGAACAGTCCATTACTGGGGTGACTGAGGTCCTTCATGATCTTCCTGGCCTTAGTCCAGCACCGCTTGCTGTAGATCGAGTGCAGGTCAGGGAGCTCAGTGCGGATGATGCGCTCGGCTGATCGCACCACCCTCTGTAGAGCTCGTCTGTCCTGCATGGTGCTGTTCCCGAACCAGGTCGTGATGTTTCCCGTCAGGATGCTCTCTATGGTGCAGGAGTAGAAGTTCCTGAGCACCTTGGAGGGCAGTCTAAAGTCTCTCAAGCGTCTGAGGTGGTAGAGACGCTGCCGGGCTTTTTTCACCACGGTGTTGATGTGACAGGACCATGACAGGTCCTGCGTGATGTGAACACCGAGGTATCTGAAGCTGTCCACTCTCTCCACTGGGCTCCTGTTGATGACGGGGGTCTGGTAGTTCCTCTCCTGCTTTGTACTAAAGTCCACTATCAGCTCCTTTGTCTTACTGACGTTCAGGAGGAGATTGTTCCTCTGGCACCAGTTCTCCAGATTTCCAATCTCCTCTAGGTAGTCCGACTCATCATTGTTGGTGATCAGTCCGACCACGACGGTGTCGTCAGCAAACTTGATGATGGAGGTGGAGTTGGTAGTGGCCACGCAGTCGTGGGTGTACAAAGAGTACAGTAGGGGGCTCAGAACACAACCCTGGGGGGCTCTAGTGCTGAGAGTACAGTGTACAGTAGTGGCCATTGTACAAGCCTCTGCAGGCAGTGTGCTCAGTATGATCTGGGGTTGCTCCAGCTAGTCAGGTCTAGGCTCAGCGACTTTATGTGGGAATGAAAAGAAGTCAGCTGACGACCTGCATGCACTGAATGACCAAGGTATACCATCTATGGAGTTTTTCCTTCCCTGATGGCACAACTATATTCATCTGTGAAAGTCTGGTTCTGGGAGGGTGAGGAATCATTTTCACACTTCAATGTTTCTGGTATAAAGCAGACTAAATGAGTCTGTAGTCACCAGAAAACAAGCAAGTAATTTAGAAAGCTGTATTAGTTTCATTTTAGTGAAAAGGATTAATACCGATGCTGTGACAATTAGGAGAAAATATTTCCTGGTTAAAGGATCACCTAACATTATTAAGCATAGAATATGATTTAGCAGATTAGATTAGGATATTTTAGGTTAGATTAAGCAAATCAGTCTTATGCCGTTGGTGTATGATGCAAAGCCAGACATGATCTTAAGACATTATACTGTGTATTATAATGAATTCTGTTTAAACTAAACTTATCATTACATGTGGAGGCGTCTGTGAATGCAGATTCGATTATCTTGAGAGCCAGGGTTCACAAAAGTTGTTTTCTTGCAATTGTAATATCATAGACTAGACATAAGCTTAAAAATCTTATATTTGGTTTGTTGGAACATCATTTTAAGAAAGTGGATAGGTTTGGCTAAATTCAAGAATATTTCACTTGCCAAGGTGTCTTTTTTTGTAGTATGGATTAGAATCTAATGCTCGGAAACACAGAACAGGAATGTTAGTTAGTCTTTCAGTTGATCCTGTTGACATCGCTGAGGGGTCGCCACAATAGACCATCCAATCCGCACACAACTTGACACAGGGTTTACATCGGATGCCCTTCCCGATGCAACCCTCCCATTTTATGAGGGCTTGGGACCGGCACTGCATCCAGAGGCTGGGGTTTAGGCATTTGGTGAGAATTGAACCCAGATTTTCTGCATGGCAGGTGGGAAACCTACCACCGAGCCACCCATGCCCAAACAGACCAGGAATGAATATGGAATAATGTCAATTCTTACTGATCCAGTAAAAAAATAATGCAGCACACGCTGATATTAAACAGGTAGATTGTGCTCTTAATGTTTTTCCACTGGAAGGGGGTTAAAAGTGGCTGAGGTCCCCTGACTTAAGTTACTCCATGCCACTAGAAATAAAACAATGTTATTAATCATGTTTAATGCATTAAATAACACATTTATTAACATACAGTATAGCACTGAAAGATTTACAAATTTGTTACAAACAAATTTTAAAATGTCCACATTTGATACATACTTATCTAATTTTCCAATCATCAGCTAATCAAATGAAACAGCCCAGGACACACACTATGCAGCTACACCTCTCAGACATTCCTACATCTTGTATAGCAGGTACTGAGTATCACTCTCAATGTGACACTTTGTCCTCATCTCACTCTCCGAATTTCAGCTGCTGTTCTTTCTGTTGTCCGTGAAGTTCTTTCGCTTTGTTCATTAGCTCCATCGCCTTCTTGTCATCCTTCTCTGTGCCATCTCCCAGTTTGTACATGCGACTGGCATTCGAGCAGCCGTAAACGTGCCCCAAGTCACAGGCCCGCATGGCATACTTCAACGCCTCAGGCATGTTTTTGTCCACAGTTGCCGAGCCCTGGATGTATAGAGCACTCAGATTGAAGCAGCTAGGTGCAAATCCTCCCTCACAGGCTTGCTTATAGTAGCTATGAGCCACCACGGGGTCTGGACCACCCTCTAAGGCTCGACCGTCATGGGCAAGCAAGGCGGCGTTGTGGCATGCGTCTACCGATTTCTTTCCTGTGGTGTTACATGCCTTGACAAAGCAGGAGTAGGCAGTTTTTAGACACTCCGTCACGTCACCTGGTTTGGCAAAGAGATAAAGATACGTCCACTGAGTTAGCAGTTAAGTCTGGCACTGAACTACAGAAACAAAACTTGTTCGTAAATGCTGGAAAAAAGTAAAGTAATTGTGGAGCGAGTGATCATATAAATACAGCTCATACCAATCAAGTTAATTTGATAGAACTAGAAACAGTAATTGGTGCCTTTTTCTTATATGCTTTGTGTCCACATTATTAGGAACACCTGGGTATTTGTAATTTCAGAATGTGTGTGTGTGTGTGTGTGTGTGTGTGTGTGTATATATATATCAGGGTTTGACATTAACTTTTTTGCTCACTGGCCAATGTGGCTAGTGGATTTCCGGAGTCACTCGCCATTCAGCCTTTTTACTAGCCACAATTTTGTTACCAGAAAATCACAGTTTTTGCTTCACCATGATACGTTAATGTTTGTTATATCTAGATTTACTTATAAATGACAGCATACACTGTATCACTATAGTAGTAGTCAAGTATTCAGTACTGTTAAGGTAGCTCCCAATATAAAAACATGCAAACATGAACAGTATATTCTGCTTATTGAACCTAAATTCAAGCCTCTTACCACATGAAATTGAAAAATAACAGATTCAGTACAAGTGAACTCATTCTGATATTAAAAATACAGCAACTCAAAACATTTATCATTTTAGTGTGTTGTGTACTATTATCAGGTATTATTATTCATTATATATTATTATAATCAGAATTCTGAGTTAGGACAATGGACTCTGGTCTATCTTGTTGTGTTGACTCTTTATAGTGTGAGGTAATTCAATCTACTGATGAATTTTCTATCATTCAACATGAAATCTAAATAGATTTTAATAGTGATTACTTTTTTTATATAATCAGTAAATAACCTGCTAAAGGGGCAAACATTCTCATCCTGTTGAGAAGCGATAGCCCTTTAAGGAAATTATACACACACACCAAACAGGAAGTAAAAATGTGTGTGTGTGCGCGTGTGTGATGGGAAGTTCGAGTCATTTTAGTGACCCGGTTCTTTGAATCTCTTTCATCAAAATGAACGAATCTTTTTTTGAGTCATTTCGTTCATTTGATCAGAAATAAATTAAAATGTTGCGTTTTCAATAGAAATACCCCCAATACGTCTACATACACATATTTTGGCTATAGTCCCAGTAATGAAAATATTACAATGCAACTAAGGACATATTATAATAAACAGAATGAGTAACTCACCATCATGTCTTCCAGTCATTCGTTCTTTGGAATCTATTGCACCGCATAGCGTTTATGGGAGTCACGTGACAAAAGAACGAACGACTCGAGACCTGAATATAACACGGAGGTTTTGAGATGCTTTGCGCATGCGCACCCAATAGAAAATGAACGAATCACTCTCCGAGATACTCGTTCAGCTGAGTCATGTTAAAGAGTCGTTCAAAAAGAACGAATCGTTCATAAACGACCCGTGTGTGCATTGTGCAATGCATGTGTGAACATGTGTAGAGAGAGGCATTACATGTCCTCATTACATTCATGCGCGTTTTATGCGCGTAATATTACGTTGCAATGCGTTTATTATATCAGATGCCTTTAGAGAAAACTACAACAAAAATATATTGTCATACCAAAGAATAAACTACCCGCCAAAGTGGCTAGTGAGACTAAAGTTATTACCCACCACAGCCGAATTTTACCTGTATTTGGCGGGTGGGCGGGTGCTAATGTCAAGCCCTGATATATAAAATACATATTCATTCTGAAATTACAAATATCCAGGTTTTTTTTCTTTTTTCAAATCAGAATGATGAAAAATTGTCAATCTCTGTGAGTTTGTTTGTGACATCGCTGTTGTAACCATATTGGCAGGTTTGGGTATTTTCAAGAAAGCATTGATCTCCTTGGATTTTCACACACACACACACAACGGTCTCTGGAGTTGGAATGAAAAACAAAATAGCATCCTGTGAGTGGAGGATCTGCAGCATGAAACACCTTGTTAATTAGAGAGGTGAATGAAGAATAATTAGACTACTCTGAGCTGACAGGAAGTCTATAGGAACTAATTTATTCAATCTTTACATTCATCGCAAGCAGAAGAGCATTTCTGAAAGCATAACACATTACACACTCAAACTGGATAGACTGGAAAACTACCTTTTTTTTTTTTTTTTTTTTTTTTTACCAATTTTGTGTATTATTTTTTATTTTTTTTGCCTTTGTTACAGGGGTGAAAGTTACAACCCATATTATTAAAGTTATTATACACTGCTGTCCAAAAATAAAATCCCATTTCTGAAGGTTCAAATTATTGGGTTGCATCAGGAAAAGAAAACTAAGGATATCTGAAATGACTAGAACTGAGTTTTTTTTTTCTTTAATGAACACATTTGCAAAACCTGGAGGGATAGTGCTGAATCGTCAACTTTGTGGGAGAAATGTGGTCGAAACAAAAATCAAGATAAAATGGTACGAGGAAAATGAATGAACAATGTTACCTTTGCCTGTGACATGGTAAGCACCCAGCTTGTAGCAGCTCTCTCCATGACCATGACTCTCACAGTTATGCTTGAGAACCTGTGCTGCCTGAGTGTAATTCTTCTTCACCCCTTCGAAGTAATCTGCCAACCTCTGACAACCTGACATATAGAAATAAATACTGCATGAGGAAAAACTCAGCAATGTCCTGAATGTACAGTATGTAGAGTACAGTGTTACAGTACTGTACAGGGTGAGTACAGTGCATATTTTACCTTCAGGGTCTTTCTCCTTGTAGCACTGGTATCTGTACTCCACTCCTAAATTGTCAAGGAACTCTTTGACTTCTTTTTCATCTTGAAAATTAATCAGTCCTGCCATTTTACACAGATCTCTGATCTCACAGCTCACGTGGAACCAATGGGTCTACATGCATGCGTGACCTTGGTGGTGAAGGTAGAAAAAAAATATTTATTTAAAAAAATAAATAAACTCCTTAAGTAGACCTGAAGTGATGCAGGATTTTAAAAAAACGCAAAGAAATGCATACAAGAAGTAATAATAATAAAAATTGAACCGTTTCACCTCCTTCCTGTTCTCACTGGGTCGCGATTAAACCGCCTTATTTTAGAACATGTAGTGCACTTTGTCTCGCGTTATTGCAATCCCTGTGCAGTGCACTAGATAGCGCTCAAGGGGATTTTTGAAACGGAATCTAAATGGATCCAACGAGCTTCCGTACGCCCCGAACTTAACCAATTGCGATTTGTTTCTTGTATTACGACCTTGTTTACTTGTCGAGGCAAAGCCTTTGTAGTGGAATTTTTAATAGATGCACAGACACACACGCACACGCATATTAATGCGTCCATTAATGCGTCCTGTTTCAGCATGAAGGTGGAGGAAAATGTTTTGGAAGAAACAAGATGGCGCTTGTTGAGGATTTCTGTTTAGGGATCTGTTTTAAGGTTGTTGTTGTTTTTTTTTTTTATGGAATTCGACCGCTAGATAAAGTCACCGAGCATTTAACTGTATCTTGCTAACTTGCTAACTAGCTTTTCAGTGGGATTTCTTGCGTAAGGTTTTATTTTTGTTGTTTTTGGATCACTTGATGCATCATGATGGTAAGAATCTGTCAAGCAAGCATTATTGTAATATCTGTTAGCTTAATAGAGGCGCAAAATACTTTTTTTTCTTTTGATAATTAAAGAATTAAGCCCTAGATCACTGAAACTTAACGCCATTCAACTGTCTAGGTTCAATCAGGAAATAAAGCTGTTTGTTGTATTTGACACAAGTGCTCATTATGTAATGTGAATGCACTAACATACCTGTCAAACTACTTGATTGACTGCCTTAAAATTGTCTTTACTATGTCTAATCTCTGTCTAAACCATTGATCTCTCACCCATTGATCCTCTACGAGAGGTATCAAGAAATACCAGACTGTCTGTCTTTTATTTTTATTTTTTTTCACCGTACGTCCTTCCTCAGCTGCCTTTGCGATTGACAGTCTTTTTCAGCGTTGTGCATTGAGAATCCAGACCAGATCATCAATAGCGAAGGCGTCTGAGAAAAGACATAAGACGAAAAAACAACTTGTGTAAGCAGAGATCTCGAAACTTTTCAATCAGTGGGTGAGAGATCAAAGAGATCATGGACAGCAAATTAGAACCAAGAGCGAACACAAAATTCCGCGTGAAACTGGGCAAATCTGCCGCGGAGACATTTGACTTGATTCGGCATGTTCGTGGCAATTCTGCAATGATTGTTTTGAGGTATTTTGACGGGCACACACGCCTTAAGAGCGAAAGCACATCACTGGAAGACGATGAGAGATCAGGAAGACGTTCAGCAAGCAACCCACGAAAAATGTTGAAACCATTCGCCAACTTGTGCATAATCATCATCGGTCGTGGTGATTAGTCTTCACAGGGGAAGAACCTATCGCTTAATCTCAGGGTCGTACCCGTACAGATTAATTTGAATCTGATTGATCTCTCCTCACCCTTCAGTAATGTTCTCCTGCTTTTGAAGCATGCGTGCACACAATACACCTCAAACCAGCCATTGCAGCATTGTCGTACACTTGACAAATCATGGCAAATGTCTCTGTGGCAGATTTGCCCAGTTTTACTGAGAATTTCATTTCTGCTCTTTGTTCTAACTTGATCTTTTTGATTTCTCACCCATTGATCAAAAAGTAAGAGATCTCTGCTTACAACCTGTTTTTTCTTCTTTTGGTACGCTGACTTATGAAGGTCGGTGCTCCCTGTGACTGTGCATGCGGTCTTGTGCTGCCTTCTGTTGGAGTGTCGTAACTTTTTGATATCATTTCGTATTAACAATACATTTAAGTGAATAAAGGGACAGACATGGATATCCCCTTTTGTAATTTTTTTTTTTTAATGCACAGCATACCATAGCATCATAAATGAATCCTTTGTGCAGAGCTGCAAGTCATGCACAAAATAATGCAACTTTGTGTGCATCCTAGTTGGGGCAATATAAATGAAAAATTATATTTCACGTGAGATGTTATAGACACCCTTTTTAAAACAGACTGTCGAGACAGGGTTTCATTTCATTCTCTTCTTGAACCACACAGCAAAATGTGGAAATTAGAAAAAAAAAAAAGAAAGCCTTCGGGCCACAAGGGCCCACTCACAGGGCACGCTGATCTCTATTTCCATACCCTCAGCCAGACCCTGGTTTATGCCGCAAAGCTGAGGACACAGCGTTCCTCTTTATCTCTCAGCTGTTAACGAATTATGCTGCTTGGTGACGGAGGCAACTGTGTGTAAACATCTTGCCGAATGTTGTTACCCGGCACCCGGGCCGAGGATCAAACTCGCAGCCTTACGATCAGCCGAGTGATCTTACCACGAGGACACAGAGGCACATATTTAATATTGACTAGTTATTTTATTAAACTTTCAGCTGTTCCCAACAACAAAAACAGAGTGATAAAAAACATTTGCTTATATATTTAAGCAATATCAAACAAGAGGGAGTGCTGTTGCACTGAATATCAACCGCATGATTTTTTATTTATTTATTTTTTTTAAAAAATAGTTTCATGTTTCACAGCGATTGGCACCTAGTAGGCCAGTCCTTCTTAAAAATGCCATTAAATGCCTCCTTTTCTGATCGGTCACTCCTCATTCTTTTTCTTCTTCCATGTTCTTTAACTGTAATGTTGCCACCAACTGTAGGTCTCATTCTCTTTCACTTTCCCAGCCTCTTAAAGCTGATTTTTTTTTTTTAGAGTCCAGCCTTCCTTAAAAACAGTTAAATGCTTCCTTCCCTTATCTTGTCTCGTCTTGCTTTGTGTCTCTCACTTTTTTCTGCTTTTATCCGGCACTTCCACACCCTATTCTGTACATGTTCCCTCTTAGTACCGCTCTGTGCATTTGGTTGGAATCCTGTAAGTAGCATCACCACCACCTACAGATATAGATAGCAGGACAGATAGCTTGATGGAGAGAACTTCATTGGTAATGCATAGTACAGGTACTCAGCAATGACATGCATAGGCATTCACTAATAAAGTTTTATATCATTTTGCTCTGCTGTATGGAGACATGTCAATGCCTTGTTATAAGAGCATCTTAACGCAGGCATTAAGGGATCTAAATTGACCAAAATGTGGGAATTGGCGTTTAGAGTGCATTTGGAGTATTCAAAACAATAAGACGTGGCCACAACATGTAATAATGTTCTCTCTATGAGCACTCGAGGGCTATGCAGCGTGAATGTAGCATGAAATGCATTTTCCTTCAGGGCTGTGAAGGCTAAAACACGTTTTGTACAGCAGTGTAAAAATAAAATATTCTGACTTTAAATCTAATATTAGCATATTTCAACAAGGCAAAACATAAGCACCAGGTTTAGAGAGAGAGAGAGAGAGAGAGTACTTTATTAATCCCAAAGAGAGATTGTTTACAATTACACACAGATGGAGAGATGGGGACAGAAAGGATGGGAGAAAGAAGAAACGTAGAATCTAATGATATCGATATTAACAGTATTGAATCATCCCATATCTCTTTTTCTCTCTCTCTCTCTCTCTCTCTCTCTCTCTCTCTCTCTCTCTCCATCCCAACAATACTGTACACCCTCTGATCACTGATCTCTTACCAGTGCTCTTTTTCTCCATAGACACACAATTGGTCTTTCTTCAAAGCTCATTTTAAATCAAAGATGAGACAGATTCTGACCGCATTAGTCATCTTTGCTTATATCCAACCTCTGTTTAATGACTATTTGTTGGCCACACGCAAGAGGTCTTATAGACATCCTTTGATCTTCTATCAAACCTTTTTTTTTTTTTTTTACATCAGTGATGCAACAGACTGTTTTAATCATTTAAAAAAAAATTCCTCACCTCTAATTTTTCACCTCTTTAATGCTATAGAAAGTCATTGGTCTTATATAGAAGCTTGTTTAAAATAATATGATTTTAAGGTTGAAATTAGAGCTTATAAAAATATGCTTAATGTTCTTTATAATAAATATATTATAATGGTCTTATATTGTTGTTGCATAATGAGAAATATTGGATATCTTTTCATTCAGGCTGTCTTTCTTCTTAAGGAAACGCTTAAGTCTTAAACATGCTGTAGATTATAAGTTAGGGTTGTGTGAGATTTGGTTTGTTAAATTATGCCTTCAGTGTTGGCTTTTGCAATACAATCCACACAAATGCCTGTCTATTGAGCAGCCACACAGAACACCAATCCTTTGTGAGCATTTTTACCGTTTTTAGTGCAGTTTTAATGATTGAAAGGTAAATAACTGTATAATGTCAGTCTTGCACATCTCTACTCTAGGATGTAGTGTTACTTTTCTGCACTACCCTTACAGTCTTTGCAGTACAGCCTTCCTTGTTCAACATACTTGTGTGTTTTCTCTTGTGTATATAATAGAGATGGAGGAAATAACTTCACTTCTGTACTGTGATTCTGTACACTGACTCCAAAATAGAGTTAGATAGATTTTTTTTATTTATTTATATTTTTTAACTTTTGAGGTGGTAATATGTTGCCGTTCCTCTTACAGGTGTTGCTTTTTAAACTATTCCTTCAGCATCTGGCGTGGTAGAAGCGCATTATTTGCTAAGTTTGTTTAAAATTGTAACAAACTTAAAAAAAAAAAAAAAACTAATCTGGATAAATATACTAACAGAATCGCAATACAAATTGAATCAGCAACTAAGTATCGTGATATTGTATCGTTTGATCCCTGGTGATTTCCCATCCGTAGTATGATGTTTTATTTAACTGGTATGAAGACGTTACCTGTGTGCTTGTTTTAGGATGAGGCGTCGCCAGCGTCTCTGACCGACATGTGCCTGTCACTGGTGAGCTCCAGACTGGAGTGGTTCTGTGTGAAGCAAGCCGATGGTTCCCTGTGTCTTCGTGATCTTGTGGTCTTCCCTCAGGAGCTGGCTGATCAGCTGCTCTGCAAAATGGCCACAGGGGGTAAGCAGAACTCAAATCTCACTAAGGTAGTAAGGAACTAAGGCATTTTTACAAAATAAATATATTTTGGACGAGTCTATAAATAAACACACACACACACACACACACACAGAGGTGGATATGTTTCAGTAGTGAAGTGATTATTAGAGCTGCTCCAACAGATTCACCTTAGGCATGAATCTTAGAGTCTAAAAATAGGCATCACTTTTGCATAATGAATGTAGCCAGTAAATACCTTATAATCTTGAAACCCCATTCCTTTTTACAGGCCTGCTAAACGATAGTACGGTGGGGATTTTCCGTAACAACCGCCAGCTGCGGCTCCGTCGTGCGTGCATTCGTACAGCCCGCATCTCAGCAAAGGCTTTCGAGCGTGCTCTCTGCCTGCACCGGCTGCTGGAGCTCGATGCCTCACGTGTCAATGCAGACCTCACCATCACCGACATCTTGCGCTGCCTGTCAGCCAGCAAGGCGGCACGCGAGAGCCTGCAGAGGCTCGTGCTAAACGGCCTGAGCATGTCCTCGCTGGAGGAGTCGAGCAACCGGTGCTTCAGCTCGCTGCAGGGACTCCGAGCGCTCAGTGTGTCCAACGTGGACTTCTACGACTTGGGGTTGGTTGACGTGTGCTCACTGCCCCGTCTAGAGAGCCTGGACATCTCTAACACATCGGTAACCAACCTGACACCACTGCTGAACTGCAAGGACCGGCTCCGCTACCTCACCATGCACCAGCTCAAACGGCTGGAGATGAGCTCCAAGCAACTCTTGCTGGTCCTTAGCCAGGTGAGCTTGTCTACAAGTCTGTAAACGTCTGGAATGGGTTTATATCTCAGTCTTCATGCAGTAAATTTTTTTTATTTATTATTATAATTTTTTCTTTTAAGAGTGGTTGTAATGCTGCAAAAGTTCAGAGTCTCAGTAAAATAGAGCAGTGTCGGAGCTGCTCAGTCACATGAACATTCTGATTCATTTCGAAAGTCTAGTAGTATGTTAATGTTACACTAACAGCCAGTGTGCAGCTTGTAAGCAGAACTGAAAACATGTTTTGTGACTAAACAAGTCACAGTTATGTTTTTTGTTGTTGTTGTTGTGTTTTTTAGCTGGAGGGCCTGCAGCATCTGGACATTTCAGATGATAAGCAGTTCATGTCAGATGTGGCCTGGCAGCTTCTGGAAACACCAGGCATCCTGCCTGCACTGGTGTCTCTGGACCTGTCAGGCCGGAAGCAGGTGACCGATGCAGCCGTCCGAGGATTTGTCGAGGAGCGGCCTGGAATGACGTTCGTTGGCTTGCTGGCAACTGATGCTGGGTTCTCTGAGTTTCTGTCCGGAGAGGGGACTTTAAAGGTCAGCAGCTTCTTCACACATACATTAATGAAACACTGAGTCGTTATAGTCTAGTAAGTAAATTGAATTCAGACCTGAACAGGCGCATAAGATGTTGTAATTTTTTTTTGTATTAGACTTTTGATTAATCATGTGACACAGGCTATCCCAGGGTGCACACTGTGGGATTGTGGGTAATCGTTTCCCATGCTCAGTCTCTGTGTGTTTGTCACTCGTATAGTCAACATCTGTGCACATGTACTGTTTATTGTAACATTGTGACCTACTTTACACCTGTGCACACACGTGAAATCATTAGAGAGGTTTCTTGTTAAAGATCCAGTTTCCAGGCTTAGAGTCTCTGTCAGAGAGCAGTGAATCTGTTAGTGTGTGTTTGCGTGCGTGTGTAAAGGTAAAGTGCAGGTTACAGTAGTTTTTGTTTTTAATTCATATTTTGTATGAATTATTTTTAAGAATATTTTTGAGTTGTGGAACAAATCATGGGAGTTTCCATTACAGTGGTGTGAAAAACTATTTGCCCCCTTCCTGATTTCTTATTCTTTTGCATGTTTGTCACACTTAAATGTTTCTGCTCATCAAAAACCGTTAACTATTAGTCAAAGATAACATAATTGAACACAAAATGCAGTTTTTAAATGAAGGTTTACGTTATTAAGGAAGAAAAAAAACTCCAAATCTACATGGCCCTGTGTGAAAAAGTGATTGCCCCCCTTGTTAAAAAATAACTTAACTGTGGTTTATCACACCTGAGTTCAATTTCTGTAGTCACCCTCAGGCCTGATTACTGCCACACCTGTTTCAATCAAGAAATCACTTAAATAGGAGCTACCTGACACAGAGAAGTAGACCAAAAGCACCTCAAAAGCTAGACATCATGCTAAGATCCAAAGAAATTCAGGAACAAATGAGAACAAAAGTAATTGAGATCTATCAGTCTGGTAAAGGTTATAAAGCCATTTCTAAAGCTTTGGGACTCCAGCGAACCACAGTGAGAGCCATTATCCACAAATGGCAAAAACATGGAACAGTGGTGAACCTTCCCAGGAGTGGCCGGCCGACCAAAATTACCCCAAGAGCGTAGAGACAACTCATCCAAGAAGCCACAAAAGACCCCAGGACAACATCTAAAGAACTGCAGGCCTCACTTGCCTCAATTAAGGTCAGTGTTCACGACTCCACCATAAGAAAGAGACTGGGCAAAAACGGCCTGCATGGCAGATTTCCAAGGCGCAAACCACTTTTAAGCAAAAAGAACATTAAGGCTCGTCTCAATTTTGCTAAAAAACATCTCAATGATTGCCAAGACTTTTGGGAAAATACCTTGTGGACCGACGAGACAAAAGTTGAACTTTTTGGAAGGTGCGTGTCCCGTTACATCTGGCGTAAAAGTAACACAGCATTTCAGAAAAAGAACATCATACCAACAGTAAAATATGGTGGTGGTAGTGTGATGGTCTGGGGTTGTTTTGCTGCTTCAGGACCTGGAAGGCTTGCTGTGATAGATGGAACCATGAATTCTACTGTCTACCAAAAAATCCTGAAGGAGAATGTCCGGCCATCTGTTCGTCAAGCTCAAGCTGAAGCGATCTTGGGTGCTGCAGCAGGACAATGACCCAAAACACACCAGCAAATCCACATCTGAATGGCTGAAGAAAAACAAAATGAAGACTTTGGAGTGGCCTAGTCAAAGTCCTGACCTGAATCCTATTGAGATGTTGTGGCATGACCTTAAAAAGGCGGTTCATGCTAGAAAACGCTCAAATAAAGCTGAATTACAGCAATTCTGCAAAGATGAGTGGGCCAAAATTCCTCCAGAGCGCTGTAAAAGACTCGTTGCAAGTTATCTCAAACGCTTGATTGCAGTTATTGTTGCTAAGGGTGGCCCAACCAGTTATTAGGTTCAGGGGGCAATTACTTTTTCACACAGGGCCATGTAGATTTTGAGTTTTTTTTTCTCCCTAAATAATAAAACCCCTCATTTAAAAACTGCATTTTGTGTTTACTTGTGTTATCTTTGACTAATAGTTAAATGTGTTTGATGATCAGAAACATTTTGTGTGACAAACATGCAAAAGAATAAGAAATCAGGAGGGGGGCAAATAGTTTTTCACACCACTGTATTTCTTATGGGGAAATTCACTTTGATATATGGGTGATTTTGATATACAAGCATGCTTCCAGAATGAATTATGCTCGCAATCCAAGGTTTAACTGCTAGCATCTACTTAAAAGCTCATTTATTCGTGACTGCCATCTCCAAACACACTACATCCCAACTCCCTCTAGCCAAAACCTCCATATACTCCATTTCCACAATAAGAGTGCTCACTTTCTCCCAGTACATTGTACATTCTTCTGCAAGCAGTTATATAGTTAACTGAATATAACGTGTGAAGACAGTAAAACTCTACATTAGGTAAGAATGCCTATTTATATGAGGATGAGTCAAAAATGATCAGCAATATCGCGTAACGGACAAAAATTATGTAATAGAAAAATTATGCATTTGTCCATCTGTCAACAAACTTTTTCCCTCATTAAAAAAAGTTTCAGGCTGAGCTACAAGCCATGAATGCATCGCCGTCTTCATTAATGAATCCATGCCTTGTCACCAGTAATGATACTCTTTAAGAAACTTTCCCCTCCCTTAGACTATCAGTCCAAAAACACAGTTTTTTCAGTACCCATCTAACACAAATCACG
The DNA here is from genome assembly GCA_030522415.1 of Channallabes apus. NCBI lineage: Eukaryota > Metazoa > Chordata > Actinopteri > Siluriformes > Clariidae > Channallabes > Channallabes apus. The sequence continues at coordinate 19,902,732 of CM060128.1, read as the reverse complement.
AACCACTGCACGCTTCTCTTCTTCCATGCAAATCACAAATGGGACATTAATTTTTGCTCACACCATGCTTACAAATGAACTGATGTAACACGTTCACACCTGAACACCAGTGACAGGGGAGGCATTAGTCTTAAACGGGAAGCACTGATAGATTTTAATATACCCAGAATGGGATTTATTTATGACTCACCCTCATACGTATATGGAACTTAACAGCTAGGTCTAAGACATGTTCTCCAGGTTACTTTGTGCTTCTAAGAAGCATTTTCAGTGTTATATAATTGATCCCAATATGAGTAGACCTTTAAGACAGTTTTAATCCTGTATTGAAACTTGATGTTTTTCAGAGGATATTCTTGAGTAACGTAATCCCCCTCCAGCTGAGTGTAAATCTGGTGTTTTTACATTTTACAGTATGTGTGTTTACATGTATACGTATGTGCATGCAGGTGACCGGGGAGGCCAATGAGACTCAGATCTGCGAGGCTCTTAGGCGCTACACTGAGCGGGAGGGCTTCGTTAGGGAAGCGCTCTTCCATCTTTTCAGCCTCACACATGTGATGGAGAAAGCTCGGCCTGACATTCTCAAAGTACGTGCGCAATCACACAGATTTTGCCTTCTTCCCCCTCACTCCAGTCCTCCCACACACTCCCAGAGCTTTAATCTGAACATAGTCAGTCAACCCTCTGATGAATCACAGGTCACTCATCCTCTCCATCATCTCTTCACTCTTAATGCTATTCTGTTCCTTTTTTTTTCCTTTTTTTTTTAATTCTCGATTGTTCTCGCTTTTGTTCTTTTGTTTTCCCTGCTTTTTTACATTCTCTCTTTTTCTGAAAAGTTCATGATATGATATTAATATGCTATTCAGAATCGTTTTTTCTTTCTTTCATGTATTCGCCCACTCAGCTTTGTATATTTTGTCACTCCTTTCCTTTTCCCGCTTATTATATTTTATTTTCCTTGCATTCAGCTTGTAGTGTTAGGGATGAAGAACCACCCCACCACTCTGAATGTGCAGCTGGCAGCCAGCGCCTGCGTCTTCAACCTCACCAAACAGGACCTGGCGTTCGGGATGCCCGTACGCCTTTTGGGTCAAGTTACACAGCTGCTGCTAGAGGCCATGAAGACTTTCCCCAACCACCAGCAGGTACACTGAAATGCAGAAGTTCTAACAATTGTGTACAGTCCTTGAAATAAATCTACAGTACTTTTACTTCATGAACTTTCTTCTCACAGAACCCATTAAGTCCATTGATGTAATGTTCATGGGGTAAATATTTTGCTGATATTTGAATAGCAAATTAACCTGACCACTGACCAGAAGTAGAAGGTAACATTTACTTTGCTAATGTACTTAAGTACGATAAGTACTGTACTAAGTACATAATTCACGTATCTGTACTCAACTCCATACTTCAACAAGTATCTGTACTTTCTACCTCACTACATTTGTTCATGGCAATGCCTTACATAATGACAGTAGTATGTAACATTTGAAGAAGTGATATCGCCACCTGCTGACTGTTAAAGATAATTGCGTGATTTGAAATGCTTAATCATGTAGCAGGTGTTTGAGATCTAAAGCGGAGATGGTTACAGACAGCAACAAAAATGGCACATTCACAATCAGGAGGGAGACAGGAAGAGAGATTTACTTTAACTTAAAGGCTATTGTGAGCTACTGCAAGTTCAGAAATTTTGATACTTAAATCAAGTTCTTTTGGACTTCTATTCAAGTACAACTGTAAAGGGAGAACTACTACTGAGCGCATAAATCATAATCAGCTCAATAATAAATATTATAACTTAAAGGGTACCTATTATACAAAATTAAATTACGAAAAAATTTTTAGACATTCAGACAGGTTTTTTTTTTTTTGCCTGGGAATTGAACGAGCCATTTTGTTGCAGAAATCAATGGCCCTGGGGCTTGTTCTATTTCCCTGTGTGCATGCCGGGGACGCTCTTCCGCGTCCTAATGCGCCCGGGTCCTCAGCAACCCAACAGTCCCCGAGCTACACTCATGACTCCTGTGTTTTATAACGTATTGATTTGGGTGCACACCCATCACAGGTGCACGCCGCGACAATGCATATAGTAAATTATGGGTCCTTGAAGCGCAAATTGTGATTTTCACCACTGTAACATACTCACTTTTAGTGATTTTGGTGCTGTAAAGACACACCAGCCATATATAATATATTGTATCTCATATGTGAATCACATGACTGAGTTTTTGCCTGGTTGATCAAACACATGCTGAGATGATTTTTAGGTCTTCTTGCGTAATATATTTAGTGAACTAATTAGTTCCATGATTTGTGTTCCTGCAGCTACAGAAGAACTGCCTGCTGTCTCTGTGTAGTGACCGGATTCTACAGGAAGTTCCTTTCAACAGGTCTGTCTCTAAATTCTCACTTCATCAGCTACTCAGGAAAGGATTAGAGAATCCAGCTTTTCAATATACTGTACATCTTTCTTTCAGCCACACTGATTATGGAAATCCTTGTGAATATTGCATGTGCATTTCTCTCAGGTTTGAAGCTGCTAAGCTGGTCATGCAGTGGTTATGTAACCATGAAGATCAAAATATGCAGAGGATGGCTGTGGCAATCATATCCATCCTGGCTGCTAAGGTGAGTCACCAAAGACAGCAGCGTTAGTTCATTCCTGAAGGTGATGTCCTGGCAGTTTTAGCACTTGAATCTATCTGTGTACATTCTTCACATCTGACACCTGGTGTTTATATTTTATCCCCCCCCCCCCCTTATCAGCTGTCTACTGAGCAAACGGCACAATTAGGAGCAGAGCTGTATATAGTGAAGGTGAGTTTTATTAAATTTTTTAAATGTATCCTTTTTTTTTATCATTTCTATTAATATCCATTGTTAAACATGCTGTACAAGTAAATTTGAATAGAATCTTATTCTTCATGTATCTCAATCTATGAGATGCTCTTGCGTTAATAGGTGATCAATCTTGGGCTTGGCAACATTTTCGTTACAGATACCTTGCCTTAAATACTAGTTCGTGAATTATACTTTTTTTCAATACCAGTTTTGTAAGATCTATTTTCCACTCAAGCAGTTTTACAACAGAAAAAATAAACCTATGTTCCACAACTTGAGATTGACATTATTGTGCACGTTTGCGCTTTACAAGAGCACACATTAAACTGAATGAATTTATATTTATAGTTCTTTTTTTTTTTGTTGTTTTTTTTTTTGGATGTAAGTTTACAGCCCCCCCCCCCCCAAAAATTTTTTTTTTTTTTTAAATAATAATAGTGTTTTACCGCACAATGTTTCACATCACTGGACAATTCTCACCATTGTGCTCTTTATTAGCCTGCATGTGTGTTGTGAAGGACTTCGAGAGAAGGACTTCTTTCTTGAGTTCACAGAATATTATCAATATTAGCAACTCCTGAGAACTAAGACTTTGCCGCTCACATTCAGCACCCTGCATGACAACAATTCAACAATGTTCATTTTCTTTTGTCGCAAACTGATCCATTCAGGTTGCCATTTAACAAAATAATTGCTGTGTTCAACTGGTGGTGATATTTTAACACTTTCATGCACAACACTATCTGCTAATTTTGAATTAATAATAATGTATAAAATCTCAAACGGCAGTTAAAGTTACACGAGGGACTCATTTTAACCCTTAAAACTCAGCAGCACGTATCTGTGCCAGTTTTCTGCCAATCCATGGTACTGATCATTTTTTGCTACTTAACGCTACTACGCATGTAAAGACCAAACGGCTTGAACGGTTTAATTAATTTTGCTGATTATGTAATGGGAGCCTTATTTAATGGGGATTTTTGCCCATTAAAATATGCTACCTATACATTGTTAAAAAAATATTAGTTATAATAAATAACTACTACCACTTACTGTTATAGTACATTTACTCCTTTTAGAATTTGCCAAAAAAAAAACGTTTTGCAGTTTGTATAGAGATGATGGTATTTTTTGACAAGGTGGCATATTTTTGGCAGAACACCAGCAACACAGCCAATTAATCACCAAATCACCAATTAAAAATGTAAGTAAAAAATGGTTATATGGAAGTCCTGCTGGTATGTTTTGACAGGGGAGTTTTTCAGACATCGAATTGTGCATTTGGATTTTCGGATATGTAAGATAGAGTCAAAGTTATCATTACTTTTATAACACACACATTTTACTCGTACAGGAATATGGGAATGACATCACAAATGTCACTCAATAAATGCTTGTATTATTATTATTACTACTATACAAAAAACATGATCATATGTGTCTGTGCTTTTTTTTTTGCCTATTTAAGCCATTTAAAAAAAAATTTGCTCAGTCATGTTTGTATAGTTGGTTAAAAAGGAATATAATTCAGTTTATCATATAACCTAGATTGTGCTGGAAGAAGGGACATGTCACTCTGCATTGCATAATCCTGACCCCAATATATATATATATATTAAAACCAAAGTCATCTGCTGGCGGAGGTTTAGAAGGATGTTTTATAACATTACGAGAACCTGATGAAGATGTGGATGTGGTTTGTTCCTCTTGCAGTCGAACACAGAGCGACTTTCTGCTCTTAAAGTTCATGAAAGTTCACAATACTCATACAGGCTAATGTTGAACATGGTAAGAAAAAAGACAAAACTCATGCAAAATGATTCGCAGGATGACCTGAAAGCAGCAGGAGCAAAGACATTGTTTATGTAAATAAATAATGCAGTGGATAAAGTAGGTGCCTACAAGCTCTAGCTGAAACCGTTAGTGGATGGACTAGGCTGAAACTGATGACATGAAGATATGACACTGGTGAAATCCTTAGTCTTAGTCCTTAGTAATTGATTGTTGTTAAGGCAAAATAGGTCAATACCATGTAATAATATAACTATCTTTAGTCATCATAACTACGTGAATTATGCTTTAATTAGCTTGCCTTGTAATCTCTCTCTCTCTCTCTTTCTTCTCTTTAGCAACTCCTGCACATTGTGCGTCAGAAGACGTCTCAGGGCACAGTGGACGCCACACTGAAGTTCACGCTCAGCGCTCTGTGGAACCTAACAGACGAGTCGCCTACTACATGCCGACATTTTATAGAGAATCAGGGCCTTGAGCTTTTTATTCGAGTGCTGGAGGTACACACACACACTGTAATTTAAAAGCATTTCAACCTTCCACATGGTGTCTATGCCTGCTGAAGGCCTTAATAATAATTTAAATCATACATTGTGTAAATCTTAGGCTCTATGCTTCAGGTCATGCACAAAACTGAGGCTAACTGTAGTTACCAGTTGTTAAGTGAGCAAATAAGTTACATTTTTAGAAAAAAGTTGACCAGTCCCTCACTATACTGTATATCGTGTTTAAAGAGTTTGCTCGAAACCCACTGTAGTTGTTCCTATGAACATTCAGTGAGTGGAACGCCTGATCCTTGATTGCAGAAGAGACATGTCTGTGCAAACTGTGCACACAATCATTCACCAACACCACTTGCACATTACAGGAACTCTATTCCCACATCCACTGTACAGTCCTGTCCTCACTCCAAGCCATTCCAACACGTTTGGGCCATTAAAGGAGTTTCTGGGAGCGATTATGGCTCCAGCGTACTGAGAACTTTCTACCTTGATGGTATCCAAGCATAAGTGAAATTCTGGGATAAGTGCACGGGATTACATAGAGAAATAATGAATAGACATAGGATCTTTCACTCTCATAACTGTGTTCAGTTATTCTGCATCGTTATCCTCGTAGTTTGAGGTTCGATGTGTTTTGACATTCAAGGATGTTGTTTAACATGACAAATTGTAATTCCTATCCTGTTATCACATGGAATGAAAGGCAGGTGAGGGAATGACCTGTATATAACAGAAGCATTGGATATTCCATAGTATTAACTCAAGCCCTGAACTTTTAAAAGTACAAAAAATAATTTCTTAATTATTGAAACATTGTATTTGTTGACATGTTGATGTCTATAGTAATTTCTGGAATTCTGGATTTTTTTTTTCTCCCACAACTGTTTTTCATTTTTTTTTTTATATTAAAAAGTGTTAATTATTAATCATTAAATTTTTTTTTTTTTATATTGACATAAAGCAATATCCATCAGTGAAGAGTATAACAGAGGTTGTACAACAGTTGGCAGTTTCTTTTTATCCCCAAACCACCTACAAACCCACCCAGCCCAGGTCAAAATGAAACAAGGACGAATGACATCGCAATATAACAAAGGACACATTAGTAACAAACATATAAACATGTAGAAATTTAAAGAAGGATGGATTTAGAATTAAAAGAAATGTATTGATTCCTGTGTCCTTTTTCTGTTTCGCTTCAGTCCTTTCCTTCTGAGTCTTCCATTCAGCAGAAGGTCCTAGGCTTACTGGTAAGTGTCTGTCACTTGGTATGAACACACTGTTCCTTGCATGTATTTGATCAGTAGAAGGGAGCCCTTCGTATTCTCCAGTTCATCTCCGATAAGAATTTAACATGTGAAAGTCAGCCTGCGCTCCGTGCGGGTCTGATAAGCAGCTTACGCTAATGGATTGCTTTATTTAGCTCGTCCCTGTGTGGGCAGGATGCAGCTGCTTACGGTCCTAATTACCGTTCAGATGTCAGTAATTTACAATCCCTTTTTCTTTTGTGAAAATTTCAGCTTCTGTCTGCACGGATTAATAAAATAAGGCAAACCTTCTAATATACATGTTTGTGTATGTGTGTGATTCAGAACAACATAGCCGAAGTGGGCGAGCTGCATGTAGAGCTGATGGTACAGGGCTTCCTGGATCATATCAGGTCCCTGTTACACAGTCCTGAAGTAGAGGTGAGCTACTTCGCTGCAGGGATCCTCGCCCACCTCACTTCCCGGGGCGAGACCATGTGGACCCTCGACCTGTCCCTCAGGTCTACACTGCTGGAGCAGCTGGTAGGTTGTGCCCTTTTTCTGCCTCTGCTGATAGACGAAACCAGTAAATAATTTTAAGAGGCTGTCATGAGATGTGTCAGGGTTCCTAGTGCATGGTATAAATAATACACAAGCAGATTTCGCCTGCTGCGCAGCAGGTTGCACAAATGTGTGATGTTTGTTTGTGAGAAATCAAGTGGTTTTTGTGTCGCAGCACTCAGCAATCCTGAAGTGGCCCACACCTGAATGTGAAATGGTGGCCTACAGGTAAAAACAAAACAAACATCTCCCACACCCACAGCCTGTGTTTTTCTCTGTGTGAGAGTTGCTGCTTAGAACTCATCACAATACAAATGTGTTTTTCTTTTCAGATCATTTAACCCTTTCTTCCCCTTGCTGGGGTGCTTCCAGACTCCTGGGGTCCAGCTGTGGGCAGCCTGGGCCATGCAGCATGTGTGTAGCAAGAACGGTGAGAACCGAACCCCGAAAAACTCGAATAAACATTAGCAACAAATGATATCCTTAACATGTGTGGTTTTTTTTTATTTTTTTTTTTTAATGTGTAGCTGCACGCTACTGTAGCATGCTGTTAGAAGAAGGAGGACTGCAACATCTGGAAGCTGTGAATTCACATCCTGAAACGCATTGCGACGTTAGACGATTAGCTGAGAGCATTCTGGACAGCCTTCATCGCTACAGAGCACGTACGGGCCACACGGGAGTGACGCAAGCGCACACACACAGAGGTGTTGTATATACATCATGCAGTTAGAGACTCCAACACGTTATACAAAGGATAGAAATTGTCTGAGATGGGAAAGGAACTGCTGTAGAGTAACACACAGGCATCACCGACAAGCACAATGATTAAACATGGAAAAAGGGGATCATTTTATTTAGCTTCTTTTTATTCAAAAAAGGTTGTTTTATATACACGTTATATATGTGATCCTATTGATTTGTTGCGTTTTGTCATTTTAGAGAGAGACGTTCCATGAGCTGGGTATCTGGTGACGAATCTTTGGATGACGCATGGTGTACTACCTGGAAACTGTTTGTGTGTATTTGTCTGTGTCCTCATATGGCTTGTTTAATTACATTCTCCTGGCCCATGTGTGCTCACTTCCAACAACAAATCAGAGCACTAATCAGTGTGAGAAACCTAACAAGCGTTCATTTGCACAAAGTGAATTATTTAATTCTCAGTTTCAAAATTAGAATGTCTGTTTACTTTATCATCTCTGTTGCTTGGCGGGGTGAAGGTGGGCAAGAATGAAAGAGAATAGCATGGCAGCATGTGTGCATGTGCTGGGAGAGCATGCTTTATGTTTTTGGGATTCTCAATGTGAGGTGGGATGGATTCAAATTCAGTTTCGACTGACTGTGGACACGTTGCAATAAATATTCCAAATTTCTGAAATCTCCAGTGTATACTGTTTTGAGATTGTGTTCATTGATAAATTCTTATACATGGATGTACTGTATAGAGTTGTATGCATGTTTAATTGTTAGGACTTCAGGGGTTTGTTTGTGGTTAGACTTTGGCATTACATTTCAGTGTGAGAGGTTTAACACAAAATTATTTTGTATGTGTGTGTATATATACATGCATATTTCATAAGGTCCTAAGAACATCAGAGTGTGAATCTTAGATTTGGACAATGTTAACTCATGCTCATAACTGCTCAGCGAAGACGCGCCCTTCTTTGACCTGTTATTCAAATGTTGCACAGAGGGACCATGCAACAGTCAGACCAAAAGACAGACTAGTTGATTTAAAACACACACTCCTGCTTTGGCCAAATTGGAAAACAATGAACATCCAGACAATATTTTAATGGATGGTTAAATGTTCTCGTGTTATATTTCTCATTTAGTATATGGGACTCGAAAAATAAAGTCACATGGGGTAGATGTTTATACATGGACAATGCTGACAGCAAGTTTTCTGACCCCTTCGGGTTATCCATATTTTTTTCTGTTTAACACTCATCTGAAATGGGTACAAAAATTTTATCATCATTCTCCACACAATTCTCCACAGCAACAAACGTAAAGACAGGTGTTCTGAGTGTTTTTTAATTTGTTTAAAATATATAATAAAAGACTGAAATATCCAATTCCATAAGTATTCAGAGACTTTGACACTGGCATTTGGGCTCTGGTGCATCCTACTCCTATTAGTGGTCCGTGAGATGCTTCTACAGCTTGACTGGTGTACAACCGAGCATAACTGAATTTATTCAACATTGGGAAGGGTCAGAAAACTTTAAGTCAAAAATTCAGACAAGACATTAAACTCATGTTTGATTAGAACGGTTACAATTAATCTAACCAGTATTACTACAGTAATCAACTGATTATGACAAATTTTAATAATGGTATTTATTTTTAAAATACATAAGTCAGGCAGTGCTGAAATTAATGTGTTTAATATGGTTTGGACTGTATAATGAATTATAACCCTCATTTAACCATGATTTTATAAACTCACTGAGATTAAATTTTTTTTTGGTTTTAAGTGTCCTGGCCAAAAAGACAGCATCATTACACAGAATTTCTGACATAAAACAAATAACTAAAATTACAGCAAAAAGGCAATTAAACATTCAAAACATCTAGAGCTAAGTAAAGCTATTATTCTGTCCTTTAAAGTATTTCCAAGACTCCAGTGAGACCAGATTACAAGAGCCCTATTCGGACGGGACTAGTTTTCCAAACGACGTTTGAGTTAGAATTTTAGCGGAAAATACCCGCGCGCTAGTGATAGTACGGTAGTTCACGTTGACCAAAACACAAAAGAAAACGTGTTTTGGAAAAAACATTTTCGGCAATGACGGACATTCGCATTCGGACGGGATTAGATTTCTCAGAGGACCGCCGAGTTTGCTGAAAAACAGTAGGTAATTTGCTCTGGAATTTTTACAGAGGTCGTGTGAGAGAAAGACAGACATGGCAGATTCGGACAAAGTACGTCTGTGAAACAGAAATTTCTCAAACCACCCCCTGTAAAACTAGTCCTGCCCGAATAGGGCTAAAGATTCAGATACATTTGTAATCCCAATCTGAGGGAGCAGCATATTTAAGCACCATTTTCCCTCAGATTAATATTGACTATGGATGGTGGAAATTGTTATGGAAAAAAAAAATCGTTACCAGTTGTTGAAAAAGAAGTTTCAAAGAGTGCATTATCAATTATAATCCTAAAATATTTGTATTGAGGTTATTGTATTGACTCAATCTCAATGCCCTAAAGTGTGGTCTGAGGATTGAATGGCTATTTAGAAACAATTTAGTTTGTTTAATTTGTCCTGCATTTAAGAAAGTGCCTCATCTAATGTAGACGCAGAGTACATCACTATTGTCTGCATAAAAATTTAAACTTGCACTGAAAACATTTTGGTCGAGACTGTTGATGTAAATGAAGAAAAGCAGTTGTCCTAACACAGAACCCTGGGGCACATCTTTAGATACAATAAATGATCTCATTAATAATTCACACAAAAGACACGATGAACACATCCGTATCCCAATTCACATGCGTGAAACCCAATTCACGTAAACTTTTTTGCATTAAATTTTTTTATATAAATATAAAAAACAACTCACGTGCACAAAATAAATAAATATATAAAAATTCACGAATGTATCATGGCTAAAGAGTACGAGTGACCCACATTGCTGCCAGCAAAGTCTCAAAAATACACACACAAATCCAGGGCGATTCACACATGAAAGACGATTTTCACATTCACAGTCCATGATAAACTCGTGAATTTTAAAAATTCTAAAATGTTGTACACAGCTGTACATCTGTGAATTGTGTTTTGCATTTGTGAAACGTATATTATGAATATATATACTTATTTTGTGCATGTGAGTTGTTTTTTTGTGAATATATATTTTTTTCACGCATGTGAATTGGGATATGCATGTGTGCATCGTGTCTTTTGTGTGAATTATTAATGAGACTATTTTGCTTCAATATAGAGGTGATACTTCCCACCTGCACACACTAAGAGTGACCTGTTAAACTGTTGGCAAACAAACAGACAGTTTTTACTAACAATCCTGTACCAATGAGTATTTGCTTCATTATTACATGATCCACAGTATCCAAAGCCTTACACAAGTCAATACACAGGGCTGCACAATGTTGCTTGTTGTGTAAAGATTCACTATTAAAATTTATTACTTATGACTGTAGTTGAACTATGATTTTTCCTAAATCCTGATTGAAAATCAGATAACATTGTTAATAGCTAAAATCTCATTCGATTCTTTATTTTATTCAAAAGGAATTTATTAATCTTTTATACTGTCCTAGCTGCAAGGTCAATCACTTTGGTTTCCTGGAAAACAAATTATATGATAGTCACACAAACACACTACCTTGCTGCTGATGAGTTTCCTAGAACAGCACACTGCTAATTTTTTTTTTATTCCTTACTTTAGAAACCAGTATATTGCCAATATGTATATGTTATTTGAAAGTATGAAGTAAACATAATGATCTAGTAAGGCTGGAATTACAAAACAGCACTTTTGAATGTTTGTGTGAGATCTGTGTCTTTACTCTCCAGTGTATCTGGGCTGCCTTTTCTCTATAAAAGCTGCCATTCCTTCTCGCCTGTCTTGTGTTGGAATAACCTGCAGGAGAGAAGCATGAATGACTTGACAGGCATACATATACAGTATATATATATAGTCACCTTTTCAAGAACTGGGTTAATAACCTTTCAAAACATAATCAAAACCTAGAAGGATGGAAACGTCAACTTTGTGGAAGGAATGTGGTCGAAAAAAAATCATGAATTTAGATCACTTAAACACATGGTGACTGCCGGGTATCACAGGGATCTATATTTTAATAGTCAAAGTAAGAGCATTTCCATGCATTCACAATGTGATAACTCAGTATTGGGACTAAACAGCTGTGTGTCCATAAGAAAACCACTTGTTAGTAAGACTAATCAGAAAAAAAAGCTTCAGTTTGCTTGGGAGCATAAAGATTAGATTTTGGAGTAACAGATAAAAGTCATGTGGTCTGATAAGTTCAGATGGGGTTGCTTCAGGGGGCCAGGTCTAGGCTCTGCGTTGTGATGATAAAATGAAGTCAGATGATGACCTGAACATACTGAATAACCAGGTTATCACATCTATGGAGTTTTTCTTTCCTGATGCCACAAAATACAAGGAATAGCCCTGTTAGGATCAATAACTGAACAGACTGTTTATATACTCAGCAAAAAAAGAAACGTCCACTGACTTTCAACTGTTTCTACTTTCAGTAAACTTAATGTGTAAATATTTGTATGAACACTACAAGAGTCAACACCATAAGACATAAACTAAAAATGTTTCCCAATGTGTCCCTGAATGAAGGGAGGCTCAAAATCAGTCAGTACCAGTCAGTATCTGGTGGCCACCAGCTGCTTGAAGTACTGCAGTGCATCTCCTCCTCATGGACTGGACCAGATTTGTCAGTTCTTGCTGTGAGATGGAGGGATTGTGTTTTCCTGGTGTGACTCGGGCAGTTGTTGTGGCCATCCTGTACCTGTCACGCAGGTGTGATATTCGGATGTACCCATCCTGTGCAGGTGTTGTTGCACGTGATCTTCCACTGCGAGGATGATCAGCTGTCCTTCCTGTCTCCCTGTAGCGCTGTCTTAGGCGTCTCACAGTGCGGACATGGCAATGTATTTATTGCCCATGCCTCCCTGCAGCATGCCTAATGCACATTCACGCAGATGAGCAGGGACCCTGAGCATCTTTCTTTGGGTGTTTTTCACAGTCGGTAGACAAGTCTCTTTAGTGTCCTGCGTTTTTAGAACTGTGACCTTAAATGCCTACTTTCTGTAAGCTGTTAAGGTCTTAACGACCATTCCACAGGTGCATGTTAATTAATTGATTATGGTTAATTGAACATGCATGGAAAACATTGTTTAAACCCTTTACAATGAAGATCTGTAAAGTTATTTGGATTTTTACAACATTATTGTTGAAATACACAGTCCTGAAAAAGGGGCATTTCTTTTTTTGCTAAGTATATATACAGTACAGGCCAAAAGTTTGGACACACCTTCTCATTCAATGTGTTTTCTTTATTTTCATGACCATTCACATTGGTAGATTCTCACTGAAGGCATCAAAACTATGAATGAACACATGTGGAGTTATGTACTTAACAAAAAAGGTGAAATAACTGAAAACATGTTTTATATTCTAGTTTCTTCAAAATAGCCACCCTTTGCTCTGATTACTGCTTTGCACACTCTTGGCATTCTCTCGATGAGCTTCAAGAGGTCGTCACCTGAAATGGTTTTCCAACAGTCTTGAAGGAGTTCCCAGAGGTGTTTAGCACTTGTTGGCCCCTTTGCCTTCACTCTGCGGTCCAGCTCACCCCAAACCATCTCGATTGGGTTCAGGTCTGGTGACTGTGGAGGCCAGGTCATCTGCCGCAGCACTCTCCTTCTTGGTCAAATAGCCCTTACACAGCCTGGAGGTGTGTTTGGGGTCATTGCCCTGTTGAAAAATAAATGATCGTCCAACTAAACGCAAACCGGATGGGATGGCATGTCGCTGCAGGATGCTGTGGTAGACATGCTGGTTCAGTGTGCCTTCAATTTTGAAAAAATCCCCAGCAGTGTCACCAGCAAAACACCCCCATACCATCACATCACATCACACCATTCTTCACAATGGGAACCAGGCATGTGGAATCCATCCGTTCACCTTTTCTGCGTCTCACAAAGACACGGTGGTTGAAATCAAAGTTTGGACTCATCAGACCAAAGCACAGATTTCCACTGGCCTAATGTCCATTCCTTGTGTTTCTTGGCCCAAACAAATCTCTTCTGCTTGTTGCCTGTCCTTAGCAGTGGTTTCCTGGCAGCTATTTGACCATGAAGGCCTGATTCGCGCAGTCTTCTCTTAACAGTTGTTCTAGAGATGGGTCTCCTGGTAGAACTCTGTGTGGCATTTATCTGGTCTCTGATCTGAGATGCTGATAACTTGCGATTTCTGAGGCTGGTGACTCGGATGAACTTGTCTTCAGAAGCAGAGGTTACTCTTGGTCTTCCTGGATCGGTCCTCATGTGTGCCAGTTTCGTTGTAGCGCTTGATGGTTTTTGCGACTCCACTTGGGGACCCAATTAAAAGTTTTGCAATTTTCCGGACTGACTGACCTTCATTTCTTAAAGTAATGATGGCCACTTGTTTTTCTTTAATTAGCTGATTGGTTATTGCCATAATATGAATTTTAACAGTTGTCCAATAGGGCTGTCGGCTGTGTAGTAACCTGACTTCTGCACAACACAACTGATGGTACCAACCCCATTAATAAAGCAAGAAATTAACCATGATAAGGCACACCTGTGAAGTAAAAACCATTTCAGGTGCCAAAGCAGTGTGGGCAAAGCAGTAATCAGAGCAAAGGGTGGCTATTTTGAAGAAACTAGAATATAAAACATGTTTTCAGTTATTTCACATTTCTTTGTTAAGTACATAACTCCACATGTGTTCATTCATAGTTTTGATGCCTTCAGTGAGAATCTACCAATGTAAATGGTCATGAAAATAAAGAAAATACATTGAATGAGAAGGTCTGTCCAAACTTTTGGCCTGTACTGTATTCCGTGTGAATCTGTGTTTAATCAGTCTCACCCGAGCATAGCACATGCCCTCGATGGCCATTCCTGAAGCGATGTCCACCTCTATTCCTCGGTTAATGGCTTCCTTGGCCATCCTGACTGCGAACGGACCCTACAAAAGCCAGAGTAGGTAACGTGACATTTTCAAACCTAATAAGCAATAAGCATCAAGACACCTGTTATGAAAGTGAGCCCTAATCGGATTCTCGGAAAGGCGATGGCAGTGTTCTGGTACAACTGGCTTCCATCCATGTGACGTAAATAGTAGGGCTGCACGATATTAAGAAAATATGCGATATGCAATATTGTTGTTGAATATTGCGATAACGATATTTCTTGCGATATAACATTTCCCTAGAGAAATGCATTTTTTATTATTATTATTGCCTATTTTTTAAAAATCATGTATATATGTAATGATCATACTAAAATAAACAGGTAATAAATATTCGTCTGATGTAATTAAATCTAATTCAGGCTAAAAAGAAACTATATGTCAAGGAAGTTGCAAATATTTAGACTACGAAACACTATGAATGACTTAAAACCCTCAGTAGATATTCTGATTTTCCTCGCTTGTCTCTACTCCTGACATATTTATTTTTCATTCTCTGCTCTGAGCCGATAGGTTCACCTTTTGGCCCGGTCTAGCCAATAGCATTATATCACCTACTTGGGAGGCGGGTAGTAAGATAGTAAGGGCCTATCTGATTGGTCAAATTTGGACACACACATGCTTGGCACATAAATTAAATTTCATTTATCGCAACTCTTTGCGATACAGATATTGCTTATACCATTATCGTGATAACGATCATTTTTCGATATATCGTGCAGTCCTAGTAAATAGTTTCGCTCATCTCCACTTCAACCAGTGAGGGCCAGAGAGAGAAAAACAGCTTCATGTGAAAAAGCAGGACACAATTGCAGTGCGTCCTAAATCTGTTTTGACAAAGAATTACACTCCCTTCTCCTAAATAATTTTTTAAAATTCACCTAAATGGGACATTCGTGTAGATGCTTCTAGACAATGCTTTCTAGATGAAAGAATTAATTTATTCATCACTAGTCATAATCACTAGTATTTTAGTACTCTACAATTATTGGCACCCTTCATGAAAACAAGCATTTTCCAATGAAGGGTGCCAACACGAAAAAAAGAAAAGAAACACAATAAATTGTGTTTTATGTTTCAAACAAGTTTTCCCAAGTTACCTGATTGTGGAGAAAATGAAAAAAGACATCATCATGCATAGAGGGAACTTTCAAGCACTTTTACTGCATATTCTTAGGTTTATTAATTGTTTTATAGTGATTAAATCCTGACTGTGAATGAAGATCCAAAGTTCTGGCACAGACAACCACATCACTCATCCACTGCCATATTATAGACAAACTTTCAGGAGACACGTAGTGCAAAGTAGCTATTTCTCTTTTATTATGAAACCAAGTCTCTCACAAAGAGCACACACTGCAGGAAGATTACTGTACGAACAGTAGAAAGGGAACAAGACACAAAATGAGGTCCCTATAGAAAGATGTCACTCTTCCAGTCGAATATTTTATGTCCTTTGGTGAATCTGAATAACTCAATCTGTGCTTGTGTGTCAGTCTGACCTACCTGAGGGAGGATTTCCTGGGCCAGGTTTAAAGCATCTCTATGAGCTGCATCTCCGCTCTGGTTTTGTGGGACGACACGATTCACTAATCCCAGGTGTAAAGCCTGCTCGCCTCCGACACGCCGCCCAGTAAAGATCAGCTCCTTCGCCACAGCAAATCCCACTGCCCGTGGCAAACGCTGACTGCCCCCTAGTGTACAGTGAGGGGAAAGCACATTCAGCTGCTTTAAGACTTTAAGTGGCTCGCGGTTTGCCTCTCTGTCTTCACCATAACCTATAAAAGGATGTATTTTCACTTCACTCTTTTTCCTATAACTCACCCGCCCCTGGAAGGAGTCCCCGCGTGGTCTCGATCAGGCCCATCTGAGCAGTATATGCTGAAAAACAAAAATTGCACATATGCAAACCCAGAAAGAATGTGGCTGTAAGAGTCTGTCATGATTGCTTAGATAAATAAATAAACAAATCCTATGACTCCATTTCGTCATGTAGGGACCGTGCTCCTGTTTCAGCCCTGCCCCACCCTACGCTTAGAAGGTCTAAGCAGACACTTACCTGCTGTACGGAGGTCACACGCCAGTGCCAGCTCCAGCCCACCACCTAGAGCAAAGCCGTCCACTGCAGCAATAGTTGGCATTGGCAATGCAGCTGGCATGGGAAGAGTACAGCATGCACGGTGACAGATTATTTATCACACTAGCAACCAGCTGCACTATATAAAATATAGCAATTTTATGCTGAATGTCTTATTTTATAATCTCTACAGTTATACTTCTTCAAAGAGGCTTTCAGAAAAAGTTCCCATCTCATGCTCTCAGTGTGTTTCGGATAGGATCTGGATTAACCATGGATGTAGTGCTTAATGAAGATCAAGATGAATCAAGCAGCAATTAGATTTTTTTTTAAATAATTGTAATATAATGATGTATCACCTATTTCATTCATTAGTGACCGAAGTCCAAGAACAAACTGCTCAGCCTCAGAATTGCCCATCTGTGCTCTCTCCTTTAGATCAGCACCTTTAACAGAATCATAGATCACACACATTCAATCTAGCCTAACAAGTGAAATGGCTTCGTTGAATATATATTTGTTTTTAAATGTAATTTTTTTTTTTTATTTATAGACAAAAGCTGACCTGCACAAAAGACTCCAGGCACCAAACTCCTAAAGATCACTACACGAACAGCCGCGTCACGTTGCAGAATTGACAACAACTCTCGCATCTACAGGGAAAAATAGGAAGCAACGAGTGGGAGAAATATTGACAAAACTGAGAAATGGTGCCAAGAAAGAAGATTCAGTAAGACCAAAGGAACATCATAAATCTTCTCCCTTTTTTTTTTTTTTTTTTTTTAGATTTCGCATGCTGTCAAAAATTAATGATAGCCTCATCTAGGTACCGTCTGACTTTGACAAAATACGTTTTACAAATGACAAACATATCAGAACGAAAGCCTGATCCCACAGGTATGAGCAGGTGTCACCATACCTGGGACACAAACACACGGCCCAGAGAGTTCCGTGCCCGTTCCCGACACATCAGAACTTCCACAATGCCTGAGAGAGAGAGAGAGAGAGAGAGAGAGAGAGAGCACACATCTTATATACACTTTTCCAAAAGTTCCTGTACGAATGGTTTTAGGTTAAAAGTTGCATATTTTACTTGATCCTGCCTTGTAGAGGGGAAAGGTCAATGTTATTTAAGGCAATTGTGTATTTGAAGTAATATACGTACGTACTATTTAACACAGATGTAGCTGATACATTTGTTAATGGAGACACATGACTGTCAGGTTATCTTATACTGTAATGTCTTCTATCTTTTATTATTATTATTATCATCATCATCATCATTATATGATGTGAAATAAAAACCTGACATATCTTGCTGGCCAGTTTTAATAACGGATAATATCCAACACAATATCTCTGGAACAGTTAATTTTATTGCTCTCCAGCATTGTGCAAAAGCTAAAGAATTAAATTATATTAAATATAATTATGTAATGTCATTAGAGCAACATTGCCTTATTTTCTATGGATGTGGATTAGCATTTTGCCTCATCCTACAGTAGGTTGCCAACCCAAGGAAAATTCAATTAAATCTGCCCACCCCAGTGCTCCTGCCTATCACATACAGAAATTATCCAAAGATCACAAGCTTGATTCAAGAGTGATGCCACCTAGAAGCCGTAAGTATAGAGAGGAGAGGGAGGGATAGCATACCCGCACTCTCGCATCAATCATAACGACACTAGTCACAAGTGAAAGGGGTCAATATCGTTTTTCTTCCGAGTGTGTGTGGTGTGTGTGGAAACTGGCAATTATATACAGAATACCAGTCAAAGATTTTGGACATTCCTTCTAATTCCATGGTCTTCCCTGATTTTTATCTCTTTTTACATTGTACAATATCCAAAAGATGCAATAATTTCCTTTAGGCTGGTAACTCTAAATGAACTTCTTTGCAGCAGAAGTAAGTTTTGGTCTTGCTTTCCTGTGATGGTCTTCATTAGAGCCAGTTTCATGATGGGGCTTGATGGGTTTTGCAAATGCACTTGACAAAACTATTCTAGCAAGAACTACTCCAGAACAGCTGACCTTCATCATGGACGGCAAGTTAGAAAAAGGAGCAAACATGAAATTCTGCATAAAACTGGACGAATCTGCCACAAAGAGGTGTTTGACATGATTGAGTAAGTTTATAGCAATGCTGCAATGAGTCGTTCAAGGTGTTTTAAGTGTGACGCGCAAGAAGAGTGGAAGAACATCACTGAGAGATGTCGAGAGATCAGGAAGGCCTTAAAAATGAGGTCAACCCCGAAAATGTTGAAAATATTCGGCAACTTGTAGTCGCAGCAGAACCCACAACAGCTGCTCACCTTTCATATCTTCTTGTCCGAGTCATTTGTTCTTTTGTCACATGACTCTCATAAACGCTATGCAGTGCATTAAAACTTCTTCTTTGTCTTTCGGCTGTTCCCTTTCAGGGGTTGCCAGAGCGAATCACCTGCCTCCATCTAACCCTATCCTCTGCATCCTCTTCTCTCACACCAACTAGCTTCATATCCTCTCTCACTGCATCCATAAATCTCCTCTTTGGTCTTCCTCTAGACCTCCTGCCTGGCAGTTCCAACCTCAGCATCCTTCTACCGACATATTCACAATCTCTCCTCTGAACATTTCCAAACCACCTCAATCTGGCCTCTCTGACTTTATCTCCAAAACATCTAACATGGGTTGTCCCTCTGATTCTTGATCCTATCCATCGTAGTCACTCCCAAAGAGAATCTCAACATCTTCAGCTCTGCTACCACTAGCTCTGCCTCCTGTTTTTTCTTCAGTGCCACTGTCTCTAAGCCGTAGAGCATTGCTGGTTTCACCACTGTCCTGTACACATTTCCTTTCATTCTCGCTGATACTCTTTTATCGCACAACACACCTGACACTTTTCTCCACCCATTCCAACCTGCCTGTACCCACATTTTCACCTCCTTTGTACACTCTCCGTTGCTCTGGACCGTTGACCCTAAGTACTTAAAGTCTTGCTCCCTTCTTTACCTCTGCTCCCTGTAGCCTCACCATTCCTCTTGGGTCCCTCTCATTCACACACATGTATTCCGTCTTGTTGCGGCTAATCTTCATTCCTCTGCTTTCCAGAGCGTACCTCTACCTCTCCAAATTTTCCTCCACCTGTTCCCTGTTCTCGCTACAAAGCACAATATCATCTGAAAACATCATTGTCCATGGAGACTCCTGTCTAACCTCATCTATCCTGTCCATCACCAGAGCAAACAAAAAGGGGCTCCGACACAATCCTTGGTGCAGACCCACATCCACCTTGAACTCTTCTGTCACACCTACAGCTCACCTCACCACTGTCTTACAGCTCTCATACATGTCCTGCACCACTCTAACATCCTTCTCTGCCACTCCAGACTTCCTCATACAACTACAGCTCCTCTTTCAGCACCCTGTCATACGCTTTTTCTAAATCTACAAAGACACAATGCAACTCTTTATTACCTTCTCTGTACTTCTCCACCAGCATCCTCAAAGCAATTACTGCATCTGATGTACTCTTTCTAGGCATAAAACCATATTGATGCTCACAAATGCTCACCTCTGCCCTTAATCTAGCTTCCACTACTCTTTCCCACAGCTTCATTGTATGGCTCATTAGCTTTATTGTTGCTCATTGTTGGTCCACTGTGTTTTATCAAGGGCAGGGTCAATGCAGCTAGCTATCAGGAGTAGGGCTGCAACAACTAATCGATAAAATCGATAATTATCGATAATGAAATTCGTTGTCAACGAATGCCGTTATCGATTAGTTGGGCTGCGCACGTTATTGAGGAGCGCAACCACAAGATGCACACAGATACACAGTCGCTCGCGCAATGGAGGTTACAGAAGCGTTTGCAGGAAGAAGCGCGCGCCCCAAGTCCTCCAAGGTATGGGAGCAATTTACATTAAACACCTCTTATCGGGCGCTAAAAGCGAGCGGTTTTCTGCCGTTCGTAGTGTCCCATGAGCGCGGATGAAGCGCGGAGGGTTTCCTACACATGGGAGCCCCTAGCGACGGGGAGGAATTGGCCACGACTAAAAAAAAGGAGTGAGTGAGAGAGTTCACACGGGCTTTGGTGACGTGCGTTTGTCCGCCTGCGCGGTTATACGGGGTAAAAAAAAAAAAAGAACGTTGCATGCAGCTTTTTCTTGGTGTTCAAATCCCAACGAATGCAATTTATATAGCGCTTTTTTAACAATGGTCATTGTCTCAAAGCAGGAATGCAAGGAAAACACTTCTAGTTCGTTTTCTTCACGTTCTCTTTCAAGCATACGTTTCGGTGTCTCACTATGGGATACGCCCCTTCCGCGTATTCTTCAGAAGCCCTATTACATTACGCCAGCCCCAATTGGCTGGCAGATGTGACGTCGTGTCCTGGCGTGGCCTTCCCCCCCCCCGTATAAAGGGGGCAGCACGACGTCACTTCGCTATTCAAAAACCTCTTCTCGCTTCACACCAGAAGCCTATCTTTACAACATGGCTGCAGCAATGCAGACGGCTAAGGCTAGGGAAGGAGGAGACGCGCGACTCTGCGTTTGCGGGAATAAAATATCGGGCAAGGATTCACACCAGGTCTGCTCGGCTTGTCTCGGGCTGAAACACGCCCAACTGGCGGTCGACAACCCCGGTGCCTGCGAGCACTGCGCGCGCTTCACGAAGAAGAGTCTTCGGCGCAGGCTAGCGCGCCAAGCTAGCCTGTCAGGCCTCGACCCGCTTCTTTCGCCTAGCCCCACTCCAGCTACCACCCCACAGGTATCCATCCCTGTAGAGCTGCCCACCACGGCAGCTTTATCGTGGGGTGAACAGCTCGACGCATGCGTTCCTCTGCCCGGTGTGCTCAGCACTGATGAAGAGGAAGGCGAGCTCGAGTTTGAGGAAGACGGCCAGTCCGACTTTCTCCTATCGGAGGAGGAGGAGGAGTTCGAGGACTCCCCCTTCCTCCCACCTGTACACTCGGAGCAACCTCTCGCCACGACGGGAGCCGCTGGAGCTATGGACGGGGCACCATCCCCGATCCTTAGCGTCGATTTACAGGACGTGTGCAAACGCGCCGCGGAGAAGCTCGACATCCAGTGGCCGAACGTGGTAGCGGAGACTGCAAAGTCTCGCTACGAGGGCAAGAGGCTGCCGAGAGCGAAACGGGCGGCACGGCAGCTCCTTCCAGTCTTCCCAGAGCTCCTGGAGGAGCTCGCGGTGACATGGAAGGATAAACCTTTCACCAGCAAGGTGCCAGTGCAGGGAGGCTCTGCGCTGGACGTGGAAGGGATGGAAAAGGCAGGACTTTTTAGAATGCCGCCCATGGAACAGCTAGTGGCTGCGCACCTGCTCCCGAGACACGCGGCGGCTGCAAATCCGTCGCTGCCATCGAAAGCAGAGCGTTTTCAGTCAAGCATGACTGAACGCGCATACAAGGCAGTCGCGCTCTGTGCCAGAGCCCTAAATGCGACCTCGCTGCTGACCGCTTACCAGGCGGAGCTGCAGGACGAAGCCTCGACCACACCAGGTCAGACACATTGGGAGGAGATCTGTGTCGTTACGGATCTCTCCCTGAGGCTTCAGAGGTGTGCGGTGCAAGCCGCGGGGAAGGCTATGGCCACTATGGTGGTCCAGGAACGAGGACGGTGGCTTAACCTGACAAATCTCTCTGACAGAGAGAAAGAGTCAATCCTGGACGCACCGGTGGTGACAGACGGCATCTTCGGCTCGGCTTTAAGCCGCATGCAGAAGAGATGCGAAGAGAAGAAGCGGGATGACGAAGCGCTACAGCTCTGCATGCCCAGGAAGGCGCAAACGGCACCCCCCCCGCCGTTTCGACAGTCCTTTGCGCAGGTCGCAGCCCGCCCTCCCCCCAGCTATCGCATTCCAAAACGGCAGAGACCGACTACGAGTGCAGCTGGCCAAAGCGGAGTCGTGGAGCAGAGAGCTCCCTGGCAGAGAAGGAGCTATCAGCCAGCGGCAGCTCAGACGACCCAGCCTGCGTCTCAGCCTCATCCTCAACCCCAACTTCAGGGAGTGAGAAGGAAGAAGAAGGCCGTTTGACGGGGTTTTCCGTCAGGGAGGGAACCAACAGCCCCACAGTTCGCTAGTTCCCGACCCTCACAATGTTCAAAGGACGAGTTCCAGAGTCCGCAACTGTTCTGTGTGGCGGGGAGAGCCCGACAGGGCCAGGGGAAGAGTGACAGTGAAGAGAAAATGGGACGGTGCAGCGTTGTGCACGCAGAAATGTGTCACAAGCACATGTTACATGCAAACCCCAATAAAGCTTCACTATACCCCCCAAATAAAAATATCACAAAAAATACCTCCCCAAAAAATGTTGAAAAACATGTCAATAAAGCACAATATGACATCGCCTCGGGGAGCTTTCGCTCTCACAGAGGCGATGGGGCACACAGACACTGTCACAGCGCTAAGTGCTCGCGCATGCGCAGTACAGGCCACGGAACAGTTCGAGATTCAGCCGCACGATGGCGCCAAAACACTGCAGATAAGCAGTTGGCGCAAATGCACACAGTCCCGCTGGGTATTGAAAACAATACAATTCGGGTACAGACTGCAATTCGCGGTTTCCCCCCCAGCCTTCAGGGGGATAATTCATTCCCAGGTGCGAGGGGAACTAAAGCAGATACTTCAAGAGGAAATTTCCTCTCTGTTGAACAAAAGGGCGATAAGAGTGGTTCCACCCGAAGAGAGCCACAGCGGGTTTTACTCGAGATACTTTCTAGTTCCAAAGAAAGGGACTCAAGCCCTCCGCCCGATACTAGATCTGCGCGCGCTGAATGTATACCTAAAGAAATACAAGTTCAGAATGCTCACTCATTCTACACTCCTGAAAATAGTGCGCCAGGGAGATTGGTTTACATCGATCGACCTGAAGGACGCATATTTTCACATAAAAATATACCCACCCCACAGGAAGTTTCTGAGATTTGCCTTCCTTGGTGTGGTATACGAATATCTGGTGCTACCATTCGGCTTGTCCCTCAGTCCCAGAGTATTTGTGAAATGCACAGAAGCGGCACTGACTCCGCTCAGGGAAAAAGGCATTCGTCTCGCTACTTACATAGACGACTGGCTCGTGACAGCCCGTTCAGAACAAGAAGCGAGAGAACACACAGCTATGCTTATGGAACACATACAGAAATTGGGGCTAAGATTGAACACGGAAAAGAGTGTTTTAATTCCCACACAATCCATAACGTATCTGGGACTAGCGCTGGACTCAGTGAAGTTCAGAGCGCGACTCTCCACAGACAGGGTGAAAAGATTCACCTCCTGCATGACACAATTTCAGAGAGAACACAAAGTTTGCTTTCGCACATGCCTCAGATTACTAGGACTGATGGCATCAGCCCTAATGGTTATTCCCCTAGGCAGACTGCATATGAGGGAATTTCAACGCTGGGTGGCGTCTCAGGGGCTGGACCCAGCACGTCACTCACGGAGAAGGGTAAGAGTGACGTCAGAGGCGGTTCTAGCACTACGCCAGTGGAGACACCCGAATTTCCTGATCGAAGGGGTTGCCATGGGCGTGGTCCGACACAGAAAGATGATAACAACGGATGCGTCGTTATCCGGTTGGGGGGGCATTCACGAGGGCAGAATAGTGAATGGGAGATGGGGTCAGCACATGAC
Source organism: Channallabes apus (assembly GCA_030522415.1). NCBI lineage: Eukaryota > Metazoa > Chordata > Actinopteri > Siluriformes > Clariidae > Channallabes > Channallabes apus. The sequence continues at coordinate 19,878,339 of CM060128.1, read as the reverse complement.
CAATCTTCACATAAACTATCTGGAAATGCTAGCTGTCTTTCTGACACTAAGACATTTTCTTCCTTTTCTGAGAGGAAATCATGTTCTTGTGAGAACGGACAACACTACAGTTGTAGCGTACATAAATCGTCAGGGGGGTCTCAGATCACTTCTGCTGCACACGTTAGCACGCAGACTGATTTTATGGGGCAGTGTCAACCTTTTATCCCTGAGAGCGACACACGTACAGGGTGTGATGAATCGGGGCGCAGATCTGCTGTCCAGGGGAAATCCCTCCTATGGGGAGTGGAAACTGAACAGCGAAGTGATCGAACAGATCTGGAGCATATACGGCAGAGCGACAGTGGATCTGTTCGCGTCCAAAGACAACGCCCAATGTCACCTGTTCTTTTCCCTGAAGGACCGGAGCGCGCCCCTGGGAATAGATGCGCTAGCACACGAGTGGCCCCGCACTCTCCTATACGCGTTCCCGCCAATAGCGCTGATATCACCAACTCTCTGCAGAGTAAGGGAGGAAGGTCTGAAAATGATACTAATAGCTCCGAGATGGCCAGGGAAACACTGGCTTGCGGAGATCATGCATATGCTAAACGGCGAACCGTGGTCTCTCCCGCAGCGCAGAGACCTCCTGTCACAAGAGGGGGGGGAGATCTTCCACCCTCACCCGGAACGACTGGCACTATGGGCCTGGCCTGTGAGTGGTCCAACTTAAGTAAGACTGGCCTGCCTGACAGTGTCATCAAGACCATACAGAACGCCAGGGCAGAATCGACTAGGTCTCTCTATGACTGCAAATGGAATGTGTTTGAGCGCTGGTGCACAGCTAGGCACGAGATTCCCTTTCAGTGTTCAGTGGCAGTGATTCTTTCATTTCTTCAGGAAATGATAGAGAAAGGCAGAGCGTTCTCGACCATAAAAGTGTTTCTGGCTGCTATATCTGCGTGCCACATCGGTTTTGATAATAAAACAGTGGGGCAACATCCCCTGATATGCAGATTCATGAAGGGCGCGCGCCGCGCCCTGCCGGTGTCAAAACCACTTACCCCATCATGGGACCTGGGATTGGTGCTTGATGCATTGTCCACGTCCCCATTTGAACCGCTAGACAAGATTGATCTCAAGGCACTGTCCTTCAAGACTGCGCTATTGATTGCTTTGGTCTCAGCGAAGCGCGTGAGTGAGATTCATGCATTTTCTGTGCACCCAGCATGTTTACAGTTCATGTCTGGAGATACGGGAGCAGTTATGAAACCTAATCCGGCATTCATGCCTAAAGTCATTAATGCTGTAAACCCTCTTGAGCTGAGGGCCTTCCATCCTCCCCCTTTTGCATCATCAGAGCAGCAAAAGTTAAATACACTGTGCCCGGTGCGCGCTTTACGCATCTATACAGAGCGAACTAGAGGTCTAAGGGAGAGCGATCAGCTGTTCGTTTCTTGGGTGAAACCTCGCACGGGGAAGCCGATCACTAAGCAACGTTTATCGCACTGGATAGTGGAGGCTATTTCGCTGGCATACTCCAGTAAGGGTCTCGAACCCCCAACTGGTTTGCGCGCGCACTCAACAAGGGGAATGTCAAGTTCATGGGCTCTATTTAAAGGAGTCACATTACAGGATATCTGTGAAGCGGCGAACTGGTCATCGCCGCACACATTCGCCAGATTTTATAAATTAGATGTTACAGCTCAGACTTTAGCTCACGCAGTACTGAGTGTAAACACAGAATCTACACACTAAATTCGTTCAGCCCTGAATGTGTTGGTTATGGTTGGCAGACTTCAAGACAGGCTATCTGACAATACGGGAGTTAGGATATCCCATAGTGAGACACCGAAACGTATGCTTGAAAGAGAACAATAGGTTACTTGCGTAACCCCGGTTCTCTGATAGCATTAAGTGAGGTGTCTCACCAGATCACCCTCCTTGCTGTGTGAAGCGAGGAAGAGGTTGCTTGTTTTGAATAGCGAAGTGACGTCGTGCTGCCCCCTTTATACGGGGGGGGGGAAGGCCACGCCAGGACACGACGTCACATCTGCCAGCCAATTGGGGCTGGCGTAATGTAATAGGGCTTCTGAAGAATACGCGGAAGGGGCGTATCCCATAGTGAGACACCTCACTTAATGCTATCAGAGAACCGGGGTTACGCAAGTAACCTATTGTTCAGTTTACACCTCGGAGGACCGGATATATCCCATCATCCTACAGAGGGAAATGCGGAAAAAGGGCAAAATAAACAGAGTGAACCCAGTAGCGGCCATTTTTTTCTCTCCCTACGTCGCCGTATTACGAGAATGTGTAGTATAGCAAAATGGTCTATATATATATATATAAAAAAATATTTTTTTTTAATTTGTTGAGACAACAACAAAAAAAGGATAAAATACCCGAGAGGATCGAAATAATGTATAAACCGTGACAAGGATGTAGCAAGAGACACTTTCATTAAAAATAATATCATAATAATCTAGAAGTCTATTATTCTTCTTATTAAGTTTAATTAATTTAAGAGAATTTAAAATTGAGGTCATTCTTAACTGAATATGTCAGTGTATTTTTTAAACTACTGTGTGTGTATGTATGTATGTATGTATGTATGTATGTATGTATGTATGTGTGTTTAAACACATACACCGTATCAACACTGTTAACTTGCCATCTGCAATTATTGTTAAAGAATTTTGATTTACATAAACTACATAAGGTTTAAATGTCAAAATTAAAGATTATACTCTATGTGGCTATTGCATTTTTTAAAGTTTACTTTTATACATAAATAATACCCTGATTTATGGTTTTATATTGTTAAGCAAAACAGCAAATTAAAGCGGTCACTTTTTATCCGATTAATCGATTAATCGAAAAAGAAATCGTCCAACTAATCGATTATCAAAATAATCGTTAGTTGCAGCCCTAATCAGGAGATTTTGGAGCACTTCATGCTTCCATCTGCTGAAAAGCTTTATGGAGATGAAGATTTCATTTTTCAGCACGACCTGGCACGACAAGACACAAGAATCTGCAAAAGGATTCCCGACCAAGTATTGAGTGCATAACTGAACATAATTATTTGAAGGTTGACTTTTTTTGTATTAAAAACACTTTTCTTTTATTGGTTGGATGAAATATGCTAATTTTTTGAGATTTTCATGAGCTGTATGCCGCAATCATCAATATTAAAACAATAAAAGGCTTGAACTACTTCAGTTTGTGTGTAATGAATCTAAATATATGAAAGTCTAATGTTTATCAGTACATTACAGAAAATAATGAACTTTATCACAATATGCTAATTTTTTGAGAAGGCCTGTATAGACCTTATGTTCTGGAAGAAAGTATTTACTACTGCCATTTCCATCCTCTTTGCAAAGTCCTGAAGACCAATGCAGTGCATTAAAACAGGAAACAGAATTAATTTAACACGGAGTCACGTGACAGAAAGAAAAAAAAACACGAACGAACGATTCGGACTAAAAGACCCAAAGGTATCTCCTCATTTCTGTTTCCTGTATATAACCTGCGGAGGTTTTGCAATGGTTTGCGCATGCGCGTCCAGTAGAAAAATAACTAATCACTCTCCGAGAATACTCGTTCTTCTAATTCATGGTAGGCTCGTTCAAAAGAGAACGAATCGTTCATGAACAACCCATCACTAGATTGCGCCATCATCAGGGGGATTGTTAAACTATCTATGAATGCATTATTTGTCATGTATTCATTCTTTCTTTAAATGTGCGTTAATCAAAATGGCGCCACTGGACTCACAGCTGGTAGCTTGTGCAGGTGTAACAGAAGCACCTACCCTGGTTTTCACCTTCCAGGCGACTTATATCTACTTCCACAGCATCTGAGTTTGACACAGCGCTAAACCATCGAATAAACGGTTTATTCTTGTCAGAAACACTAATTTGGTCAGGTTGTAAGCACTGACGAGCTGAGAAGACCCGGTTTAGGTGAACACGACTTCTGGCAAACGAACAAGCTCCTAAAGCAAATCTCCGGAACACCGTCATGTTCAGTCTTTTAGTTTTAAGTCCAAAACTTAAATTAATAAATCAAATTCCGAGCTCTATTAAACTTCCTGCAGAAGTCGTTTGCCTAATTCACTTTCCGTAACTGTCACATTAAACTTCCTCACATCACCAAGGAGACTTCATACGTCATCAAACAGTGACCAAGCAAAAAGTTTTCACAGAGAGACACACGCGCGCGCGTCGCTTGTGTTGTATTTTTCCTTTATTTTTGTCACTTTTTTCCCCTAGTGCACGTTAAATTACTCCCTAATTTTTTCTTAAAGCATAAAAAACATTAAATAATAATGATAACAATAATAAATGTTTAACCCAGCACCGAACACAGGATTAGGCGGTATAGAAAATGAATGAACGAACGTACAGGAATCAACGGTGTGCTCCACCAGCAGATGGCGATAGTGTTTTAGTGTGAACCGCAGAGCTAAAACTTCACCATTGATACAGCAAGAGAAAAGGTTTACATTAAAGGACTTGCTCATGTTTCAATTAGAGGACAAATGTTCAAGTTTTTAATGTTATGAGATTATTTTATTTTGAAAATAATTATATATGTACAGTGTATATACTGTATATACTTGTATAATAAGCTTAAAGCACAAACCTCCTTTAATTTAAGGAAATACAGAGCGCCTTTGGTGGCATTTAGTCACTGACATAGAGCATGAGTCCAAAACCAAAATCATCCTGTCACATCTGGTAAATAAATTATCTAATTACCACACATTCTTAAGTCATGTCCACAACATCGTCCTCTGGCAATGCATTATCCTATTTTGTTCCCACACCTTAGTAAGTTGTAGCCACTACATACTATCTTATTCACACTTCTTAGTAAGTCATGGCCACAACATAGTATTTTGTTCCCACGCCTTGGAAAGTTGTGGTCACAGAATGTATTCTCCCCCAATGCCACCAGAGGGGCTCTGTAAGAAAATGTAGATCCAAATCAGGTGAACAAAATGAGAATTGTGGTGGCTCCACAATACCCCCATCCTTTTCAAGTGAATAAAGATAATTAGACAATCTGTAGTGAACATAAATTATACTGTCATTCCTCCCACTGCTTTCCAATTATCATTAAAATAAGGCAACCAAATCTACAGTCAGCCGCAGCATTAGATCACTGCAATTCAGATCCTGAGCAGTTCCTTCCATTCTCCACACCTTCTACCATTTAAGCCTATTCTGGTTTTCGAGGCTCATCAATGGTTTACATCTGCTAGTAATCCCCCCCATTATATTTACTCTGATGGAGTCTTCTCTTCATTGTTGACACAGATATACCTACCTCCTGAATGATGTTCTAGATCTGGCAAGCTGTTATGAAAGGCTTTTTCTGTCTACCAGAGAATATGTTTCTCTACCAGAAGTGAACCAGAACAATCCCACATCTCAAACATTACTAAAGGATTAAACCATAAGACGAATTATTAATTTATACAAAGTTCATGTCAGGGGATGAATATATGTATATGCTCACAGAAACTCAATGCAATATTGACAACTGTAGAGATTGTACAGTACTGTAGGTCATATTGAAACATCAATTGTATTTTTAGGATACAGAGTTTACAAAATGTTTAGAATTGACCTAACCCAATAACATAGACTAATAAATGAATGATGTTAAAATATAATAAATGCTTTTACTAGAGAATAAAAGCATTTTACGTATTTATATATGACTGTTTTGACCTTCGAACGCATTTGACTGGTCGTCATAAAGAAAATTTCTCTCATTGATCATTTTGCAGCTTGGGTTGATTAATAGTGTGTGCTCACAAATCTCAATGTAAGTATGTAGGAGTGTGAAGCAAACTAGTGACACTAATGTATCAGTGAGTGGTAGGTGTGTCTCTCAAGTTGTTCGCGAATATCTCTCTAATGCTCAGCTCTCTCTCACACAATGGCTGTCCTCTATGACGAATGTATCGGGCTTTGCGTGCCTCTGTCAGCGCCTGCACAAAATTAGGCAGTGTGTGAACCATCCTCAACTGGCCGTCAGGTGCGTGGGTGTCAGAGAGGGGAGAAAGACAAGTAGAGCAGGGTACTGGTACATTCATCTCTTCTTCTTTTTCTGTATCTCTTGCTACTACCAAATCAGTTTTTATCTGAAAAAATCTGTGTGTTTCCAGTGCTGACCTCTGTTCCTCCCGCCCTCTAGCTCTGTGTTTCTTATTCTGTACATCCCCATCTCCTCCCTTGTTCTCTCGGTTTAGAGGGGCAGAAGGAAGCATTTTGGGGGGCTGTGGTTTAAGGTCTGGCAGAGATACAGGCACTGTAGCGATATCAGTCCTGTTTTCAACACTGTTGAGAAAGTCCTGAACGCGAGCCTGCAGGGAGCAGATGGACAGCAGCTTCTCAGACCTACGAAGACAAAAAGGAATAAAGGCAGAATTAGGGCTAGTTCTTTCTTACTGAAACATTCCTTACTCAACTGTACAGTACACTGTAGTAAAGCTCTTAGAAATATTTTATAATGTCCTCTAGGAAGTGAGTTCTTGAACTGCATTATTCTAAATGCAAAATGAAAAAGGAGAACTTTGGAAATGAACTGCTTAATATCCATGATTGACACCTACAATCCCTGCAAGCGTGACTATTTGCCCTTGGTGTGCTTTTCAAGCATCTAGAACTGCTGATTCTCTTTGACGCTTACATTCAGCCATTTTCACTACACCAATTATAATGTTTAGGGTGTCGTGTAGCATCATTTCGAGATTTGTAAACCATTCAGCCTGCTCATAATTGAGTGGCAATCAAATTTAGAATTGTGTATGAATTGAATCTGAGAAGTCGACAAATATTAGATAACAGGTGCTTCCAAAAGACTTCTTTCTTTGAAGGGGTCTTTCATATGTCTGCCTCAGCCATTGTTTTCTAACTCGAACCAGACCACAAGAGTCTCTACATCTTGCAATCTACCTCCTCAAACACTGTTACTCATGAACCTTGAGTGGAAATATACTCCAGCCCTGGAGGCAATTTGGCAAAGATGCAACGTTACAGAAATTTTGATGTTTGAGTAGAATCCTTGAAGTTCTGTGACTTGGCAGGCAGATTTCATAGCCAGTAAACTTCTTTTGTTTCATTTCTATTGATCTATTGGCCATGTACAATCTGAACTATTCAAAGGGCAAATGGTGTTTTCAAATAGCAGAAAAGGGATGCAGAATTGTGGGTACAACAACATACAAGACTCACACTTTCAAATATTAAAGATTTGCTATGAGAGGAATAAATAGAAAAATATATATATTTTTAAGTATTATGAATTTTGGTTCAGGTTATGGTGAAAGTGGTATATACAGCACTGTGCAAAAGTCTTAGGCACCATATTATATGCTGTATCAATTTTGTTATATATGTTTTTCATGTCTGCATCATTATGTACAAAATCATTCAATATTTCCATATATAACTTAAAAATGAATAAATAAATAACATTACAGGAGAATATATGCACCAGTTTTCAGATGAAAACAAAAAAAAAAACCCAATGTTCTGTACGCACCTGGGATTTGCATAAAAATAGAAAAGAGCGAGTGTGACAAAGTTACAGACAGAAGTTACCAGAAGAATTCATATTCTCCAGCAAGCTCAAAAACAGCTGTTTTCTCATAAAACTGCACAAATCTTTGTCTAAAACTCCAATGCAATGAGTTTTCACTCAAAATATTGAATGTTTATTTTATTATTGTTTATTGCTATTTATAGAAGTTTCTTTTATGCAGAAATGTTTTCAAAAGCATCATTTGCTTATGCCATATTTTTGCATGCATGTGCCCAAGACTTTTGCACAGTACTATAAGTAAAACAGTTAGGTTTTACTGAGCTTGCTGGAGAATATGAGTTCTTCTGGTAACTTTGGCACACTTCATTTCTACAGTATTTTTATTCAAATCCCAGGAGGATTCCTGTAATGTTATTTATTTATTGATTATTTTTTAAGTTATATATGGAAATACTGAATGATTTTGTACATAATTATGCATACATGATAAACATATATAACAAAATTGGTACAGCATATAATATGGTGCAGCATATAATATGGTGCCTAAGACTTTTGTACAGTACTGTATATCTTTCTTACCATCTGGAAATTTCACTGAAAAGTCCCAATTGTGTGTTACCCGACTACGAACCCTGGCTGCACTTTTGCTCCCATTGCAGCATCCACAAGCCTGCAGTCATCAGATCAATGAGCCTGACAGGGTTAGTAGCTCAGGACCACTGTTGTAACAACCCTCTAGTCCTCATTGTCATCATTATTAGCTATAGCAAGTCAAGTACCAAATGAGTGAGTTAACAACACACTCATTACGCTGACACTAAATTGGTACACTCTGACCCTGTTTGCATCTTGATTTCAAATAGCAAAAATAAAGCATAAAATGAAACAGCACAAAATGGAAATATATTTTTATTTATTAAACTATATTGACCATTTAATCAGGACTAAACAGTTGGCCAGTCTGGTTAGTTTTCCCAGCCTGATCTAAGCCTGAAACATGTCTACTGTAGCTGTATTATAGCTAGCTGTAATTCAACTGGAGTTTGCATCTGATTGAAAGTGGTTTTGAACATAGAGGTGTGTTTGATTATTCTAATACCTAAGTAATCTTTTGAGCCATCAATATTCGAATGCTAAAATTCATTTATACATTGTTCCATAAATCTCACTTACTCATTGTCTATACCACATTATCATGTACCGTATACAGGGATGCAGGCAGTCTGGAGCCTATCCCAGGAGACTTGTGGTGCAAGGGACAAAGCATCGCAGGACACACGCATACTCACTCGCTTATTCACAATCTACTGGAAAATTGGGAATTCCAATTAGCCTAATCTGCATGTTTTTCGACTGTGGAAGGAAACTGGGTTGGAAATCGAGTTGGGAATCGAACCCAGACCCTGGAGGAGCAAGGTGACTAACCACTAAGCCACTGTGCTGCCATGTGCCATAAATCCACATAAGAAAATATGAAAAAGGAAAGACACATCTTGAAATGTTTTATACAGGAAGCAACACTGTCATGGTACAGTATATTCATTAAAACTGTTTCATTCATTCATTCATTTTCTATACCGCTTAATCCTGTGTTCAGGGTCGCGGGGGACCTGGAGCCTATCCCAGGAGACTTCGGGCACTAGGCGGGGTACACCCTGGACAGGGTGCCAATCCATCGCAGGGCACACACACATATACACACTCACACACCCAATATTAAAAGTGTTTATCAGGACTTAAAAAAGCCTATTTTTATAATTATTTTTTTTTCATTATGCCATTTAGTAGACGCTATTATTCAGAGCACCTTTCAACTATGTAGCAGTTGAACAAATACAAATTTATTAACACTTAAAGTACAAACCGGATTCCAAAAAAGTTGGGACACTAAACAAATTGTGAATAAAAACAGAATGTAATGATGTGGAGATGGCAAATGTCAATATTTTATTCAGAATAGAACATAGATGACAGATCAAAAGTTTAATCCGAGAAAATGTATCATTTTAAAGGAAAAATATGTTGATTCCAAATTTCACGGTGTCAACAAATCCCCAAAAAGTTGGGACAAGTAGCAATAAGAGGCTGGAAAAAGTAAATTTGAGCATAACGAAGAGCTGGAAGACCAATTAACAGTAATTAGGTTAATTGGCAACATGATTGGGTATAAAAAGAGCTTCTCAGAGCGGCAGTGTCTCTCAGAAGCCAAGATGGGTAGAGGATCACCAATTCCCACAATGTTGCGCAGAAAGATAGTGGAGCAATATCAGAAAGGTGTTACCCAGCGAAAAATTGCAAAGACTTTGCAGTTATCATCATCAACTGTGCATAATATCATCCGAAGATTCAGAGAATCTGGAACAATCTCTGTGCGTAAGGGTCAAGGGCGTAAAACCATACTGGATGCCCGTGATCTCCGGGCCCTTAAACGACACTGCACCACAAACAGGAATGCTACTGTGAAGGAAATCACAGAATGGGCTCAGGAATACTTCCAGAAACCATCGTCAGTGAACACAATCCACCGTGCCATCCGCCGTCGCCAGCTGAAACTTTACAGTGCAAAGAAGAAGCCATTTCTAAGCAAGATCCACAAGCACAGGCGTTTTCATTGGGCCAGGGATCATTTAAAATGGAGTGTGGCAAAATGGAAGACTGTTCTGTGGTCAGACGAGTCACGATTCGAAGTTCTTGTTGGAAATGTGGGACGCCATGTCATCCGGACCAAAGAGGACAAGGACAACCCACATTATCATCAACGCTCAGTTCAGAAGCCTGCATCTCTGATGGTATGGGGTTGCATGAGTGCGTGTGGCATGGGCAGCTTGCATGTCTGGAAAGGCACCATCAATGCAGAAAAATATATTCAGGTTCTAGAACAACATCTAGTCATCTCTTTCAGGGAAGACCCTGCATTTTTTAACAAGATAATGCCAGACCACATTCTGCATCAATCACAACATCATGGCTGCGTAGGAGAAGGATCCGGGTACTGAAATGGCCAGTCTGCAGTCCAGATCTTTCCCCTATAGAGAACATTTGGCACATCATAAAGAGGAAGGTGCGATAAAGAAGGCCCAAGATGATGGAACAGTTTGAGGCCTGTATTAGACATGAATGGGAGAGCATTCCTATTTCTAAACTTGAGAAACTGGTCTCCTCGGTCCCCAGACGTCTGTTGAGTGTTGTAAGAAGAAGGGGAGATGCCACACAGTGGTGAAAATGGCCTTGTCCCAACTTTATTGGGATTTGTTGACACCGTGAAATTTGGAATCAACATATTTTTCCTTTAAGATGATACATTTTCTCTGATTAAACTTTTGATCTGTCATCTATGTTCTATTCTGAATAAAATATTGACATTTGCCATTTCCACATCATTTCATTCAGTTTTTATTCACAATTTGTTTAGTGTCCCAACTTTTTTGGAATCCGGTTTGTAGTAACATTTCCATTTGGAGCAAGTGTATAAAATAGGAGTGTACTGCAGGTTAAAAGACTTGGGAAAGTATGAAGGAAAGGACAAACTGAGGAGAAAAAAGTGGGAGGGGATGAGAAAATGATAAATGATAAGAGCTGAAGAGGAGTTGAGATTACAATGATAGAGAAGCTGATGGGAACGTTTTGATGGAAAGGAGAAAGAAAGCTGAACTTGGGAAGAGGACCTGGGATGTTCCCATAAGTGCTGTGCCTAATTGGCGTATAGAAGAAAAACCTCCAGGATGCCCTCAAGCCCAAAGAGAGGGAAAGGGAATATAATGAAGATAAGCTAGATTGCATTTTATAAGTTGCAGTTATTGTTTTTTTTTTACCATTCTGTCTTTTTGTTTGCCTTCTTGGTAGTCCAGATTGTTTCCTTCTGTGTGTGTAAGGGTGTGTGTTATCTCAGTATCAAATCCAATAGTGCAAATATCCAAGGAAATCCCAGCAATCACAGTGAACGCATTTGTACATTTATACTCCCACACACTCAGACACTCGCACAACTTTCATCTTAATAACCAGAGCAAGAGATATAATTTAACCACAAAACGCAGCCACATAGGTGCTTGCATCCTCCCACTCATATAACACAGTGCACCATCACCTGCCCGTACTGTACTGAACGCAATTGCCTGAAAGTGGCATTATAGCTGCTATTAGGGTCTTCTTATTATTACACACGCATACACACACACACACACACACACACACACACACACACACAGTCAGCAACCTTTCAAACCACTTCAAACCAACTGTATTTTTATATAACAGTATGCCAAATTGGGCTTCTATCTGCGGGTGCACTTAGGACTACACTAAACCACCCTGTAGCTGTCAACTGTCACTGAAATTCATTGCATCCTATCTAGTTAACTCTACATCCTGTAGAACTTACTAAACTTAGACAGCCATGCATCATTTAACATTTAAGATTTTAGCCAAACATATATATATATACATACAATGGGGCAAAAAGTATTTAATCAGCCACCAATTGTGCAAGTTCTCCCATATAAAAAGACGAGAGAGGCCTGTTATTTTCATCATAGGTATACCTCAACTATGAGAGACAAAATAAGGGGGGAAAACCTGAAAACCACTTTGTAGGAGTTTATTTGCAAATTATGGAAAATAAGTATTTATCAATAACAAGATTTCATCTCAATACTTTGTTATATACCGTTTGTTGGCAATGACAGAGTCAAACGTTTTCTGCAAGTCTTCACTATTTTGGCCCATTCCTCCATGCAGATCTCCTCTAGAGCAGTGATGTTTTGGGACTGTCGCTGGGCAACACAGACTTTCAACTCCCTCCAAAGATTTTATATGGGGTTGAGATCTGGAGACTAGGCCACTCCTGGACCTTGAAATGCTTCTTACGAAGCCACTCCTTCGTTGCCTGGTCGGTGTGATTGAGATCATTGTCATGCTGAAAGACCAAGTCACTTTTCATCTTCAAAATCTCACGATGGCCCCATTTATTCTTTCCTTTACACGGATCAGTCGTCCTGGTCCCTTTGCAGAAAAACATGATGTTTTCACCCCCATGCTTCACAGTAGGTATGGTATTCTTTGGATGCAACTCAGCACTCTTTCTCCTCCAAACACGACAAGTTGCGTTTTTACCAAAAAAGTTCTATTTTGGTTTCATCTGTCCATATGACATTCTCCCAATCCTCTTCTGGATCATCCAAATGCTCTCTAGCAAACTTCAGACGGGCCTGGACATGTACTGACTTAAGCAGGGAGACACGTCTGACTGCAGGATTTGAGTCTTTGAGTTGGTCCCAGCTCTCTGCAGGTCATTCACTAGGTCCCCCTGTGTGGTTCTGGGGTTTTTGCTCAAAGTTTTTGGGATAATTTTGACCCCATGGGTCGAGGGAGATTATCGGTGGTCTTGTATGTCATCCATCTTGTATCGCTCCCACAGTTGATTTTTTCACACCAAGCAGCTTACCTATTGCAGATTCAGTCTTCCCAGCCTGGTGCAAGTCTATAATTTTGTCTCTGGTGTCCTTTGACAGCTGTTTGCTCTTGGCCATAGTGGAGTTTGGAGTCTGATTGTTTGAGATTGTGAACAGGTGTCTTTTATACTGATATAAACGAGTTCAAACAGATGCCAGTTTAATATGGGTAAGGAGCGGAGGACAGAGGAGCCTCTTAAAGAAGAAGTTAGAGGTCTGTGAGAGCCAGAAATCTTGCTTGTTTGTGGGTGACCAAATACGTATTTTACAGAGGAATTTACCAATGAATTCATTAAAAATTTATTAATTAAAAATCATTCAAATTAATTAAATAATTAAAAAACCTACAATGTGATTTCCTGGATTTTTTTCTTATTTTGTCTCTCATAGTTGAGGTATACCTATGATGAAAATTTCAGGCCTCTCTCATTTTTTTAAGTGAGAGAACTTGCACAATTGGTGGCTGACAATACTATTTTGCCCCACTGCAATATGGTCAAAGTCACTGTGGATCCAGAGCCTATTCTGGTTAACACTGGTGGGAGAATTCATCCCATATGGCAAGGCATAGCAACATGCTTGGATTGAACTGTAAGGCTGTAACAGGCCCATTACTCTTATATAGGATATAAATGTGTTATGATAGTTTACATAATTAAACGTGGACTTTATACTTGATGTACTCCTGAATTCTTCCTAATAATTAGATCCTATTAATATAATCGTAGGGTATACACTGATCAGCCATACCATTAAACCCACTGACAGGGAAAGTAAACAATGATGGTTATCTCATTACAATCCAGCATTGGTGGCTCGGTGGTAGGTTTCACGCCTGCCATGTGAAAGGCCCGTGTTCGGCTCCCAGCCAATACCCAAACCCCAGCCACTGGCTACAATGCCGGTCCCAAGCCCGGATAAAATGGTAGGGTTGTGTCAGCAACGGCATTCGACATAAAACCATTGCCAATCTTGTTTGCAGATCTCAGCATCTTATTATAATTTCATCTGTCACAGGGAGGTAAATATTATGCAGCAAGTGAGCAGTCAATTCTTGTAGGAAAAATTGGAGTGTAAGCATCTTTGAGATGGGCAAAAATGTCACAGCAGGTCTTGTGGGGTGTTACCAGTATGGAGTGATTAATACATGCCAAAAGTTGTTCAGAAATGGACTAGTCCGTTTTGTGTGATCCCACAGATGAGCTACTAAAAAAATGCAAAAGCATCTATTCTGCTGGGAAACCTTGGGTCTTGGTGGATGTTTCTTTGACATGTACCACCTACTGTACCTAAACATTGTTACAGACCAGGTAGACTTTTCTTGGAAACAGTATTCTCATAAGGCAGTGACCTCTTCAGCAGGATCAGGATAATGGTCTCTATGGCACTGTTCAAGGAATGGTTAGAGGAACATGACAAGGAGATCATGGTCTTTTTCACTCTGAATTATCCAGCTTTCAATCTGATTGAGCATTTGTGAGATGTGGGGGCCTAATAAGTCTGATCCTTTCAGGCTCCACCAACTTACAGAACTTAAGGGATGCTAAAGTCTTTGTGCCACATTACAGGTCAGAGGTATTGTAGCAGCACAGATTAGACTTGCCCTATATTATGCAGCTGGTTTTACTGTTATAGTCCTGGTTCTCTGAAAACTTTGGGAATATTGCATATTGTACTAATAACTAATGTACTAATATTTCATCCACTATCTGCACAGTACTAAAGCACACTGCAGTATACAGTATTATATTATATCATATCATATCAGGCATCTAACCATAGAATCTAAATTATTGTTAAGCCCTTGTCTGAACTGCTCCTGCTTAATTTTCAACCTTTCTTTTGATTTTTGGCTGTATGGAGTGTGAGCACAAGTTAACATTCTTCCCTGCCTCCAAGGAAACGTACACCTTGTTAACTTCAGCCATGGTAACTTCAGCTTTTCCTGACATTATGTGCTCAAGTTACAACTGACCATACATATGTGAAGTCTGTCAAATACAGGTTACAAAAACTTATTTTCAGTCTTTACACATTCTTATGTAGGTCAGTAGCCTCATGAGACCCCACTATGTCATATCACATTTTCACATAATTATGTTTTCTTCCAAAAACACTGTGTGATCCTCATGCGTGGACTGTTGGGAGTACTCTTTTGCTGAACATCTTCATTGATCAAGTTCAGTAATAAATAAACAGAGAAATTATAAGACACACATCATTAGAGTTTGGGTTAGAGAAGGCTAAAAGCAAGCTTTTTAATGCTTTAAAAGTAATATTTTTTAAAAGAGTTAGGAAATCACATGAGAGAGATTTGTGATTAAATGTGACATTTTGTCACAGTTCCTTTTGATATGCAACAAATCTGTTGACACTTGCCAAAATTGCTCCAGTTTTTTTAGTGGTTAGCATTATGGCCTCACATCTCCAGGGACAAGGGTTTGATTCCCACCTTTGGTCTGTGTTCGTAAGTTTGAATGTTTTCCCCGTGTTTGATAGGCTTCCTTAGGGTACTTCAGTTTCCTCCCATAGTCCAAAGTCAAGCAGAGTAGGCTAACTGGGTGCCATGTCTTTTGTGAACCCTGCCTATTGCCCAAAATCTACTGGCATAGGGCTAAGGCCTCCCATGCCCAGGTGCATGTGCAGTGGTGGCTCAGGTGTCTAGAGATCTGGGTTGCTGATTGAAGGGGTGGGGGTCAGAGCCCTGCCACCACTACACCGCATTCCAAATTATTATGTAAATTCGATGTAAGTGTCATAAACATTAAATGTTTGGCTTTTAAATTAAACTCATGGATGGTGTTGTGTCTCAGGGCTCTTTGGATCACTGAAATGTGTAATCTCAGACACTTGTGATAATTACTTTGCCAGATAAGCCCAATTAAAGGAAAAGTACTGAAAAAGGTTGTTCCACATTATTAAGCAGGCCACAGATTTCAAGCAATATGGGAAAGAAAAAGGATCTCTCTGCTGCTGAAAAGCGTCAAATAGTGCAAAACCTTGGACATTAGATATTTCACGAAAACTTAAGCGTGATCATCATACTGTGAAGACATTTGTGGCTGATTCAGAGCACAGACAGGTTCGTGCAGATAAAAGCAGAATGAGGAAGGTTTCTGTCAGACAAATTCATCGGATTAAGAGAGCAGCTGCAAAAAAGACCATTACAAAGCAGCAAACAGGTATTTGAAGCTGCTAGTGCCTCTGGTGTCCCGCGAACCTCAAGGTGTACAGTAGGATCCCTCAGAGACCTGCAGTTGTGCATTAACCTACTATTCGGCCACCCCTAATCAATGCTCACAAGCAGAAACGGTTGCAGTGGGCCCAGGCATACATGAAGACTAGTCTTGTTTACTGATGAGTGTCGTGCAACCCTGGATGGTACAGGTGGTTGGAGTAGTGGATGGTTGGTGGATGGCCACCATGTCCAAACAAGGCTGCGACATGAACAAGGAGGTGGTGGAGTCTTGTTTTGGCCCGGAATCATGGGGAGAGAGCTGGTAGGCCCCTTTAGGGTCCCTGAAGGTGTGAAAATGACCTCTGCAAAGTATATAGAGTTTTTGACTTTCTTCCATGGTACAAAAAGAAGAACCGAGTCTTTTGTAGCAAAATCTTCATGCACAACAATGCACCATCTCATGCTGCAAAGAATACCTCTGTGTCATTGGCTGCGATGGGCATAAAAGATGAGAAACACATGGTGTGGCCACCATCCTCCCCTGACCTCAACCCCATTGAGAACCTTTGGAGCATCCTCAAGCAAAAGATCTAAGATAGGAGGCAGTTCACATCAAAACAGCAGCTCTGGGAGGCTATTCTGACATCCTGCAAAAAAGTTCAAACAGAAAGTGTCCAAAAACTCCCAAGTTCAATAAATGCAAGAATTGTGAAGGTGATGTCAAAGAAGGGGTCCTATGTTAAGATGTTACATGCCCTGTTAGGATGTTTTTTTATTTAAATAGCTTTTGATTTCAGTACAGTAAATATGACCTCCTAATGCTGCAAATTCAGCAAAAGCCCATTTTCAGTTCTTTACAACCTATAACATATTTTAACTCTCAATAAAATTTGTTTTAACTCAAATAAAATTTGAATTATACCCTAATGGTTGATGACTTGAAAATTATTCTGACTGTCATTTGCATTGAGTAATTATGAAAATCAGAGAAAGATATAATTTGCATAATAATTTGGATCACGGTGTAGATCGCCACTGTTGAGTCCTTGGGAAATGCCCAGCGCCCCATACTACCCAGCCATTGGATCAAGGGATAAAACTATGAGTAGTAGGAGTTTATGTACTTTTTTTTAATACATTCATGTATTTGTAATATATAATATATATATAATATACAGTATATATCTGGAAGCGTGCTTGTAATTCACAGCACTCGTATATCAAAGCAAATCTCCCCATAAGAAATAATGGAAACTCAGATGATTCATTCCACAACCCAAAAATATTCATAAGAAAATAATTAAGACAAAATGTAAAGTAAAAATAAATTAACCTGCACTTTACCTTTGAATCATAGCTTTGGCAGGTATATATGTCATTCTTCATAAAAAGTATACACTGTAATATTACAATTTCCTTTAACCGGAACTTCATTCATTCATTCATTTTCTGTACCGCTTTATCCTTATATACAGGGTCGCGGGGGCCTGGAGCCTATCCCAGGAAACTTAGGGCACAAGGCGGGGTACACCCTGGACAGGGTGCCAATCCATCGCAGGCCACACACACATACTCACATACACACACTCATTCACACACTACGGGCAATTTGGAATGTCAATTAACCTACATGTCTTTGGATTGTGGGAGGAAACCGGAGTACCCGGAGGAAACCCACCAAGCACGGGGAGAACATGCAAACTCCATGCACACAGAGACGGGAATCAAGCCTGGCCGGGGAATCGAACCCGGACCCTGGCGGTGCAAGGCGACAGTGCTAACCACTACGCCACCGTGCCGCCTTAACTGGAACTTAAAGGTCCAAATTTGTTCCAGCATGAAAAGCCCCTGTGCACAAAGTAAGCTCCTGAAGCCATGGTGTGTTGGAGTGGAAAAACTCACATGTTCTACATCTGAACATCACTGAATTAGGATAACAGAGGAGTTAAAAATTTCTAATGGGATGTTCAACAGTCACATCAGGTATCCACAAACCTTTGGTCATATTGTATACACTAAATACATGACATGTTCTATTAAATATATGCCATTACTATCTTAAAGGTTTCAAAGCAGCCATTATTTATTTATTTAAATTTGTGCGCAAGTCTCACAAAGCAAAATATTAAATTATTTACCAGACCACCGCTGTTGTTCTCACCTATGCTTGTTTATGTCTCTGTCTGGAGGTGGAATTATGGGAAATCGGGTCTTGTTACAGGACACAGCAGGGTGGTTGAGATCATGATTTTGGGGTCGTGATGTGACACCGTTTAAACCTCTCCGCCGGTTACCTGATTCCAAGTTAAAAGGGTAATGTTTAGAAAAACGCTGCCCTTAAAACACAGATTAGAAAACATTTTAATGGTTTACTTACACACCTGTCTTAAGGGTGATGAGATGGCGGTGGAGTGCATGTTGCTCTCGGGTCAGTGTGTTTAGATGGTAACGTTTGGCTTCATCGAGCCGTTGTATCCCATGAGCCAGCCTGGCTTCAGCCCTTCTCTCCTCCCTTTTCTGGGCCTCGCTTGGCCACACAAACCAGTCTGTACGATGCATGCTTTACCAACACACACACACACACACACACACACACATTTATTATAGCTACAAGAGTATGACAGCAGAGTGAACCAGAAGGAGCGCGACCTACACTACAGTGAACTTTCCTTTCTTTGTTGGTTTTAATAAAATCTTAATATTCTTATATAGAAACATAAAAAACATAGACTACTTTAACATATAGACTACTATTAGAGCCACACAAGAATTTTGAGAATGTCAAAGGACTCAACATCAGCTGTAAATTAAAACTGATGAAATGATTTTATGAGTCATGATGAGTAGACACCTGTGTGAATGGTTTGATCAGTGATGCATTCTTATTGGCAATGTATGTAAACCATCAACCATGCTGCAAAACAGCATTCATGTATTAATCTCTTGAATACCTCTAATAGTCCCACCGAAGTCCCAAGGAAGCCACTTCCTGCCTGATATGGGTTTGACAGTGAGGGATGTGAGCAAATAAAACAAAGTGGCAGCTCTAATGAATCTTTCTCTTGCATCAGCCGTATTAGCCTGTAACCATTAAAAATAAAATGAGTATGCTCAAGTTGTAATGAGATCATTGTTCTGTTTTGTTTAACTCAGTCTGGATAGTTTAGACTGGGTTTAATATTTGTCTTCATAGCAGTTCGGAATTACTACCACTGATCACGTGATCACGTTCTTGCATGGAGAACCCTGCACCTACAGTATGAAGTGCTTAAAAGCCCAATAGCAATGGATCAATGTCAAGCACCAAGTGTATGTAGTTACACAGAGCCAAAAGATATGTGTTTAAAAGTTCTACAGGTATGTACCGCATACATTGTCACCTGTTTCTTTTTTCATATTTAGATGCCATAATGACAGCAGGATACACTGGATGGTATAAATTGTGTAATGGACAACTGCATAACTGCAATCTTTTTTTATATTTAATTAAAAACATTTATTTTTTCATTTTAACTGTTAGAATGTAACCCATTTTTTTAAGAAATGTCGCAGATTTTTATAAGACACTGAATTCTTTTTTGTTTGGTTACTTTTACATGTGGCCATGGCGTCATTATGGTGTCACAATGTATTACAGAATGCACTATAAGATTGAGAAATACTTCCCAACAAGTATTAAGTTATATGCTAATAAATGTTATTTTACATGACACAAAACCATGCTATGCTAAACATGCTTGACAAACATATACATATGTGTTTTTAAAATGATCATGGATAATTTTTTGATAAAACTCTTGAATCATAAGAGATTGGGTTATCAATAATGATGATGAAGAAGAAGAATGATATCAAGAATAATGATAGTTTACACTTTTAGAAACTCCTGGGGCCTTTAGTTTTTCATTTTTGTTAAAACCCTAAATTTAAAATTACAGTATGCTGTTTTTAGCTGTTTCAAGCAACTTAGCCCACTTTATACAAATGCCTAGATTTACCATAGTGTTTATCATGCCAGTGTAAACAGTAGCAGACTCACTAATTGAAGCTGGTAATTAGATTTTTATTTTTTTGTATCTTATACTCCTTATAGCATAGTAAGTAAGTATTCTACTGTTTTCAGTGCCCATAAGAACATTTACTATACTACTGTACATGGTATGGTAAACTATAATACATAATAGACCATAGTATTACTATTATACTTTAGAAATTGCCATGGTAGGTACCATATAACTTTATAGAATACCAGGTGGGTACTGTGGCACTTCATTGGGTATTATGGTAGTACTATAGTGTGTTCCACGATACTACTGTGAATACCATGGTACTTACTGTGTATCACTAACAAAGTTCGGCAGGAATCTAATATGGTATATTTGCACATACTGTACCATATTAGATATTCTAGTACAATTTACTGGTATAGTATAGTACAGGCAGTACCATATTATTGTACGTAATATTAAGAGTTTCAACATACTCTATGGTATTTAATTAAGATTAGATACATACAATGGTACTGTACTATATTACTATGTCCATTATGATACATAAACATATATAACATATTTTGGACACTGTCCTGGTATGTGTTCCATAGTAAATGGTAAAATCATGTACTATAATGTGGTACATTTACTATATCAGCATGCCATGGAACTGTCAATATAGTCATGCTACCTACAGTATACTGTACCGTGGTAAAATTCCAACACACTTTCTGCAGTCTACTTTAATAGCCATTTTTATTTTAGCTGTTAGAGTGGTAACTAACAAGTGTTGGAATGTACTGTAGTTCTCCAGGCATAGGACCGGTAAACACTGATTTAGTTTTAGATAAATTATTAGCTTTTACTTTTGTACCACTCACTTGGAACCGGTTTTATGGTGCTCAGTGTATGACTGAGTGCTGGCCAATGCATTGTGGTTGAACGTTGTTTCCAAGAAGTTCACAAATTGTGTTTGTAGTTGCAGTTGTGCAAGCATAAGCATACAGAATGACATGTCTAAACTTGCAGTGGTTTTAACCTATAAAACCTTTGACCTCAGCTGATTCTCTGAGATCTGCTCCTTTTGTTTTCACCTTTGTCACTTTCCATGCACACTAATTGTTTCAGGTTAACGTTTACCTACTGTACCTGGCTGAAGATGTTCTTCAAGGTTGCACTCCAGAGAGCTAATGGTTTGTCTACATAATATTTAGGTGGAATAAGTGCTTCAGACCCCAATTATGGGCTGTTCTACATTACATTAGGCTAGATTACAAAGCAGCATTATTTGTTTGCCTAACTCACTATCTATCCTATGTTATAAGTCGAATCTGCATTAAAAGCCTTGATGATTATGATGCAGTCTATGTTTTGTCAACAATGCGAAATCACTAATTAACATAACAAAAATAGGAGTATCTTAAATTATGCCTGAAATATCCATCATGAGGAGCAATTAATTTGAAACACAAATGAGGATCAGCAGGAGACAAGATCACTTTAATTTCCCAGCTTTAAATGGGGACAATTATCTGATATCAAGTTATGACAAGTCGTTAAGTCTTAATAATAATATTAATATGGCACATTACGTGTCTCATGTGCATTTGCATCAGAAAGACTCTTCTTTCCCAAACTGAAACTGAAGGCCATTTGAATCTTACACACAGCATCAGAGTAGCCTTAAAAATTTGCAAAGAGGATCATTGCAAAGAGGATGGTGCATTGTTTGAACTGTTCTTTAAATTATAAAATTGTGCGTGGTCATTTAGGTGTGTTATATGTACAGCAATAGAGGTGGGATTTTTTTTCTTTAGGTCATTTAAGTACTATATCATGGAATGGTGTGCTGTTGTATAGAATTAAGCAATATCACACCAGAGAGAGTGCTGAGGGTGTACTAAATATCAGGCGGTGATAAAGTCGGAGCCGCGAGGTCGTAAAACAAGTACTGAAGATCACAGCTGTGCTGATCTTGAGTACAACAGCAAAATTATTGCTTTTATACAACAGCTTTACCAACATAATTTATTATCAACAGATTATGATTTGTTTCTTTATTTAGGTAGTTTTTTAGCTCAGCCAACACATATTCTTCCACGCCAAGCTGAACAAACTAACCGTGACTGGCTAATGTAATTAACAGGGGTGAAATTAGTTTTAAATTCATACCGGCACTAATGTTATCTTTATATTTTCACTTATTCTGTTTTAGAATATCAAGTAACTTCCAGGTTTTGGGGGTTAAATCCCAATTAATGTTAAATAGAAAGCAAGTGCAATATGTAGGATGTCCAATCCCTGCTACACAAAGTAGTGCCGTTCAGGGGTTACAGAGGGATTTGAGATTCAGCCTTCTGTTGTATGCTATATGTTGTATGATATATAGCTTTGTAGCTTGCATTAGCCATGAACAGAACAACATGGATGGTTCATAGGTGACTTACTAAGGAGACAAAGTTTTGTTTAGGAATACCGAATGTTATCAGGTGTGGATTTCAGTGTGGGTTTTGACAGGCACCTGCTCTCTTCTCATTACTACGGACAGTACAGACCTACTTAGCATAATTAAAGATCATTAGAACACCTGTAATATTGATTGATACATATAGTTACACATCTCAGTGCTTTTGTGCTCTATATCACCATGCCTCTCATCCAGTAAGATTACTCATTCGGAACTAACTGTTACATACAGTAATAAATAATAATCCTTGAAAACGTGGTGTGATGTTAACAATGATGTGGCAATAATTGCAATTTATAAGTCATGCTTTTTTAACATGCATTTGGTTACCTTTAATATGGTGGATTTCCACAAAACACATGAACCGTTGTTTCCGCTCTCCCTCCTCTCATAATAAGCCAAAATGCTGCTTGTTATATACAAGAAACAGGAAAGTACAAAATCCTCTGTCCTATAGATTCTACTGTGGCAGAAAATTTGTTACTGTTACAAAGCCCTGAGATCTTCTATAAATGTTAAATAAATAGCAGGACATCATGTGTGTTCAGTTCCTTTAATACAGTCAAACAATTTAACCTTTTTAATATGATATAAAACTAAAATTCTGTTCCTTATTCTACATCTTTCTACATTATAAAATGCTAATATTTACAGTGTTAAGTATTTGTGAGTCTTTACAGCTATAATCTTTATCAAAAGATGCTTTAGTGAGGCTTCAGTAAATGATGAACATTTGAAAAATCTATAAAAGAGCTTGTGAAACACAATGCTTTTAAGCTGTTAAAAGACCATAATTGGATCTTACCTTAAAGTTGTTTATGATCCTGAAATGCTGGGTCATGGAAGAATCCAGGCCCACATTTACCCATAATAAATATTGTTTGCATGCCTCTGTACTGTAGCTATCTGTATACAACGATAGAAACAACTTTAATTCCCTGACATTTTCAAATATCCTCAGACTTCCAGGCCAAGATTCTGTCTTTTACAAATTGTTTCATTCCTGGTCATTTGTAAAAGTTGCTTACCTCACTATCCCTGAATGTTTGTTCTTGTAGTCCCCTAAGTCCCCTACCACCTAGTGGGTTACCAAGGGCAACTAGGGCAATGGGTAAAGGAATGTGACCAGTCCCACAGGCAGATCTCCATAGCTACCAGAAAACTTTTCTAGAGATTCTGAGATTGACTAATTAAAGCGAGCTTCTTTATTATTTTTTATTTTTTATTATTATACTTATGGGCAAATGTGCTTCAACTAAGAACTAGGATAAGTTCTCAGATAATGAATGTTTTTTGTTAACTTTAGAGATCTTCCACATAATTACATCCTTTTGTTTGACAGTGGCAACAGAAAAAAAAACAGCTAATTGTAGGCATCACAGACAAGTACTAAAGACAGTAATCATTTGATTTGAATACATGCATTTGCATTATGCTGAGCACTGATGATAGAGAAGTGTGGTAAGATTAATAGCTTTCCAAGCTCCATCTGAATTCTGTACACCTCTATTCTATCTCTTAAAGATTTGTCCGGAGCAATAATAATTTTATGCTATGGTAGACTCAGTCTCATTAATGGTATAGTTTGACCACTGTTAACTGTTGTTATAGGCAATGTTATCTTTTATGGTGTATGTAATAGGTTTAATTTGGTCAGCAAGGTCCATTATGACCACAGTACTCAGGCACTTTTCTATGATGGTTTGTGCCTGAAATTACTTGATATTTTTAGTACAGTACATTTGACAGTTTTGTACCTGAGCCACAGAACAGTAAATATTTACTTTATATTATATCAAGCACCTTTGCTATTATATAATTAAACCTTATAACACACAGATATAGCAGGGATTAATTTATAGTCATAGTAATATGGTATCACCCAGATGAGGATGTGACATCTTCTTTATGTCGTCTCAGGAAATGTTTCCTTGCCACCATCACCCCAGCTTTCTCATCAGCGACAATCTCATAGGTTTATTTGATAGTTTCCCTTTTATTTTTCCAATTATATCCATATTTTCTATTTCTACAAAGCTGTAAATCTGCTTTGGCGGCACGGTGGTGTAGTGGTTAGCACTGTCGCCTTGCACCGCCAGGGTCCGGGTTCGATTCCCGTCTCTGTGTGCATGGAGTTTGCATGTTCTCCCCGTGCTTGGTGGGTTTCCTCCGGGTACTCCGGTTCCCTCCCACAGTCCAAAGATATGTAGGTTAGACCCTGTATATAAGGATAAAGCAGTACAGAAAATGAATGAATGTAAATTTGCTTTGTTACAATGACCATTGTTAAAGCGCTATTCAAATTGAATTACATTAAAATGCCTTATGAGGCAGGATTTCCTTTGAAAATGACACCATCATATCAGCCATAAAATATGAAAAATATTAACATTATTACCACCTAGATTTTGGTCCCCCTTTGTGTCACCGGTGTCTCTGGCATTGGTATGGTAGGGTATGGCACTGGGATGTTGACAGCGTTTAAGGACTGTGGGTGGTGTAGGTCCTAAGTGGAACCAATTTGTTAGTCAGGTGCGTCCACTGGGTTCTTGATTGGATTACGATCTGATTAGTTTGAAGGTGGAGGAGGTGGCCTTGGGCTCTTAGCCTGCGGGGCTCCGTGCATGGCAGGATGTGGAGCACGAAGTGTTCTGATGTCTTTGTATCATGCCAGCATTGACTTTTTCAGTGATTTGGTCTTCATTGGATTTTCTGTGGGATCGGATCGGACAGTCTAGCCTTTGGTCTCTGTGGGCAGGCGTGAGCCTTGGCTGCCCATGATCCTGTGACCAGTTTACTGGTATATAATTGCTAATCAATGTTATTGCGTTAATGTTGTGTGGTGTAAATGTTATGGCTGATCAGTGTACTGTATATTAGATTAACAACGTATTAATGAAAACACAAAAAAAATGCCTCTGGCCAATTTATAGTAAAATCTGACCAATTTAGGTCAGCTTTGAAAATGGCAATTTTCTAGTCCCTGCTGAGTATCAGCAGAAAGAGACCCAAAGACATTTATCTCTGTGCAGCAGTGTGTAGCCATCATGCCAAGCTTGGATTAAAAATTAACCTGGGATCCATGAAGTACAGAGATAAATGGAGACAGGCTTAAATGCAGGTGAAAATTAACAAAACTTTATACTGAAATATAAATGTGAGACTATTATTTTTTATATCATAAATGGGATTTGGTTCTTTGTTTAGCTGTTTCACTGGTATAGTTCAAACAGTGTGACTGTAAGATACTACTGTGTTATGCTTCATTTACATTATGCTAATGTGCTGTTTCCTTGTATGATATGTGCTGATGGTACAAAACGAAGAATATATTTTTTATGTTGATCAGGCCAGGCTATTCAACTGCTACCCTCATGCATATGAGTACTGCTTAAATTAAAACATTGCTTTAATCACAGACTGGAAAGAGAGTAGGTCATCTGCATCTCCAAGAGGAAGCATACACTTGCATTTGAATTTCTGTGTAGTGTCATCATGTGTACATGTCTTTTTTTTAATCGATTTGGAGAGCCGAAACAGTTTTTAGCACATGCCCACAGCAAAAGATTCCTAACCTCCTTATATTTCTTTTTCTTTCTTGCCATGGGGCTGCAGGATATTCCCATTGCCTGTCCCAAGCCTGGGTTGAAAATGGAAGGGTGGCATCAGGAATTGCATCTGGTAAATTGCAAATTTCTGTGCCAGAAAAAAAAATATATGGAAGAGAAATGGGAGCAGCTGAAAGAACAATTCATATCAGGTCACATAAGCAAAAGCCTTACATACATACAGTATGTTATGTATATAACATATATTCTTTCTTCACATATTCAAGCTTGTTATGAAGTTACGATCAGAGCATATGGTCAGCCATACAGCACTACTGGATCAGACAGGGTTAAGGGCCCAAAGGTGGCATCTTGGTTGAGCTGGTGCCCATCGTCTAAACCTGCTGAGCTAAAAGTTCACCATTAGTGTTTTTTCCCATTATGTCTATATCACTCTAGCAGTAAATCGCTATAACTTTCCCATGGTTAATTCAGTAGATAGAGACTGTGAAAGATTCCGAGCAATCAGACATTAAAGATTAAGAGGCATCATGAAGTCAAATTGGGATATTTTTTGTTTTGGGATGCTACTGATTTCAGCTATTCAGGAAAGCTGGTGAAAGATTTTTAATTTCGAAGGAAATCAAATAGTGGACAAACATAGTAGAACTGACTGCTTTGTGATCCAGACTTGTGATTTAGTCTTTGGATGTCTATCATGGATTTTAACCTGATTTTTTATTTATTTTTTTTTATATCATGCCCTTGTCCAGTTATTATGAAAAGATACAGTGTGATACAGTACAGTAATGCGAGGGGCGTTCACAGTCATCCAGGGACTTTTGATTGTGAAAAATAACAGAGTGAAAACTACCTTTATTTCTCTATACAATCCCCTTCTACACTAAAGAACTTAGATACCATCAAGGTAGAAAGCTTTCTCAGTATGCTGGAGCCATGTTCAGACTACCTGCTTCACGTCTGAAGCGCTGAGAGACTTTAATCTCCCATACATGTGGAAATAGCTTAGAGCGAGGTCTGGACTGTACAGTGGATGTGGCAATAACTCAAGTTCCTGTAATGTGCAAGTTGTGTTGGTGAATGATTGTGTGTACAGTTCCCTCAGACGGATATGTCTCTTCTTTAAATGACTGCAGTGGGCTCTCAGTCACCTCGGCCATGATTCACGGATCGACGGACTTCGATAAAATGTTTGCACCATTCAAATGTTTTACTCGGGCTAAGAGTCTCATCTCCGTCCTGTGCTTGAAGTCTTCTCTAAATGTCAGTCGGGATTACGCCTTCATTTACAAAAAATTCTATCAAGTCTCGGCTTGACTTGAACGCCCCTCGTGTTTATAAATACAAATTAGTACATTCTGTTCTGAGATTCTGATATGTCCGCATCCTGATCACTAGGTTGACGTTGTACTTATGTTAGTATGTTACCTAGGGGTGGGCGATATACCGGTATACACGGTTAACCGGTAGAAATTTGTCAATCGATAGAGATTTTGGTCTATCGTTTTAATCGCGGTTGAGATGACGTGATGTTGCACGTTACGTATCCACGCAATACACATTCACTTCTATGGGAAGCCAAACACATCTAAAGTGGGACGAAACCGTGGCACCCGATTGAACCGCCATGGGCAGACCAAATATCCAGACCCGGTGGATTGCACAGCGCGGACCAACTTGAGCAGCGCTGCTCGAATCACAAACCTGCATGACACTGATAGAAATAGACCACGCAGACCATCAAAAAACATTTTACCCCGCTGGGATGCGCACGTACAAACCAGGCATGGCAAGGCGGAAACAATATTAAACAGTCCTGGCATTTTAAATAAATAGTTTTGAAATAAAAAACAGTGGGTCGCGCACGTTTGTGATTCGAGCAGCGCTGCTCAAGTTAATCCGCGCTGCGCGATCCACTGGGCTGCGCGAATAAACCAGATCATCTCTATGCTATTCAGATAGTTGCGCTGCGCTGTCCACTGGGCCGCGCAGATATTTGGTTCAATCGGGTGCCACGGTTTCGTCCCACTTTTGATGTGTTTGGCTTCACATACACTTCGACAATGGAAGAAGACAGCAGCAGTGGAGCAGTGCGGTGCAGCAGCAGTGAGTTTGCTTACATGTGACAAAACCGACAACGAGGAGATTGTAAAGAAAAAAGCTGCATCGTATTGTGTTGTGGAATTGGTTTGGGTAGAAGAAAAGTGATACGAATGAGATGAACGTGATTTGCAAGGTACGCAAGTGCACTGTTTTAACAAGTGGTGGAAACACGTCAAACCGTTTCTATCATCTGAAATCCAAGCATCCAAACGAACATGGCCAAAGTAAAAAAAAATGCGGCAAACCTCAGCAATTCACAGTTTAAATAAAATTACATTATGTAAAACAGTTTCTTTGTGTTTGAATTTTTATTTATGCATTTGTAGATACAAATTGCTATATTGTGATATATATCGTTATCGAGGTAGAAAATTGCTTCGACCGTGATAGAAGATTTTGGTTATATCGCCCACCCCTAATGTTACCTATGAAGAATTATGTGTAAAAATCACACCTCCATTGATGTATTAGAACATGACTAGAGGCACGTCTAATGTTGGTGTCTTTTTCATATTTTTACATATTTAGCTCCAAGCCTCAGTTAATAATAATAAGTTTGATAAATAATTAATTAATTAATTAACTCTTTCTCTCTATGTGTGTGTGTGTGTGTGTGTGTGTGTGTGTGTGTGTGTGTGTGTGTGTGTGGTTGTCTTTTGGAGCAGGAATGAGTGGCAGGCATGAGTAAAGCCCATTAAGATCTAATTTTATCCCATCAGTTTAAATCTCTTATTGAAGGCAAAGACTGCCCCTTCCTCCATCTGCTCTCTTTGAATCCTAATCACTAATTGAAGTTAGTGTGAAGCTCTATGACATGTTCACAAAGCTTTATAAGCATGTCTGTGTTTGTGAAATGTTATTTAAAATAACAGTGACTAATAAATGACTGATATTGATGTGTGTTCTTTCTCCAGGGTTATATATCAGATACAGAATCACTCACGCACTTACACATATGGACACACTGTACTGTACATGTTCTGTGAAGATGTCATCAACAATACAGTGTCTGTGACAATTCTCTAGTTCTACTTCCCAGCTGCAGGGCATCTGATGTCCTTGTTCACAGCTCAAAAAGCACAAAATATAGATATTGAATGCACAAATGTAAGAACGTATGTAGTATTTATCTAAATTGTGAAGTCAGTCTGGAAAGGTTAGCAGATTTAGCCAGTTTTTACATGGATTGAGGAAGTTTAAAAAAGAGAGAAACAAAAATATCTAAAAAAAAATATGTAGTATCGCTTTCTGAAGTTTCTATTTTATTTCACTTTTCAGTTTAATCCTTTTTAATAAGGCAGGCATTTACCTCCCTCTCCCACATTTCATTTGACTGCTATCTTCTTTCAAGTGTCGGATCAATCCTCCCCAGTAGTCTCTGACTTTTTTTTTTTTTTTTTTTAAATAAATCCACATAAAACAAGACATCCAGCAATAAGGCTGGATACACTGGTTATAATGAGAAAGATATCACTTAGCGATAGTGTGTGTGAGAAAGACTCATTATCAAACCTCATTACACTCCAGTGACGCACAAAGCACAAAATTCTCTCTCGCTGTCCTGGGGGGGTGGTTAAGTTGGGAAAGCGATAAGATTGAGGTGGAGAATTCTTGCCAAAGCCATCCAAATCAGGAAAAGATGTCAGCAGAGTCTGACCTGAAGAGCAAGTAGCCCAAATCAAGCCAGCAGCACCCAGATGAGCCCCAGCTCTATAATGAGCTTTATGCTCTCCAGAGAGGCCCTTCCCTATTAATGAATGCATCTCACTATAAAAAAAGAGTCAGGTACTCTGGGGAAAAAGACTGGGAGGCCAAATCAAGCAGAAAGACTCTCGTTTGGGATGAGAGAATGGTGGCATCAGT
Organism: Channallabes apus; assembly: GCA_030522415.1. NCBI lineage: Eukaryota > Metazoa > Chordata > Actinopteri > Siluriformes > Clariidae > Channallabes > Channallabes apus. The sequence continues at coordinate 19,848,169 of CM060128.1, read as the reverse complement.
TTGTGCTACATTGACGAGAGGTTAAAGAAGTTGGAAAATGGAGATTCCAAGTTTAGGGTCGTGTAGATGGAATATGAGAAAAAAGAAAATTTATATTTTGGTCTTGGTCTAACTGAAGCCCTAAAATGTCAACAAATCACAGGTTGTGGTTCCATTAAGTTTTTTAAATATGACTATTATTTTTTATAAATGTCATTAGCTCAGGACAGCAAAGTTTCGAATCTAAAATTATTTATATATTATAAATATCTTGGCAAAAACTACTACTTCACTACTTTGATCCAGATATCTCAGATATGTGGTCTTTGCAATATTAATAATTAAATTAATTATTTAAAACAATTCAGGTATTGTAGTGAAATAGATTTTACACATAAAATGTCAAAGTACTGAAAATGTGATGACCCACATCAAATCAGGCGAAACCACAGCAAATCAAGTGGCATTTTTGTGATTTGAGTTATGCCTACTTTAAGATTCCTAGTTCACTAAACCCCATTTTGGAGTTAATGCTGAAAAAATTCAATTATTTTTAATCAATTCAATTCAATAAAATTTTTGTATAGCACATTTAACAATGACTATAGTCATAATGCAGATTTACAGGATCAAAAGAAAATTAGGGAAATGAGTATGAAATGTGTGAGAAAATAGGCATGACTCAATATTTTTAGAATATGCAAATGAGGATTCTGTGACTTAATAAGAAACAGGGAGTTCTCAGCTTTATTTTGACACCAGATTTTCCTTGCTAACCCTAAAAATAACTTTGCCAACAGCATGCTTTTTTAAAGAAAGAAAATACAGTGGTACCTTGGATTGCGAGTAACTTGGTCTGCGAGAGTTCAAAAATAAAAAAAGAAATTGTGTGGGTCTGTGTGTATGTTTGTGAAAGTCATCCTACACAGTAGCCCCTCTCTTCTCTTGTTTCGCTGTCACCCACCCACCCACCCACACACACACACACACACACATACACACACATACTATGTAAGATGAGAGGAGGGAGGGAGGGAGTACACAGTAGCCCCCTCCCTCCTCCTCTCCTCTCACCTTCATACATACTGTACAGTACATTCATGTGCGCACAAACACACACATCCACCGATACACATGCACGTGCATGCACAAACACACAGACACAGAAACACTACTCTGTTGGTATTCTTTTTAAAGGTAAAGTGCAGGTTAATCTGTTTTATTTTTACTTTATTTTTAATTATTGTATTCATTATTTTCATATTAATATTTTTGGGTTGTGAAAAACAATGTTTAGGATTAAAACTCATTTCTGTTGAAGGATGAGGAATATAATTGTCAGCTGTTACTGTACATTTTTGTAATGTAATTTCGACATTTCACATGTGATGATTTCATTGCATTCTTCTCCTCGTCTCAGCCTATAATATTGACTATTAGGGATTGGAAATTTAATATATCACTTGGTTTTGCAGTGTTCCACAAACACATTTTAATTTTTTACAGTTAAAATAAAAGAATGTACGTCTTGTTGACCTACTGTAAAAGAGGGTATATGATAAACCAGTGCTAAAAGCACAAACATATGACTAATATATGAAGTTATATTCGTGACTCATTCTTTAGCAAAAAAAAAAAAATACACTTGAACTCTCTCTCTGTCTCTCTTTGCACCCTTACTAAACATAGCACTGTTTTAATCAGCATAGTTTTGGTTGGCATACTGTAGCGTGAAACATGTGAAACAAAGCTAGCCAATCAGAGACTGGAGAAATTCCATCTTATTTTTCTATTTCAGACAATACGCCATGCCAGGCTGAAGAAAGCAATGTGTGGATTAGGAAGTTTGGTTTATTAACCATATTAAGTATTGGAGAATGAACGATTCAAAAAGACATACAAAGCTACAGAGAGATATATAGTCATACATTTTTGTAGCTGAACTTTAAATTCTGTCATACAGAAATTGAACCATATTATAAACACCATATCGTGCATTGAATTACGGGGAAAGGGGAAAAGGGGGGGGGAATATATATATATATAATATCACACAAATAAAAAATATAATCTTACCTCTATTTTGTCTTGTGCCATAGTTCAAGGGGCACCAAAGATCACAGGGGGAGCACAACCTTTTTTCTCCTCTAAGGTGATGTGGTTATTGTGAAGTTGAATTAGATTTTCACAAGTTTAATAAGATTACAGTTACACTAAATCTAAACAATTCATAAAAAGAGTATTTTATCCATTATTTGTTTTGCAGTTTGTTATGAATTTAGGTATACTTTATGTCCATCATATTAACAATGTTGGTATCTCATCTCCCAAAAAATATAAATAGTGTCTGTGGTATGAAAGAGATATGAAATATAAAAACTAAAATGATTTTTTGAAAAAGCAGAGAGGAACTTGAATAAGGCTAATTATAATAGAACTGAAGCATCCAAGTATCAAGTATCCAATATACTTATTGTAGTACAATATTGTATTATTACATAAAGCAGTTCCACCATATGTAATTCCATATCACTTTAGAGAGACTGACCCCTTGTATAAATAAAACCTTTGCTGTTGAGAATCCTCTCAATTGTCTTGCTTGTCCGAAACTTGGCATTTAGGTCAATGCATCTTCCAATCAGAGCAGATTGCTGGTGAGAAATATACGCAACAACAGAAACACAAGGCACAGTACATTTTACTCTGATGACTTTTATTAGTGGGAATGTGAACAAAGTCGGCACTTTGCTGTGCTGAATGTGTGGACAAGTGAGCACCGCACGCAGTCCCAAACACACTCAAATGTGCTGAGATGACACAACTGCACACAAGCACCGGCTCACTTTGCCGTTCCCTCAGATGTTCCCTGCAGCCTGGAGATTCAGCTTTTCCTCAATTCGCTGTCTTTTAGTGCTGCCATGGGTGAGCTTTCATATCAGAGTGGTTAACACAAAATTCAAAATGAACTCCTTACAAAAAAACAAACAAACAAACAAAGAAAAACAGAAACATTATACAGTACTTCTATAATAATAAAATATATATGTGGTACTTAATATAAGTTACTATGTTTTCTTTAGATAGACAGAGCTCCCTGTGTAAAAGAAGCATTGAAGACTGATTGGTTGACCTATTTGTCAGAAACCTGTGTCAAAAGCGTCCTCTGTTCATTCACTCGTTCAAAAAGAAAGGATTTTGTGCGAGACCGGGCTGGTTCTGAACAGAGTATAGCACATGTGTTTAAATTTGTGCTAATTATATGGTTTAATAATTTATGCATCTAAGTGCATCCAAGTGCATTTAAGTTTTAAAATTGTATGTGCAAGAATGGTGAGTGAGTGTCCTCATGCCTAAGCATGGCCAACCATTTTAGGGATATTCTTGAGAGAGACGCAGTACTAGACCCAAGTTTAAACACACTTGCTCTTTTCATTACTAACACCATTTCAAACATTGATGATAGCCATAAGGATGAAATAACATGTTTGGAATTATGCAGGGCCAAAATTGTGTTAATGAAGTAAAAGGTAGTTAATCGTTTTAGGTATTTAAACAAATCTTTAAAGAGAGATTTGTAAACTTTTGGTATATCGCCAACCCAGCTTCACGCGAGGAGTTCCAGGGAGGCTTTTAGAGAAGAGGTCCAAAGCTGACTAACATTTAAAACTATGAGTGAAATGTGTCAAATAAATAAAATACCTCAGTAGCATCTGATTCTTCAAAAAAAAGGTGTGTACAAACTTATGACTGGTACTTTACTGTACATGTGCTGGGCCAGTGAAACTGATGTGTATTAAAACACAAACACACATCTGACCCTTAACAAATGTTCTCATTCAATTAGACCACCTGACTAATCAGAGGTCATACAGATCACACAAGGAAAAAAGAACCTATGGTAATGAACCTGCAAATATTGCTATTGTTTACTGTAAAGCCAAAGCGAATATCAAGCAGGCGGACATACAGTATGTGTTTAGGTGTATATGTGTATGTGTGTGTGAGAGACAGAGAGTATCTATAAGAAGAGCAGCATTGCTACAGGTTTGGGGCCCATAAATAGGTCAGGGCCCTTGTGTGGTTCTGTGTGTCACTACTTACATAACAAGCATACAGCTGTCTTAGAAAGCAGCAACACACTGCTAGAACCATGCAGAAACGCACAAGAGCAGAATAGCTGTTGATTCTGAAGGACAGATTTCACCCCTTACCTCTAATACAACCCTGCAGTTATATTGTTCTATTGCTCCATCTCTCTCTCTTTCTTTCTCAGTGCCATCAGGAGAAACTACCAGTCAAACGCTTAGCTCTAATCTGTCATGCTCTTACTTGGTCATTTCGGAGGGTAGTAACTCTAAATGAACTTCTCTGGAGCAGATGAAAGTTTTGGTTAAAAAAAAATCTAGTATTGTTCTAGAATAAATAAATCCAAACTTGTGTCCAAACTTTTGACTGGTACTGTACATTAGATTGATTGCCTTGCTGAATCCCCATAATCCACTGCAATAGATTAGTCTCCTACTGTATATATAATAATACCATAACACATGAAGAACATCCATAATGGATATACTACCTTAAGGTGCGGTACGGATCAGTGCACTTTAGCCTCCTGCTTTATTTTAGTCATCAGTAAGGAGAAACACAGCTCATAAAAACACACACATATGTGCACTCATACAGTATATAGTAAATACCCAGTCTCTCTGGCATGTCCAGGTCAACTCAATGTCAGTTCCATTTCCCCCCTTTTTCAGTTCCAAAGTGGACATTTCGAAATGATTTAATATTTTCAATTATATTCAATTATAATTGTATATTGCTTATATACATTCTGAATATATATATATTTTGTTGCTGTAACAGAGACATTGCTGTGAGTTATTCTCAATAAGCAGTGAGCTGAATCTGTAGCTTTGGCATGACAAAGTCTTTTCGATTCTATTTTACTTTCAAACTCCATCCTACTGCAGCATTCTGAATTCATACGAAAGACTAGAATAGAGCAAGCGGGAGGTATGCAAGTAATCAGCGATAATTAAATTATGACAAGGACGTGCTATTATGTAGCTCTAGTGTGTGTGTGTGTGTGTGTGTGTGTGTGTGTTGGTCTAAATGTGTGCATCTGTAAGATTTCTCTTTTGGGATTTGTTCTTTCACTCTGCAGTATCCCTCTCCTCTCCTCCCAGCCCCAAGAACTGCAGACCAGTAGATCAAAGAGACTCTCTCGTACAAGCTTGTGTGATGAAAAGAAACAAACTTTTCTAAACATCCCACTGATCCAATTCCAGAAACGTGAATCTAACCCGTCCTATCAACCCTGCTGTTCGTTTTCTGTGCAATAACTGCATCCAATGCACTGCAACGCAATGCATCATGCCAGTGCTTGATCCTTCCTCACAAACTTCAGCATTGCAGAAAAAGAGGAGCGAAAAAAGGGAAAAATCAAGAAAGGGAGGGTTTCGAAGAACAGCATAAGGTAATGGGAATGAGTGTGATAGAACAGGCAGGAGGCTGAGAGAAGAGAGATAGCAAAAACCCCTGTACACTTTTACTTTGTTAGTTTGTAACCAGATGTAAATTTAATGCTGCCCGTGTTCTTTTATACCATAGACTGAGGAATTAACAGTTTAGCAACAAAGAAAGAATGGAAGAGGGGGGAGGACAGGAGAGGATAGGATAGAAAAGAAGGATGGGGGGACGTGAAGAGAAAGGAAAAAGAGGGAAAAAAGATGAGCGAAGAGAAGAGAACAGGAGACAACACTGGAAGAAAAGAAATGAGAAGAGGAGATGTGATGAGAGAAGGTACCAGGAGAGAAGAGAAGAAGAAAAAAAGAGAAGAAGACAGAAGGAAAGGGGACAGAAGAGAAAAGCAGAAGAAAGAGAACAGAAGAGGAAAGGGGAGGAGAAGAGAACAAAAAAATAGAAAGAACATCAGAAGTAATGGGAGGAGAATATAGGATATGAGAAGAAGTGGAGATCAGAAGGGAACAGAATAAGAAAGAAGAACAGAAGAGAACTGAAGAAATCCTCAGGGTTAGAGTCTAACAAAAAACACCATTTCTGCATTATCAGCAATGGTTTACATTTTCAGGCTGCACTCACACACACGTTTCTTTTCCACACACAGCGAGCGCAAAAAGGTAGAAGTAAAGCTCTTTAATAGAATTGTGGCTCCGCTGCTATTGTTTGACCTTGATTGGTGATAAGCAAAAATGCCTATATCAGTCCTATACTGTAAATCACATCATGTACTAGCTATGTGCTTTTTTCCATATCATATTTCACTCCATACATCAGCCTCCTGACGGTTCCTTTGTACACGAACAGATGTACACACACTGCTCAAACACTCTCTAATACTCAAATAATCTCTTCTCTCCTTCAACCTTTGGTTTTATCACACCATCACTCCTGAGAGGAGTTAACACTCCTGAGCGTGCTCAGAACCCCAATATGATTGATGTCGCTAGACTGCTTTGTGATCTGAAACTTGAAACTCTCCCCAGTCAGCTGTAAAGGAAAAGTGGATGTGAAGGAAGGACAGAGGTCTGGATGATATGATGAGAAGCCTTGCATCAATGACAAATAGACGTATTGTGCTTAACAAATCACATGCACATTTACTGTTTGAACCCAAGCTAAGACTTGAAAGTATGTTGGATATGAAGTAACAGGTGGGAGCTGGAGGGGGACACAAGCACAGTGGGGGATACCATGAGGTATGCTATGGAAAGAAGGGATCATCAAAGTATGCCTAATCAGATACGTGTTAAAGAAAGCTCCATGTGCCATTTTGGGCCCGAGCTTAAGCTTTTAAAACCAGAGGGATTTAGTAGCTTGCAAAAGGCCTCACAATGACATCCCAGCTCCTATATTTTCTTTCAAAGCAGGGGGAAATATAGAACAGCACTGAGAATGATGGTCTTTTGCCCCAACCACCTAGCATGCATTGTGCTTAGAAATGTGTTTTTGTTTTCACACAAGCAAGTTTCTCACATCGCTCCTAGTGTTCATGTAGTGACTGCCCGTGGGGGTGGGGTGGCGGGGTTGGGGGGGCAGGGGGGGCGGCTAGGGGGGGCTGTCAAAGATTATGCGTTACGACTTCAATCGAATGCAGCATAAGATTCTCCTAAAATGAGAAACTCAACACAGACTGTAACCTGAGCTAAGGATCAAACTGGGAGCTGTGAGGCAGCAACGCTACCCACTGCCCCTGGCATGTCACCAGGAACATTCATAAAGATAAAATTTCTTTTTCCTTGTTTATTTTGTCCTAACACAAACATCTGTACTCAACCGTAAAATAACCAGTGTGAACATAGCTTAAGGCCGAGTCTTGCCAAAGCCACAGAATCTCTTATTGCATACACATACAGACACACACACTATTGCCATCAGGGTCACCTATGCAGGAATGTCCATGCAGCACTGGTTTCCTCGTGTATAAGGCTAAGGGTATAGTGCATACTGGCTTAGTTTGTCCTGACTTGATCCAGTCAACCATTTAGCAGACTGATCAATCCCCCGTAAACCCCCAAAACCCCTACCCCACCCCATCCTAATTCTCCGGCAGGTTAGTTTTACAGCTTATCTAGTGGACTACTCCCCCCCCCCTCCCCGTTCCTTTCTAGATGAGTCATTCATATCAGCCCTCATTCCCTCCCTCGACTCACTGACCTGACAGAGGGACAGTCGGCCAGCTCTGATTCACTCATCCCATCTCGTTAAATCATTCTCTAAGCAAGGAAGTGTGTAGGAGAGAGTGAATGTACTGTATAAGAGCATTATTAACGTGTCATTAATTCGGTCCAGATGTCAATGAGCATTGACCTGTTTATGTTGTGACCCTTTTTCTCAGGCAAGTCCAAAAACTAACACTGCTAGATTTGATAATTCATATTTTCTCATCTGTTATGCCTTTAGAGCACTACGAAAAGCAGCATTTATGACCGTTGGGATTGTGCTGACGTGTGCTATCCAGAATTCCAAGATAGTAGAACTTACTGAGCTACTGATTTTTTTTTTTTCCTTTGTTTGTTTTTGTTAAAGGTAATTTAATTTCATGTTTGACTGCTTTGTATCGTATACAAGCAACGCTGGGGCATTCATGTGAAAACAAATGAAAATGTTAGAAATTATATAAAGGTCACTGACCAGAAATCTAGTGTGCATGCCGATCATGTCATTTTCATCATTCTTTTTATATTTTATTTTGGAATGCTTTTTAGAAATGGATTGAAAATGCTGAAAAAAGTGGCACAAAAAAAAGTGGGGACTAGGTCTCATTTTCTGTCTTACTGCTTAAGCTTTTCCTATTGATCCAGGATAGGACCTGTTCAAGCCCCTTACCGCTCTTTGATCATGTTTATACGCACACATGCACACAGTGTCCAGGATGGATCTATTATTACTACTTATACCTCCACAGATCCAAAGGCTGTATAACTATTTGGACTGGGTGATGAACCCATATGATCCTTTGGGGAAAATGCACTCTTTATCACTTTTTCCAGAGGAACCACTCTGACACATTCACAAAGTGCTCTAAAGTCACATCTTTCAATAAAAATGACATATTCCATTTGGTTAATATATGGTCAGTATCCTGTCCATACCCGTCTCACTTATTAACCCTCCTTTTATGGCTCATTAGGGGGTTTGTGGTGATCACTGTCGTCTTCATCCAACCCCCCTGATCACACCTGCATGCTGGACTTGCTTAGATCCCCATTGCCATGGTTGCTTCCAGAGTTGCGGATGGGTACGTGATCGTCATCCTCGCCGTCCACCTCTTCGCTCTTTCTCTTGCTGTAGCGCTCATAGAGCACCATAAGCACGCCCATAACCCAGGCTGAAACAGTGCCTGCTGAGAAGATGATGAAGCCAATGGCAACGAAGAACAGGTAGTCCCAGTAGCCTAGGCCCTGGTGACATTCAGAGCGAAGCTGCATGCCCACCTCAGCAAGGCGACGGCCGCGCATCTCCACAGGACTCTGGCACACCGTTTGACCTTCATCTATAAAAGTGTAATAAACAAAATGTCAAATTTTGAGCATGAAAAAAGATGCTTGTACTAAAATGTGTCAATTAAATAACTTAAAACCAGGTAGCTCAGTGGTTAAGGCATTGGACCCGACCTCGGATAAGCGGAAGAAAATGGATGGATGGATGGACTACGGTTCGGAAGATCCCAGGTTCAAACCCCACAACCACCAAGTTGCCACTGTTGGGCCCTTGAGCAAGGCCCTTAACCCTCAACTGCTCAGATGTGTAATGAGATAAAAATGTAAGTCGCTCTGGATAAGAGCGTCTGCCAAATGCCTAAATGTAAATGTAAACGTGCAAATAAAAATTTATAACATAATATTGGAATAAAGCATTTCGAGTTTGAGTAAATTACCATTCATACAGTATAAATACCATATATCTCTCTGTCTAGTTAAATATACGCAACAAAAATCATGAGCAAGACTGCTGACTTGAACGTGGAAAAGATGTTGGACAGGGTGGCCAGTGAAAGGGCAGGCTGTCTGCAGATTGCTAAATTGAGGCTTGTTCATGAAGGGCTGACTGGAAGAGAAAAGAGTGGTAGGAAACTTGGGAGAGCTTTGCAAGGAGTGAAGTATGAAGTAAGGCTGGAGTCAGTGCATCAAGGGCCATCGTGCACAGACATCTTCAGGAAATGGGCTATAACTGTTGAATTCCATGTATCAAGCCACTCCTGAACCAGAGACAATGTCCAAAGTGTTTTACCCTTATCAGTCCCACAGGCTAGTCCCTTCCATGCCATGCTACATCAATGCAGTAATTCATGCTAAAGAACCATGTATTGGATGCAGAAATAAACACACTTTTCAGGACATTTCTGTATTGTCATTCTTTATTATTCATCTTGGGAAATAATTGAATATTTTCAGATGCACAGTATATTTTTCAGTATATTATTCATTCATCTTTTATAACACATGTCCTGTACAAGTTAGATCCTATCCAGGAGACTATGGGGGACAAAGTGAGGTAATCCTGGACAGGGTGGCAATCCATTGCAGGACACACACATACACACAAACACTATGGGCAATTTGGGAATACCAATTAGTCTAATCTTCATGCCTTTGGACTGTGTGAGAAAACTGGAGTACCTGAAGGAAACCCACCAAACACGGGGAGAACATGCCAACTCCACTTAAAGACCTGAGGCAGGAATTGACCCTGGATGTGCAAACCCACAGTGCAAACCACTGTTTTATGTAAAATAAAATAAAAAAGCTATACTGTAAACTATTTTTTAAAACTCTAACTCTAAAACTAATTATTTTAAGTTTTAAAACTGGAAGGCAAGTTCAGTATATAACATTAGTCTCAATGCGACAAATTCTTATATTCGCTTTTTAAACTAAAATCTCTACTTTCAAAAAATAAATAAAAAAAGCAGTTTAAATAATGAGACAATGTTGCCCAACTGTTTTTCTAAGCATAAAAAAGCTTGATGCTTTTTTTCTCATCTTGCCAGATGTGACTGCTACTAAACAGATTATACAGTGTATTTGCCTCTTAATATATTTTTCTGCTTTTTTTTTTTCTTCCCTACAATCACCAACACATGCACACTTATATATACATGCGCACCCATCCAAGTATAAACTAAATCCCTGTGCCCCTGCCCTGGAGGGGGATACAGGTCAGTAACCATCATCCCTATCTCTGAGCCAGAGCGCAACCCAGCAGTATCCTGTCAGCTCTACATTGCTCTCTGACAGAAAGATCTACAGTAGCACACGTGCACACACACACACACACACACACACACACACACACACACACACACACACACACACACACACACACACACACACACACTAATATGTACTTTTCTTTTCCTCAGTTTTCCTCATTGACATTAATGGATGATCTGTTTTGGGGATGACAGGGTCATCTCCTTGATGCATTACTATAATAAATTGTGCTAATCAAATGACACTGACTTTGCAATAAGCCATAAAGAAATGAAAGAAAGAGAAAGAAACATTGCCAGGGAGATATAAAGATATGGCTGATGAATAATCTATGGGTCACACTGTCTGGCTAGGCACCCTAGGATCTGAGGTAAGACTGTTATATGGGAATCATGTCTGCGGCTTTCTGCTACCTGCCACTGCAGCAAATCGAACACAGTTTCCAAACACAGTTCTGATATTGAATTTTAATGTAATCTAAAAATAGATTAGACAAATCTGTAGCGCTGAGGGCTAGTCAAGCTCTGGTGGAGGCTCAGGCTGCATTACACAATAACATGCATACCTTGAGCATAATTATTACACTGTAATATTTTTATATAGAAATGTGTGTATACATGCAATTTTGTGTAAAGTTCGTTAAGCTATGAGTTGAGCTTAAAGTGATGATCACTATGAAGTACCGGATAGTGCACTTTCAATGAGGAATATGTGTTTGTTACAGTTAAATTCCAGCATCTTTATTAATGTATATTTTTGCAGGGGTGAGATAAAAAGATTTATATAAAGTCAGTAAAGATGTCAGATTTTAATTTTCTACTATTTAATTACATCAGGATGACACTTTTAGTTGCAGACCACCCATAATTGTAGGTAAGTATTAGAACATATCTTAAAGGAATTAACACTTAATATTTGTTTGCATATCTCTTGCATATCAGTAACTGCACCAAGCTGAGATGCGCTGACATCACCAAACTGTTGGATCCTTCTTCTGTAATGCTTTTCCATAATTGTACCACACCTTACATTAGCACATTCAGGGGGTTTCTCCCTTTAGTCTCTTCTTCAGGGGATGAACTGCTCACTTGCTCAGTTGTATTCAGGTCTACTTGGCAAATCTAAAACCATGCTACATAATGATTAGACTGTCCGGCAGAATGTTTCTGTAGACTGATGAATTTCTTCTGCTGCTACCATCATCAGTTCCTTCATCAATAAAGATTAGTGACCTTATGTATATTGAACAATGAGCTTGTTTTGGATCATGACCAGATCCGCTTTTTCCATCACTTTGTTAGAGGTTAATCTTGTTTCTAGAAATTTTATGACTCATTGTTGTAATTCTTTAAATTGTGATACTTTCATACCTTGCTGTAGGATGTTATTGATGCCATTTACTGTTGTACTGGGCTTTTCTATCAGCTCACAGCTCTCACAATGATTCTGTCATCTAATGCTACTGTTTTCTTTGGCTGACCTGTTCAGTGGGGGGTTGGATGCATTAGTTTGCCGAGGTACCACTGTAATTGCTCTGAAATTCCATCTTTTCTCTACTTCAAAATGACTTGATTTTCTCCCATAGAAACTCTCTGGTCTTCATGTTTAAATTTTTTTTTTTAATTAAACTGCAGTTTTTACTTCAATCCAAGCTATTAACTTGTTTAAACAATGAATTTATGAACACCTTTCATCTATATAGGTTAGTGACACTCACTTTTAGAGACCAAATTTTTTTTTATAGGTTTTATTTAATATTACTATAAAATGACAAAGGTTTAAGCCCAAGCACTTCAGAGATTATGAAAGGTGTAAATTCATACCCCCTCTTTTAAGATGCTCCATTTATTCTGTGCCAGTATCAATGATTTGAATTCCCATTTTACACTGGTGAGGTTTCAGATAATAAGACTGCAATCCTACTTGAGCTATATAAGCCTAGATTTGGGGATGAATCCTGTATGTTGGATATGTGTGGTAATAGCTCCGGCAGTGAGATTATTTCTCACTAGTGGGAGGTTCGACATCACTGAGCTCAGAAATATGGGAGGAAGCAGACACTAAGAGATTTGGAGATCACTGAAGGTGACCCTGAACAACAACCTGACCAGTCAGGGTCTCTGACACTCTCCTACCACCCCTTTCTTTTTATTTTACACAAAACAGCAACAACAACAACAACAACAACAATAATAATAATAATAATAACAACAACAACAACAACAACAACAATACATAGGGATTCTAACAGGCTCTTAGCTACCATATGACTCTGTCAAATGATTTTATCACCAATTAACTACATTGGCAATATACTATATATTGGCAGTATAATCTTTAATAAAGCAACTCTTACAAGGCTTTTCCTTTAATATTTTACTAGCACAACATCATCAAACCTGATCTCAAAATGAAGGTGCAATGTAAAGTGCTTTTCAGTGCACACACACACACACACATGCAGGATTCAACAAGCTTCAAGTGTTTCATCTGCATCTCTCTCTCTCTCTCTCTCATACACACACAAACTTACACGCACACACTACACTCAACAACCCACACACCATGTATTTCCTGAGGACACAATACAACCAAAAGAAAAATGACCACTATACTGTGATGTTGCATGTCATACTATTACAAAGCAGCCTGCATCACATGCAGCAATTAAGTAACTTAGACAATACTTCAAATTTAATTTACATTCCCACAAGCAGTTGGACTACCGCAGATGCGATATTTTCTGTCACTACCACTTTATTTGTAATTATGAAGTACTGTATCTCAAAAAAAAAAGATGAAACAAATAATTTTTTTTTAGAAACTGATATTAAAATGAACACTGTACAAAACTTCACTGATTCATTTGGACGCATACAAACATGGCTCAGATAGGCAAAAAAGGACACGGTGGTTAAAACATGATGTTTCCAATAATTACATTTCAGGATTCTGGGTTGTGTAGATAGAGAAAGACACTATTTTGGATCGCACATGTCCTGATGCAAATACATAAACTTGGATAAAAGGTGAACCTACTGTATCATAGCATGACATCCTGCTTGGGTTCTTTAGCAGCTGAAATTAAGAATTCACAGTGTGGGGTTGCTTCCGGCTATGCTGGCATTAATTTCGACATTAATGCCAACACTCCTGTGAGGTATGCCACTTTAAATTGTCCAGTCAGCTTTACCTGTGCACTGCCCAGGGTTGTGAAGACCGTGTGAGAGAACTATCATCATGTAAGAAAACTCGACTCATAATTATTCCCTTACGCATACATAAAATTCCTATTTTGGCTCGTGTTTTTAGGTAAACAGCATATTTTTTGCAACAGCAAGCTTTACACTGTGCCAATGCTGAATTAAAGCCCTTTATTTAAAACTACTGTATGTAGGATTGTTTTATTAAAAATGAAAAAAATAAAGGTGTGCAATAAGATCTTCCAGCATTGCTGAGTCATCCTAAGAATCGTGTAATAATAAATCACACTCAGCGACGTGTCAAGGTATTATGTCTGTCATGAGTCGGGTCGTTCCTCTCCCTTCCAATTTTTCCTTGACATTGTCACCTCCCAGGCTTGTTTATTGGCGAACTAAATATATCTGTACATCAGGATTTCGCTAAAGCTGATGGTGGTGTGGTATTATCTACAGTGGAAGATAATAGGCTGAGAGAGTATTGTGAATACATGAGAGAGCGAGAGAATGCAGTGAGAAGTGATTGTTATTTGCATCTAACAGTCTTGGAGCTTCAGGCTAAACCACTACATTGAGTTTAGGTGTTGTTACACGTGGTCTTCCACTGCGAGGATGATCAGTTGTCCTTCCTGTCTCCCTGTAGCGCTGTCTTAGGCGTCTCACAGTGCGGACATGGCGATTTATTGCCCTAGCCACATCAGCAGTCCTCATGCCTCCCTGCAGCATGCCTAATGCACGTTCACGCAGATGAGCAGGGACCCTGGGCATCTTTCTTTGGGTGTTTTTCACAGTCGGTAGACAAGTCTCTTTAGTGTCCTGCGTTTTTAGAACTGTGACATTAAATGCCTACTTTCTGTAAGCTGTTAAGGTCTTAACGACCATTCCACAGGTGCATGTTAATTAATTGATTATGGTTAATTGAACATGCATGGAAAACATTGTTTAAACACTTTACAATGAAGATCTGTAAAGTTATTTGGATTTGTACAACATTATTGTTGAAATACACAGTCCTGAAAAAGGGGCGTTTCTTTTTTTGCTGAGTATATATTGAAGGAAAAAGTCACAATATTATGTGGGGGAAAAGTTGCAATATTGAGAATATTATGACAAAAGGTATAAATCAATAGCCTTGATTCTGACCACAGCCTGTGATTGCTTTAACAAAAGATGAAATTTCTTTCAAGTTCATATGGATTATATGGTTATTTCTTTTAAATTAACACAGTTCTACTAATGATAACTACTGATGTGCCAGAAGATTATTTTTCTTTTTATTTGTAAATTATTTCAGCCTGGTTTATGCTTCTGTGTCAAGTCTATGCAAAAACCGACACCACAGGATATGCAAGTCTGCAACTCCAAACCACTAGTTGACAGTGGGGTTTCTATGCCACTATTTCTATGCCATTCTATTTCTGATGTACTATACAATGACGAATAAAACTGAGTGGATCTTGTTGGAGTTGGCGCTAATATATGTTAAACAACAGTTACTTCCGCTGAAATTACTGTAACGCAGAAACATGAGAAGTCAGAGGAAATGGTGAGTTTGACATTCAACTCAAAATAGGCAGCATAGAAAAAGAAGCCAGAAGGGTATGACTTAAAAAAACACCCTTAAGTCTGCATGGTAGCTCAGCAGTTTGCATGGTTGCTTCACACCTCCACTTTGACTCTTGCCTTCGGTCTGTGTTCGTAGAGTTTGCCTGTCCTTGCTGTGCTTTGTGGGTTTCTTCTTAAAGGCCTAAGGTTTCCTCATACATTACAAATATACAGTATGTGTTGTAGGTTGACTGGCATTTCCAAATTGCTTGTTGTGTATAAACAGATGTGCGCTTGTATAGTACCCTGCACCGGGCTGGCAATGCATCCAGGGTGTCCCCCACCTTATGCCAAGTTTCCTAGGATAGGCTCCAGACGCCCCATGACCTTGAAAAATTAATAACTAAGACTGTATGCCTGTACTATTCTGGCACGATATTATAACTTAGAACAAGTTAAAATACTGTGACTTGTTGTTTTATAATATTTATAATAAAATATAGCTTATGCTTTCTACTTTATGAACAACAAGAACCATATAAAGACTTTGTACATGGATTTTGGAATTTTAATCCATCTACAGTATGTGTCATACGAACCCAGACCCTGGAGGTTCAAGGCGACAGATCTAACCACTAAAACATGCCTTTGTACTGTACATGGATACATTTGTCTAAAATAACATAAATTAATGTGAACCAATAACTATTTTACAGTACAGTATATGTCTATAAGCATATACTGTATGTATATAGCATTAAGCTACAGGTGTCACAGTGTCCCACTGTGATTGGCCAAAAGAAGAAAAAAGTACAATTTAATTTATGGTCCCATGTTTTACCACTCTTTAGTTGACACATGGCAGCACGGTGGCTTAGTGGTTGGCACGGTCACCTTGCACCTCCAGGGTCCAGATTCGATTCCCCTTGGGTATGTATCATGGGGACCCAATGTTGCATGTTCTTCCCATGTTTGTGGGTACTCCGGTTTAGGCAGATTAAGCCAATTGCCAATCTCAAATTGCCCATAATAATAAGTATGTGAATGTGTGTGCGCCCTATGATGGATTGGCACCTTGTGCAAGGTTGCACTCTACATCATGCCTTAAGTCTCCTGAGGTACGTAGGCTACAGGCCACACTTGACTCTGTATACAGGATAAAGCAATACAGACGATGAGTGAGTGAGTGAGCTAACATGGGTCTCAGAGCTCCCCAAAGAGTGAGATAATAATCTAGATCAAATACCCCTTAGATAATGGACTTTTGCATACCCCAGATTTACTCCTCCCCCAAATGTACCATTTTAGTGTCTATGTAATGCCTCTTTTCCACTGCATAGTACGGCACAGCACGGTTCAGTACTGCTCACTTTGGTTCGGCTCATTTCGGCTCGGTTCGCGCTTCCACTGCAGTGTAGTACCGCTTTAGAGTGGGCGGGATTATTCACGTGTCGTTATAGTTGCGGCGCCTCTACTGCCGTGACATCATAGTAAACGCGCCACAAACAAACACAGCCAAAGAAAAATTTTGGTTAATACAAAAAGGTGCGTCCGATCCTTCGCTGGCTGTTCTAAATATAGTGGTTCTGTTATGTCTCGTGTCGCAAGTTCAGTGACGCAGTAATGACGATTTTCTCCGCCCAATCAGTGACCAGCAGAGTTTACACGTCACGTTTTGGTAACGCCCCGCTTGGAACCTCGGCTGAGGTGGGACTAAAAAAAGGACCAGGTACCATGTACTGTTCCCAGTGGAAAACCCTCCAAAAGTGAGCTGAACTGAACCGTGTCGTGCCGTACTATGCAGTGGAAAAGCACCATAAGTAAATAAGCCACTGTTGAGCCATACCCTGCAAGAGAACAGTAGAGCTGGGTGGAGCTGAGTAACAAGCCAGGGGAGTATCTTCATGTATGAATGGGGGAAAATTTGAAATGACTTGTTTATCAAGTGGAAAAATAAAAAAAGGACATAAAACAGGGAACGTGTTTTTCTCATATTTGTTGTATATACACATAGAGACCCTTCTGAATTTGTAAAAAATTATTATAAAATACATTTTGCATATAAGGTGATGTTTAAACAAAACATGGGGCAGTTGTGCAGTTTTTCATTTATTTTATTTCATTTCTAAAGCATGACTGTAAAAGATGCTTGGCAGACATTCTGACTGCAGCCCCAATAGACACAGACTAAATCCGTCCCTCAAAACCATAATTATTAAGATTTCTAACGTGCTCCTTGTTTGTTGCCAGTACAATTATAGCTAATCCAGCTGGAATGGGTTAGAGGCTGTGTTACTCACTGCTGGTGTGTAACCATATTGAGTTGTAAATGGCTCATTATGTATAAACTTGATATTCTTCATGCTCTTAACAGAGTTGAGCACACAGTATCTCCTTATTAGAAACACATGCACACAGAGCCAGACAGTCACAACAAGCAAGAAAACAAAGCAAGCGCAGTCTACTTCATCCATCGTCCTTCATCCCAAGAACACAGTCCACAGATGGCTCGCTGTCTAAGAAAAGCTCAGCACTACGTCATATCTGACAGATTACTCTCTTTTCTCTTTCTTCTTTTTCTTATTCCTACACCACAGCACCTGCTACTAGAATATTCCAACATCTGACATCAAATCCTTATTATCCTGCAAACCACGTGCTGCTGTAGTGCATCAATGACCACATTAGAATTTTTGGTTGCTGGTAGTTTCTTTTCACACAGAGTCTTGTCCTGATATGGGTTTTCAAGCACTGACAGATTTATATAATCCCACCTGGGCTGTTTAGTGGATTTCCACATGACTCACATGAGTAAAAGCTAGTGGTTTAGTGGTGTTGGGCAACAATCCATTTAAACACACTTCTCAAACTAAAACATTATGACATGGAATACTGTAAAACAGAACAAAAAAAGCACTGCAGTCTCATACCTTTATTCGATTACTTGGAACAATGAATTCTTCTCACAAATTAAACTACACCTTTGTGCATTGCAGCTGTTAAAAACACTGGTGCAAGCAGAAATATTAAATTACTCTTGGTGTAAATAGGGTAATCAACCTTCTAAATGAGTCTTTCCCCATTCAGCTCAAAATATCTATAAACCCAAGAGTGTATAAGTGTCAAATGATTTAGAAAGCTGTTGTGTTTTCAGAATATGTGCATACACACAAAGAAAGAGCAAGAGAGAGAGAGAGAGAGAGAGAGAGAGAGAGAGAGAGTAAAGTAGCCTAGGGCCTTGTATCAATACCGCTGAGTTGGCGGTAAAGTGACTGCTCCATCACCTCTGTTAATGAACACGAGTGCAGCTTTGCAGCATCCACCTTAAAGCATTTACCACACATGGCCTCTTAGGTAAAGTTTTCCCCTAGTCTCAAGTTTTTCATCTACTGTATGGATTCATAGGATAATTATTTCCTGTGTTACCTACGTCCGCTTGCGTTTTCATCCCTTCCAGAAACAGATGCTTTAGAGGAGCCTAAATAAAAAAAATTAAGCATGTGTAATGCATGGATGCTTTACTACAACTCCTTGTAAATATCAGAGTAATTCTTATTGAGTATAATTATGGCAATTTAAAACTGAACTAAGGGCATAAGGCATAGCAAGGTGGCGCAGTGGATTGTGTAACTGCGTCACAGCTCCAGTTTTCCCAGTTCATGTTCTTAAGATTTTGTTCAGTTTCTTTCTCTCCAAATCAGGGCACTGCTATGCAAAATTATCCATAGATGTGACAGTGCATGCCACAGTGCAGTGTGTGTGTGTGTGTGTGTGTGTGTGTGTGTGTGTGTGTGTGTGTGTGTGTGTGTGTGTGTGTTTGCTGCGAATGATTGACATGCCATCTATAGGGGTGCTCCCACTTCGCATCCACAAGCCTTAGGTCAGCTTTAAAGCATTTGCCAGGATTAAGCCACATTCAAAGATGAATAAATAAATGAATAGGTATACGAATGAAGGTGTGCACCTGTCCATAATATATAAATTATGTCCACAAAATAAATAAAAAGTCTCATTTTCACCTTTCACATCCTAATGAAAAGATGAGAGTGCTGACTCTTTCCCTCATAGATTATTACCAAGCTGTTCATTATTTTTCATATGAAAAATCCAAAATGCAGAAATGGCCTAAATACAAAATATGAAATCCAGAGTTGAGAGGAGATGAAAGATTTCTAGATCACAATTTTGGAGTACTTATATACTGTAGATAACCCTAAGCTGCACACCAGGGTTGGCATGTGTACAAGGCGGGAAGGCGAAAGTTAAAGTAATGGCTTTATGATGATAGGATGCTCATATGGTCACCTTGCGGCTTTGTTTAAGGTCTCTTCTTGCTTGTGCATCCAAACTATAAAGTGAGAACGAGTGAAATAAAACACCTATTATAGAATCTTTTTTTTTTTTTTTTTATCAATTTTGAGATGCATTATTTGCCTTTAACAGCCCCATGTATCCATCCATCTTATCATTATAAATTTATATACGTACAGATAATTCTTTCTCTCTCTCTCTCTCTCTCTCTCTCTCTCTCAATCTGCCCATATTTTTAGCTGTTAACCCTCAGGACTATGATGAAACAGTAGGGCCACCAGCCTCCCTCTGAAGTCCCTAATTATGTAATTTCATAATTTTTAAGATAGGGATTTCAGAGTTGGGAGACTTATGCCTTACTTCCTCTCTGCATAACAATGAGGATGAAATGGGAGACAGACAGCAGCACAGCAGAGAAATTACTGCACAGGGCTTTTACGCTGAGCTCAGCTTGCTATGGGGAACTCGTCTATGCAGTGTCTCACCCTCTGCAATTCATTTTAGTGTTTTACTGTACTCTGTATTTTCTGGCAGATCTACTGTAGGGGTGGCATGTGGCAGCTGCTACCTCCTCCATGGTACTTACCAACATAACTGACACCCCACTTCCATAGCCCCTAAAACGTGGGATATTTCATTAAAAACTAAATGCATATATGTAATGATTTTTTTTGTCCTGATATGGAGATGTAAGGAAAATTAAATGCATTAGTTTTCTGTCTAGCTAATGTTTTATTAAGAGTTTCTAAGATGAAAGGAAAATTATACTGTAGAAGCTTAAAGGTATGAACTAAAAACATGCTTCAGATAGTTTTTTTTAGTTTCTCGCAGAGAGTGAGCACGGAATAATTTTCTAAATCTCAACTCACCTCCAAGCACAAATAATTGATTTTCAGTTTTACAGTGAACCTGCACTGATTCAATTGAAAAAAAACTACCTGTGACAAGCTGAGTAAACACAAAATACAGTTAAGTCATCATTTTATTTCCTGAAGGAAAAGGCTTATGGACATCTGAGATGCTTTTTTGATTAAGAGTTGCTGTAAACTCTAGTTACTCAGACCTGTCTAGTGTTAAAAAGTTACTGGCCCCTTTCAATCAGCCATCTATCCAGTCATCTATTTTCCATGCTGGCTTTCCTGCAAAACGTCAACGGAGCTCAGGGGACAAGGTAGATGACACCTACGCAGGATGTGGTGCCGAAACATTGCAAGGTACAAGCACACAACATGCCAAATGGGCAAAACAGACAGAAACACCAAGTCCATCCAAACTAACCAGGGGTGAGAGTCAAACCTCCAAGACTATAGGTGTGAGGAAACCCAAAGACAAGAGCAAAAGCAAGTTCACCTCTTAAAAGATCAATAAACCATTTGCTGAATTAAAGCATTTTTGCTTAATAAATTGCATGATTGCTTAAAAACTCATATGTGTTTCCTCATGTTCTCCTTACTTTACATTGCATTGTGTATAAAGATTGGAAATCACTGAGTGTGGGAAACGTGCAAAAGTATTGGAAATCAGGAAGGGGCAAATACTTTTTCATGGCACTGTATCTAATTAGCCGATCATGGGACATGCAGGAAACATGTTGATGTAAGAATTGGGCTGAACAGCTCTGATCACCATTTGCCCGGAGTTCATGGGAATGGCTTCAGGCCTCCTGTGACCATATAGCACTGTATAGCACTTTTACTAATCGTTTTTGTCACAAAGAAGCTTTACAGAATGAAAAAAATGGAAATAAATTAGAAAAATTTAATCAACCTGTCTGACACCAACATCCAACGCCACTAAGACCACATTTTCCCCTATTCTGATGCTTCAACATTAACATTAACTGAAAGTCTTAACCAGAACGATTTTATAAATTGCGATGGTGTAACATGCCTGGATAACGACATGAATGTGCAGTGTCCCGAATAAAGTAATTCGTAAATGAATATTCTATAAAACACACTTCAAGCGATTTCATGCGTTTGAACTTAAGGACTGTGCCGGTGTGTGTTATTGCATGCTAAGCCACTGGCTGTCCCCTAATGCATTTCCCACACCGCCATTAGAATAGCAGCACATTGTTCTATTCAAATGGCCCGTGATAAAGTGACCTTGCTTGGACCGTTTCTCTCCTCTTGTGTCCTCCTAAATAATGAATTGCCACCAACACTGCTCCAAAGAGAACGTTCAATCCCAAGGTTAGGGAATAAAACGGGAGGTCATGCAATTAAAATTAAGAAACATGAAAAAGCTATCACAAATGTGTCACAGAGTTAAAGGACTTTTATTGTACTGAAGGGAAGATGTGCTACATCTTAATGTTCGGGGCTGATGACAAGCAAAGTTATTACTACACAGATTAGGCTTGCTCTCTGTCTGGTGACCTTCGTCTGGGTCTGCAGGCTATGAGCTGTTGCAGATTGCACTCGGGTTATTACCAACCACGCCACAGCATCTGAGATGCCCCAGACTGCAGTGATGAATGACTTTGTAATATTGAATCAAACTCTATTGCATTAAACAAATACAAAGGCTAAGATGTGTGTGCAGCCCCCAGATAGAGCTTTCTTACTGGAAACCTGAAAGAGGTCTGTTTGCAAGATATTTGTTAGGATTTTTGATTCTTACACAATCATGCTTTCTTTGTCCAAATACCAATTATGGGTTCCTGGGTTGGCTGGCAACTACATGCTTTGAGGCTCTCCCTGTCTTCATGAATATTCAACCGCAGCCCTGTGTCCACCCGCTGTTTGGCTGTATGCCTAGAAGCTCCATGCCATACTACTGCCCACCCATAGTGAGTAAATGTACATAGGGCGAGCAGCAGAGACATGAAGTACAGTTACAGAACAAAAGCAATGTCATAGTTTGGCTGTAACTCTGTTTTCATCTATTTATGTCCCTCAGTCTTACAGTCTTTTTCCTTATTTTTTAAACAGGTTTGCCAGAGGGCACAACACTCAGCACACAACACTTAAGATTCTCTTCACTTTAGATTCTATATACACACACATAAATACGCGAAACACATATTTTTACACATACACTCACTCACTCTCACTCATTGTCTATACAACTTATCCTGTATACAGGGTCGTGGGGGGCCTGGAGACTATCCCAGAAGACATAGGGCATGAGGCATGGTATACCCTGGACAGTTTATCAGTCCAACAATCCATCACAGGGCACACATACTACTGTATGTGTGGAAATTCTTTGACTGTTTTTCTCCTGTGCCTTCTACTGTCGATTTTTACAGTACAATGCTATTTCACCAAGCTTTTAATTGTGGTCCTTTTTCCGAACAAATTTTTTTTCTGTTAGGGTGAGCACTATCCTTTCAGCTTTTAATAATGTCTTGGACAATTTTTTACCTAATTCTAACAATTTCAGCAATTATTTGTTTTCTTTGCTTAATCCAAAGCAATACAGTAGTTTGACCATAGTAATAGTAATATATTTTATTACTTTTATATCATTCATTCTCTGTACCACTTTATCCTTATATACAGGGTCGCGGGGGACCTGGAGCCTATCCCAGGAAACTTAGGGCATAAGGCGGGGTACACCCTGGACAGGGTGCCAATCCATCGCAGGGCACACACACATACACACACTACGGCCAATTTGGAATGTCAATTAACCTAACCTACATGTCTTTGGACTGTGGGAGGAAACTGGAGTACCCGGAGGAAACCCACCAAGCACAGGGAGAACATGCAAACTCCATGCACACAGAGACGGGAATCGAGCCTGGCCCGGGAATCAAACCCGGACCCTGGCGGTGCAAGGCGACAGTGCTAACCACTACACCACCGTGCCGCCTAATATATTTTAAGCATAGTAATATCTTTTAAATGACTACGGGATACATTTTCTGACAGGTTTGTTTAAGAAATGAGGTGCATCAGTTAGAGTTAAAATATATTAATAACTGCACTAATCATCCAGTCAAAGGATGCTTAAATATTTCCTTATTTCATTTCAAATTTGACCTCCCACAGTCCAAAGACATTTGGATTAGGCTTAGTCTTTTCGAAAATGCCTGTAATGTGTCAATGAGTGTGTAAAGTACAATGTGACAACAATTCACAAGATCAGGACTTGTGAACCACTTGTTATCGAGACTAATCAGAAAGAAAATTCTTCATTTTGGTAGGGAGCATAAAGATTGGACTTTAAAGCAATTTAAAAAAGTTAATGTGATCTTATAAGTCCAGACTGACCCTTTTCTAGAGCAATGTGCATAACAAGGTAAGAAGGGAAGTCCATGAAGTCTTGCACCCATCGTGGATAGTGGCCACTGCACAAATATCTGGCTGTTGCTGGGGTTGCTTCAGTCGGTCAAGTCTAGCAATATTATGTGACAATAAAATGAAGTCAGCTAATGACCTGACTTTACAGAATGTACAACCAGATTATCACATCTACAGTATGGGGTTTTTCTTCCCTGATGGCACATACATATTCCTGGATGCAAAATGTAACAATGTGGTTCTGGCCACAACATGATGCCCTCCATACAAAGACAATTTATATGTCAAGATATTTAACCAGATAACTGTGTTTCAAGATAAGCTGAATGATCTGTATTCCACATACATTCCATTAATTTTCTTAACAGATAGAAGCAGTGTAGGTAAGACAGCCATCAAACATGTTAAACCTGACCATTACACCCACATGTTCTTAACATCCCATTTCAGATTTTGTGGCCCTTTTGCTGTTATAATAACCTCTAAATGTCTGGGAAGGATATGTACAAAATATTTCAATAAAATTCAAGAAATTATCATTAGTGTTGCAGCAAGAAAGCAATAATACCTTTTAAGGTGTAATCGGGGAAATTGGGTAAATTCTCCAAGACTTATTTTATTTTATAATATTTTATATCAGTTCTTGCATGTGGATTTACTTGTAATGAATGTTTTGCTGATGTCTTGAAGTAATTTTAATGCAGTAATGAGTTCTATGACCTGCTGACTCTATCTGCCTTAACTGATAAGCTGTTGATTCAACCTGACAGATGACATGCTTTTTAGATTTGAGTGTCTGTCAGTCTGTCTGAGGATGTGTATACAGCAATAAATGGATTTGACGGATGAAGAGTAATCGGGCTCAGCTTAGAAATGAAATGCAAACCTTTGGGTGCAACTTCATTCTCCAGTGTCTGTCAATCTGAATAGAATATTCTGAAAAGTACTCCAGTTTGGTGGGGTCTAAATTTTGTTTGGCAGTGCAACATTTATAGCCTGAAAATTAACTAGACAATAAATCATTCGGGAGCAACTTAGTACAACATTTTTGTGATTTGATGTCCTAAATTTGCAGTCACACCTCATTCTTACAGATAGTTATTGATCTGAAAGAACATGAGGGGGAAAGACAAAATGGAAGCTCTCAAAACCAGTACCTCAGCAACAATTCAACAGGATATCTCTAAAACAAAGAACATAAAATGATTGTCCAAAGCACAATTGATTTTTTTTCTCTGTAATCTAACTCCTTGTATCTGCCTGTCATTATCGAGTGTTTTAAGGAAAGAAGCCTTTAAACTGAACCCATGAATATGATTCTATAACTATAATCTATAATAAAAGGTTAATGAACCCTTATTTCTACATATTCCACAAGGACACTGAAAGGTTGTTTCTAATGATCTCATCACACGGCACAGGATGTACTTTAAAT
Source organism: Channallabes apus (assembly GCA_030522415.1). NCBI lineage: Eukaryota > Metazoa > Chordata > Actinopteri > Siluriformes > Clariidae > Channallabes > Channallabes apus. The sequence goes on along the minus strand of CM060128.1, from coordinate 19,822,707 downwards.
CAAACTTCATTAACCAGAGCATCTGGAGCACCCATATGACTCCCCATCCGCTCTGTATGCACCAGCAATGAAGCTTTCACCGCATCAGAGGTCATGAGACACATCATGTTTGGATTAGAATGCATACCTGCACCTCGACAAGCAGCAAAGCAAATAAAAAACACCTTGAGGCATTTGTCTTTGGGTGGATGGCTGGTTTAACTTTGTAGACTATATAGCATATTAAGGGCTGGTCAAAAGCGACAACTTCAAATGTCATCATACCCCTAGAAAAATTGTGGAATAACAGGGACTGCTTAGAAACAGGTATGAAAAAAAGGGATTTTTATGTTGCTGCATTCATGCATTAAAGAGAGCTATAAAGAGAATGAAACTAAAAAGTGATGGAAGCCTCACCCTTCCTCACCCCACATATTTTCCTTAATATCACCATGAATTCACAATGTAGTTCGTAGATAAAATATCAGACCAGCATGTTGATGTGTGTAAGACATCATTATCTAGAGGACAAGATAAACCCATCTTCCATTTTTCCTCTATCCTCATTTTATTCCTCAATCTGTCAGCATGTGCTCGCACAGACACACACACACACACCACTTTTACACAGTTTATATGGAAATCTGAAGGCATAACTTCCTAATTCCAAAATGCTAAAAAAATATGTGGGTGTATCCTGGAAGAAGACAAAATAACCAAAAGTCAATGACGTAACTGACAGGTCAGAGGCGACTAGGAATATTTATATCACATTCAATTTCAGCACATTTGCCTATTAATATCCTGATATACACTATTTCACCATTTAGTTTATTCAAGATCATGAACAAATAATTGTACAACTTAAGACACAAAATATGTTGATAAACTTTTTTTCATATTTGAAAACAAATTTCTTTGTTTTGTTTAGTGATTTCTTTTCTACATTCTACAACAATACTGTACTAGGAATTTCAAAACCATGAAATAACACATATAGGGATTAGGTAATTATGTAACAACAACTGTCAGTTATTATTTTAAGACACAGAGGTCAGCTTTTCTGGAATAATTCTTGCACAAACTGTATTGTCAAGTGTATTTGCCCGTCAAGCACCATGATGAAACTGGCTCTCATGAACACCTTCCCAGGAAAGTAAGACCAAAATCTACCTCTGCTGCAGAAGTTACCAACCTCAAAAATCACCAATTAACAGCAACTCAGATCAGAGCCACTATGAAGGCTTTATAGGTCATGAGTAGCATACATCTCAAATGAGATTACTGCATTTAGGATACTTTCAGCATTGCTTTACAATGTAGAAATAAATAAAAATCAGGAACGACCATGGAGTTAAATAGTGAATTGTGTGTCTATGTGATGGATGACATTGGTTTGTTTAGTTTTGCACTGGAGCTATAAAAAGAATGAAACTAATAAGTGATGGAAGACTATCTCACCCTACAATTTTTCCATAACTTCCATAATTAACATATAATGTAGTTTGTAGTTAATATCAGACCAGCATGTTGATGTGTTTATGACGTCATTATGTGACAACCAGAACACTTATTTCCTCTATTGCAGATGGAACCAATTCAGACAAACACTAACACAACAGGTGACATGATAGTTCAAAGAAAACGAACAAGTGTTCATGATTATGTCGAAAGTTGAAGACATACTGTCCAGTAATTTAAGGTTCTTTTGTTGCAATTTATCTACAGTATACAACATCAGAATTAAGAATGCTCACACATGCACGCACACACACAGTTTTGGGGCCAGAATGGAAGAAAGATGAGTTATTATTGCTTTAGTGGGATGATGCAGTAGTTGAGGACTGATTGGATTACATAATAGGAGAGAAATTAGACTCTTCATATCCACTTAAAAATGATATAATTAGACCACAACTCCCCTCAGACACAGCAACACCAAAACGTCAGATTTGCTAATCATGAGAGAGAGAGAGAGAGAGAGAGAGAGAGAGAGAGAGAGAGAGAGAGATCTGTGAAATAGACAATATGGACTATACTTTGACCGAATGACAGAATAGTCAGATACGGTGATAAATGCATAACTAAACACTGCAAATCACTCAAACCATCTGCAAAATCACAGAATTACATTACAAAATCATTGAATTACAAAGGTATTTGTAACTTAATACAGTGTACATCTGTGTGAGGCTATCAGACTGTTCTAATACAGATCTGTAAACATTAGGTAAACATTGCCATATGGAGTAAAAGTTGGCATGGTAAATCTCTCTCTCTCTGTCTCTCTCTCTCCCTCTTCTTCCCCACACACAGACATCAAGCTGCATTTGAGCAACACTATTCTATTGGAAACAAAAAAAATGGTTGGTTCCTTTAATATTCTGTGTAAATGTTGATATGAGGTTTCTGTAAGATCACAGAAAATGATTGCATATCCTCAACGCTCCTGACCCCAGCTCTGGCTGAGAGTGACACTCGATAACAAATTAATGATCTGAATAATGCGATAAATTGATCTGGGTGTGATAAGTCTGATAAGGAGCCAGAGCCTCTCTCGACCCTAATAAGATTTCATTAGCTGATCTCACTTTCCTTGCAGTTTTACACAAACACACACACAAGGGAAAATTACTTAACTGGTTGAGACTTACATGGCTGACTGAAAGAACCTAGACACACAGCAAATCCCCAGGAGTTACACAAACACTAACACTGTACATTTAATAAAGTTTTTTTGTTTAGTTTTAATAATAATAGATTTGTCCGCCACAGTTGGATGCCTGGTCAGATGGGTTAAAGGGTAGACATGTGTCATTTCAGAGTTGCAGAATGTAGTTAAGGACATTGCCCAAGTATAGTGCCCTACAAAGAGCATGCATTTGGGCTCAAAATTAATTATATCACGACACACTTATCAGTATTGTGAATGTTCTGATTTCTCATATTAATGGGGCTGGGGCTAAGGCTGGGACTTATTCATTAAATGTAATTCTAATAGTAATTATAAGAACAGTTATAATAATAGTGATTATTACAGTATGTAATTGGCCTATCATACTTCATTTATTATAATATACCGTTTGTCTCGAATCCCATAGAATGTTTGTGGACGCCGCTCTGGTAACCTATTATGGTTGTATTATAACATAATGTAAGCAAAAGTATTGTATTATGAAGCAAAGTATTTTGCTATTAGTGTATAATAAGTGCTTTAGTAAGTACAGTAATTCAAAAACATGTTGGAGCGCACAGACCACAATGTAAAGGAAATGTACATTTAGTTATAGAAAAGTACTTTCTGGTGGTGTTTGTCCTAAGTACGTGTTAACCGGAGTGAAGTGAGACTGAAGTGTACAGACCCACCTTGAAACTTAAAGCCCTCGATGTGCACCCAGAGGCAGAGGTCCTCAGTGTCGCAGTCGCAGCGCCACGGGTTTCCGCTGAGACCGAGCGCGCGCAAGGCGGGAAGCGCCACCAGCGTGCTCACGTTCAGCGTGGTCAAGTTGTTGCGGCTCACGTCGAGCACCTGCAGCGCGCTGTTTTCAACGAACGCGTCCGCGTGCATCTCGGACAAGCCCGGGTTGTCTGTTAGGCGCAACATGACGAGGCTGGCGAGCGCGCCGAACGTGCGGTCCTCGATGCGCGCCAGCGCGTTGAACGACAGGTCTAAATAGGCGAGCTTGCGCAGGTTGCCAAACGTCGACTCCGAGATCTCGGTCAGTGTGTTATTGCTGCAGTCCAAATACACCAGGTCGGACAGGTAGTTTAGTTGCAGCGGCGGCAGCTCGCCGATGCGGTTGTCGCTCAGGATGAGCTGGCGCGTAGCGAGCGGCAGGTCTACGGGGAAGACACTCAGCCTCTGACCGGCGCACTGCACCACCAGCTGCTCGTCACACACGCAGCGCTCCGGGCAGCCGGCGCTCAGTGCCGGAGAGGGCGCCGCGCCCGCCGCCACCATCAGCAGGAAGGCGAGCCGCAGGCACTGAACGCTGGCCTCGGCCAAAACACGCATGATAACGTCGGCCGCCTCATCAAGCGCGTGTGCCCGAGCGCACGCGCATCCTTCATGGAGCCCGCGAAGAGACCGAGAGCACTTTGGGGATTTTCACAAGAAGTACTTTGTGTATCTCGCTACTGGTGTTCACATGAGTCCCCGGTGTGCAGCACCAGATGTTTACCTGTCTGGTGCGCGCACAAGTACGTTAATTCCTGAAGTGACCGTGATGCCGGGCAATGTGGTCCGTTTTTGATAAATACTTCAAAGTGAGCTGAAGTCCGCCTTCACTGCGATGCAACGCAATCAGAGGTTTCCCTGAAATGTCTCCTGCCCCTGTGTCTTTGTGTCTTTAGTTTCAGGTTCGGATATCCCCAGAGGAGCTCGTGTAGAAGGCCACAGGTAAATCGCTCTGAAGTTGCGACTTGCCTCCTTTTTGCATCTGTGTGTGTGTGTGCGCGCGCGCTTGTGTGTGTGTTTGTGGGGGCGCGGTAATGGGGGGCATGGAAAGGAAAAACCTGGCAAACGAAAGACTGTCCATGCACTCTCAGCGTTAAGACCGTATCCCTCTTTGTTCCCTGCCTGACTGTTCGTCTGTTTGCGCACTTGGGACACCAGATCGACAGTCATCCAGATCGTAGAACCAAGTTGTTGCGACTGTGACGCATTCAGGTGTTTGTGACATGCGTTTCTTCAGTCCAGACAGAGGTCCACGTGACACAAGGCAAGGGGCAGCGCGAGAAAAATTCGAGTTTCATTCACTTTTATCCTAAACGACAGAGTCCTGCTGTGGAGGCGCAGGAATCCACAAAGCTTCTCTCTATAATTTCACTCAGCAGCACGTGTGTCTGCCTGTCATCGAGGAACAGAGTGTGTGCGATCATCCCAGTCACTGACGCTGGAAAAAGAGAACAATAGAGAGAAAGAGAGATGTAGGCTATTATCTGGTAACCAATCTAATTTATACCTCCACGCCCATCTCTTATAAACCTCCACACAAGTGTGTTTTTCATTGTACAGGTTTTAACAGGTTGGTGCATTTGTTTCTTATATAACAGACAAAATAGTGCTATCGTAAGAATATTCATACAAGATAATAATAGTCGCCAAGTTGCATGGGAAAGCCACAGAGAGAGCCTTTGTGGCACTAATTCTCAGGACAATAGGAAGGTTGTAACCGCTTAATGGGAGCAGCTGAAAGAACACCACTTACAGGCATAGTGACCAGGTTAACTCTTTTGAACAAAAGGTCAGATATTCCTAAACCATTATCACCTCTATTGGACCATGTGTTCTTATGACACTTTAATTTGATTTAAAATGGACTATTACATCTTGATAACGTCAGCTGTTTCACCAAGGGTGTGTGCCCGAGCGCATAAGCATACTCATATGCTGACTGTGCCAGCTGAAGCAGACACCATCATTAAAGCACGAAGGAACGTACCACATATTAAGAAACTTTAAAATTCATTAAGTTTATTTATTAATTATTTTTTTTTATAAAATGGACCTGTTGTAAAAATATTGTAGATTACTTTTAGAGACCAGTGTAGCTATGTGAGATTTGTGATGTTCATTAAGAAATATACACTTAAATATCTTAAGCTGCCAGTGATTCTGACCCCTTCTGCATTTCGGGCCTGTCTGGTTCATCGTGGTGCCTCACTTCTGGTTGGAGTTCTCATCACCTAGAGGCCTCATGGTTCTCTGTTGAAGATTTTTTAAATTCTGTACTTTGTAACAGTACTGCTTTGTTACAATGACTATTGTTAAAGGTGCTAATAAATAAATAAAATTGAATAAATAAAATTGAATTAAATAAAATTGAATTGAATCCATATGTCAGTGTAATTCAGTACATTCAGAGATGTTAATTTGGATCAGGGAATTCAATTACAACTTATATTCTAACAATGACTGAAAACAATTTCCAAATTGTTTTTTTAGAAGTCAGACAAGTCGATACTGCATACTGCACAATTATTAATTTTGTAATTTAGTAATTACAATTACAATTTTGCAATCAACTAAAGTTGATACTTCACAATTACTAATTTGTGCTTTTCTGCATTTAAAGGCAGAAAAGCACAAATTAATGTCAGCATTAAATAAATAAAACAGTGCTTATACAGTAGGGTTAGTGGTTTTGGACAGTTCGCATATTAGCTGGTCAGCGCATTCATGACACCCCTGGCAGCAGATGGGTGGTATTCTCTGATCGATGTCAGTATACAGCATACGATTGAGCTCGTTAGTGTAACTTTCATCCTTGGGTAGATGCCAAGGGCTCAGCTTGCAGATGGAAGGGTGTCAGGTGAGGGTGAGGAGAGAATCTTCATTATTATTTAATACAGGGGTCACCTGTCAGGGGACTTGTTGCACTGCCTGGAACAGGGTGTCTTTCCACAGAAAGAGAGACAGGGTGGTTTCTGAGTGGAAAGGTTAAGATGATCAACCTAATTAATGATCCTCATAGGGAAACCTTACAAAGTAAACAATCCTAAATCCTAATACATTTCTGCTCTTCCAGAGAATAATGGAATAAATGGTATGCCAGTCATCCCAGTGTGGTGTCTGAGCAGATCGAGTGCAACCTGGATTTATATCTAACATTAGAAACATTGTGCCTACTCAGAAGTGTTTTCCTGAGGACTCCCTGAGATCAATGGTGCACGGTTCTGCATAAACAGCTCACAAATAATCTCTGAAAATGACAGCAGATACTTCGCCCTGGGTTTAAAGTATACATCCTTCACCACTCGTACACAACAGACTGGGTCAGGAATGGAGCTTATCGTTTACACCCTGCACCCTTACTGCTGTGCTTTGGTTGGGGTTTTATGTTTTAAAGATTATATGTCATTTTTGAAATCTTGCAAGCCGGTCTATTTTAGCTTAAAATTCTTTCTTACCTTGAATTTCTAGATATGTCAGTGAGAGTGTCTTATGCAAATATCATCTAGATGTTTAATCAGATGATTAAAATCCTTCAAAAACTGAGATATCTTATATATTATTATGGAAATGAAACAACAGTTTTTCATTCCCTGATACGTGGAATCCACAATGATTGAGAAACACTCTATTACCCCAAGAAGGACAATCTGAAGAAAACTTATGGGAGCTAAAAGGCTGCAATGTCTTGGTAGAACTACTGTATTAATAAGTCACACTGTTCTCATTGTGTCTGAAATAATGTTCTAGCCATAACCTGCACAGAAGCTTGTAAAATACAATAGTGATTATATTTAACAATTTACATACAGCCTTTAAATGTTACTCACAGGACATTTTACTGTGTTGGCATCATATAATATCAGGGGCAACAACAAGAACTAAAAAGCAACTATTAGTTCCTGATTCTTTTCTTTTCCATAGTGCATTCCTTTTAATAAAGACAACTACAGTATATAATTTTTTTTGTCCAACATGCACTATTCCTTCACACACACACACACACACACACACACACACACACACACACACACACACAAAGCTTTTTAGGTGATAAGAAAAAAACACAAGCTTCTACCTCTAAAACACGCTCAGACAATATTTATTTTCACACTGCAAAACTACAAAGACAATATAATAAACACCTTATTACTAATTATCCAGTTAATTCCAAACATTTTTGTTTTTCATTAATTTATTCATGGACAGTACCCACTTTCCTGATCAAGGTTTCCGTGCACCCAGAACCAGCTATCCCAGAGTGCAAGACAGACACACTGCATGGGACAGTGATCCTTCACACTCGTTCATCCAGGCAATTTAGAGGAGCTAATCTATCTAATACTGAAAAATTTTTAATGAAACAAAATAAAAAAAAACACACACACAATTAAATTAACATTTTGTTTGTAAAGCAGTTTCAACAATTGACATTGTCACAATGCAGCTTTACAGAAAAAAAATTCCAAATATAAATAATAAAAAATTTATGTATTTATAAATTTGTAATTAGTTTGCCCCTAATGAGCAAGCCGGAGGCGAGAGTGGTGCATAGACATGGAGAAAGCATGCACGACTCTGCATAAACAATAATCAAAGCTCATGTATTAAAATATTACATGTTTACCCTGTTTTATCCCTGTTAAAATCAATAAAAATATTGTTGGAAATAATCAAAGCTCAGAATTTAACCTCTTTTAACGATTTGTCATTGGCACAAGGGAGCTCATATTGCACTTTGATTTCTGAATTGCTAAAAGTTGAAATAAAGTCATTAAGTGAGAGAAAAGAAGGCAGTAATGATCTCCAGGAAATTTGGCTTTTATGAAGGGTTATATGAAAGAAAAAAAATATTTCTAAATTTATCCCGGCCATTCATGCATTATGCAGAGAGCATGCACAAGTGCTGAGGAGGAAAAAGATTATGCTGTTGGAAAAGACCACATGGCATGAATTAGAAAAATAGAGTTGATTGAAGAGTTGATGATTGAATGAAGTAGCCATTGCCAAGTTTTACTTTAGCTGATTTCAGAATATATGATTTTCTGTAGGTTACTAAATTATGTATTTTATTAACTATTAATTTAAATATCATGCATGTCTATCACTTTGCATGAATGGCCGTGTTACAATTTATTCCAGTGAGCCAAAGAAAGTATTACCTTATGGAATGAGAAAGCATTTGAAGGGATTTGACACTGGGAAGATGTAAGAATTCATTGACAGGAAGAGCAATAAAAGAAAAACCTGGGAAATATTAAAGTCTTGGAGATATTTCAGAAAATCCCTAAAAAAAAGTTAATAAATGTATATAAAAATAAACACTACTGATAAAGAACAAAGCTTACATAAAATAACTCAAAATAACGTTATTTAATTTCACCTTAATAATCTTAACAAATTTAATAGTAAATTGTTTTGTATTTGGTATGTACTAACTTAGGGAACAAATAGATTTTACTTTATTCATGTTTTTATTATTTATTGTGTTCCTTTGGCACTATTGTTGATCGTTGATTAATTTTTATTTATTTTTTATTATTGTGTCATAAACATACAAATATTCTCATCTGCTGTCAATCATTAATATGGATATATTTAGCTCAGTGGGTCCTCAGGAAGGTCTTGTAGTGTTGTATAACTTGAAAGTCTTATAGCTCCCAGGTCCCTTGTTTTAAACCTAGGCTTTGTGGTTTACTGACTATTTGAAGTTTTGTATGTTCTTCCTGCATTCATGTGGCTTTCCTGATTTCCTAAATGGACTGGTTATGCTTAATTGCCCATTAGGTGTGAATGTGTGAGTGCATGGTGCGCTGTAATGGACTGTCATCCCGTGTGGGGTGACTGAGTGACACAGCGAGAGGTTCTTTACATTCACATCTCTTAGCGTAGAAAGGAAAGCACAACTCCTACAACTCATAACAGCAGAAAAAAATTAAAACACAATTATAGCTCTAACATATGAACTGATATGTATGATGAGAGAAAACAGGCCCAATATGGGAAGAGCCAACATGAGTAACATTCAGTGGATTAACATAACCTGGACAACACTGCATCTCCTTCACTCACCTGGGATTTAAAAAACATACTATACCAAATTGTGAAAATAAAGATATTTATGTACAAGGTGTCAGACAAATATTCATGAGCAGAAGATGTGGCATTACTCTTCCTGGAACAGATTGACTAAGCATTAAATGTGATTTAAAACACTAAGTAACTGCCATGGTTTGTGTGCCAGTTTTATTTGACTGGTAACCTGATTTAATGGCATGATCATGGCAATTCACCATGAACCATGCAGGACCATATTCTGTAAATTTTAATGGTCTTTCAGACTACGACTCAAAATGCATTAGGAAATTAATGTGTATGCACCTCTAACTCTACCATCTGAGACATACATATAAACCAGCATGATACAAATAGCCAATAAACCAGGTCAGAGTCTAAAAGATGTTTAAAACCCAGCAACCAGTATGAGCTGCATTACGTAGATATAACTGTTTAAAGGAGCTGTTCATTGACTTTGAAATGGTTTATATGTCCTGAGAAAGAAGTCATAAAATTTCACTTTTTTAAGATGATGTTTTAGCTTGTCAGGGCTCAATTCCCTAAAGCGTACTCTGATTTCACCAGTTATTCTTTCTTTACTACACCTTATGGTAACAAAAGATGTCTTCATCAATACATACAGTGGTGTGAAAAACTATTTGCCCCCCTCCTGATTTCTTATTCTTTTGCATGTTTGTCACACAAAATGTTTCTGATCATCAAACACATTTAACTATTAGTCAAAGATAACACAAGTAAACACAAAATGCAGTTTTTAAATGAGGGGTTTTATTATTTAGGGAGAAAAAAAATCCAAACCTACATGGCCCTGTGTGAAAAAGTAATTGCCCCCTGAACCTAATACCTGGTTGGGCCACCCTTAGCAGCAATAACTGCAATCAAGCGCTTGCGATAACTTGCAACGAGTCTTTTACAGCGCCCAGCGCTCTGGAGGAATTTTGGCCCACTCATCTTTGCAGAATTGTTGTAATTCAGCTTTAATTGAGGGTTTTCTAGCATGAACCGCCTTTTTAAGGTCATGCCACAACATCTCAATAGGATTCAGGTCAGGACTTTGACTAGGCCACTCCAAAGTCTTCATTTTGTTTTTCTTCAGCCATTCAGAGGTGGATTTGCTGGTGTGTTTTGGGTCATTGTCCTGCTGCAGCACCCAAGATCGCTTCAGCTTGAGTTGATGAACAGATGGCCGGACATTCTCCTTCAGGATTTTTTGGTAGACAGTTGAATTCATGGTTCCATCTATCACAGCAAGCCTTCAAGGTCCTGAAGCAGCAAAACAACCCCAGACCATCACACTACCACCACCATATTTTACTGTTGGTATGATGTTCTTTTTCTGAAATGCTGTGTTACTTTTACGCCAGATGTAACGGGACGCGCACCTTCCAAAAAGTTAAACTTTTGTCTCGTCGGTCCACAAGGTATTTTCCCAAAAGTCTTGGCAATCATTGAGATGTTTTTTAGCAAAATTGAGACGAGCCTTAATGTTCTTTTTGCTTAAAAGTGGTTTGCGCCTTGGAAATCTGCCATGCAGGCCGTTTTTGCCCAGTCTCTTTCTTATGGTGGAGTCGTGAACACTGACCTTAATTGATGCAAGTGAGTCCTGCAGTTCTTTAGATGTTGTTCTGGGGTCTTTTGTGGCCTCTCGGATGAGTTGTCTCTGCGCTCTTGGGGTAATTTTGGTCGGCCGGCCACTCCTGGGAAGGTTCACCACTGTTCCATGTTTTTGCCATTTGTGGATAATGGCTCTCACTGTGGTTCGCTGGAGTCCCAAAGCTTTAGAAAAGGCTTTATAACCTTTACCAGACTGATAGATCTCAATTACTTTTGTTCTCATTTGTTCCTGAATTTCTTTGGATCTTGGCATGATGTCTAGCTTTTGAGGTGCTTTTGGTCTACTTCTCGGTGTCAGGTAGCTCCTATTTAAGTGATTTCTTGATTGAAACAGGTGTGGCAGTAATCAGGCCTGGGGGTGACTACAGAAATTGAACTCAGGTGTGATAAACCACAGTTAAGTTATTTTTTAACAAGGGGGGCAATCACTTTTTCACACAGGGCCATGTAGATTTGGAGTTTTTTTTTCTCCCTTAATAACGTAAACCTTCATTTAAAAACTGCATTTTGTCTTCAATTATGTTATCTTTGACTAATAGTTAACGGTTTTTGATGAGCAGAAACATTTAAGTGTGACAAACATGCAAAAGAATAAGAAATCAGGAAGGGGGCAAATAGTTTTTCACACCACTGTATGCTGATACAACAAATGTACAGATATGCCCAAAAGTATGTGGACACCTGATCATCCATGGTTCTTTCTCAAATTGTTTCCACAAAATTCAAAGCACATAACTGCACATAACACTGTTGTATGCTTTATCATTAAAGTTTCTTTTCACTGTAACTAAGAGGGAGAAAAGAATTTTCCATCATGTACTCAACCCCACTGGTCATCTTTGGGATAAAATCGACTGCTGCCTGCTCACCCCAAGATCAGTGCCTGACCTAATTATGTTCTTGTAGATGAATGATCACAAATAACTGTAGCGATAATGATGACGATGATTATAATAATTACAATAATAAAAACAATTCTTCTTCTTTGTCTTTCAGCTGTTCCCTTTCAGGGGTCGCCACAGCGAATCATCTGCCACCATCTAACACTATCCTCTGCATCTTCTTCTCTCACACCAACTAACTTCATGTCCTAACAATAATAAAAACAATAATAATAACAATTATGATTATTGTTGTTGTTCTTAGCTTACCAGTTTTGAGAAAATAATGATAACAATATTTAAGTTATTCACCTGACCACTGAACTTATTTTACGAGGAAATAATCTGATTAATGATCCTTGGAATCCAATTATTTAATTATGCAGGAATACACAACAACAAATAGATATATAAATCAGGCCAGGGAGAAAAAAGGGAGAAAAAAGAATTACAAAGACAAAAACAAAAAGAAAGACTATTTGATGAATATATAATATATTGTAATTTGTTTGAAAATGTATATTCTTATTTTGGCAATTATTTGTTTGTTTTTCTTCCTTTCTTTTTTTTTTTTAGAGAAGATCCGTGAAGATTTCTTACAGCGCTGCCAGACGAAACCCGGAAGTAGACGCTGCTACTAAGAAGCTCCCGTGATGCTTTTCGCTCTGTAAACGCAAACAATCTGGCTTTTTTTTTTGCGTAAATATAACAGAAGTGTTATCATTTTTGTTTAAAACATTATGTATTACAATAGGTAGACACAGTATATACAAATTGCTATGTTTTATTATTTGTGAATACAATGGGTATGACTGTTCATTCACCGTCGAGTGGAAATATATGGCTTGTGAGGTTGTGCTCCTCCCATTCAAATGCACGTCATTGAATTTCCCAGGATAAAGCGGGAAGATGAATGAATGAATAATTTTTGGAGGCCCTGCTGCGTGGTGGGGCATGTCATTGTTTAAAAATAAGAATCTTTCTCTTCTTTGTCTTTCGGCTGTTCCCTTTCAGGGGTCGCGACAGCGAATCATCTGCCTCCATCTAACCCAATCCTCTGCATCCTCTTCTCTCACACCAACTAACTTCATGTCCTCTCTCACTGCATCCATAAATCTCCTCTTTGGTCTTCCTCTAGACCTCCTGCCTGGCAGTTCCAACCTCAACATCCTTCTACCGAACAAGAATGTGAACAGTTATTTTGGTTACTGATTTGTTGTAATTAATATCGCGTAGTGAGTATATGGATAAATAAATTTAATGTGATTTTCTAAAATAGGTTCATTAAATAAATGAATATTTATCCCGAAGCAATCAAGAAGTAAGCGTAGGATGGATGAGCGTAATTCCCGATTTAAACACACATGCTTTTATGATCTAAAGTGTAAAATCTTCCACCTTATAACCAGTGGTGTTTTATTCTGGAAGTCAATGGTAGCAATAACTTTTCATTTTAATGAAATCAATTTAATTCTAATTAATTACAAGAAAAATTATCCGTTTTGTTTCGGTAACAAACTCCTCATGTGTTGTTCATGACTGCTGCCACTTTTTTCCGCGAGTATTTTACAATGAGAGAAACAGCGACCCCCACCCGCTGGGGCAATATCGTGGTGAAACACGGTATTGCACTTTTACCATAATGTCCGAAGTCTTGCCAGGCAAGCCTTCCCTTTTTACATTTAGCAAGAGCAACTTATATTTTTATCTCATTACACATCTGAGCAGTTGAGGATTAAGGGCCTAGCTCAAGGCAACTTGCTGGCCGTGGGGTTTGAACCTGGGAGCTTCCAAACTGCAGTCCAATGCCACTGAGCTACCCCTGACCAACCCCTTGTTTGATAAATATGGTCCTATACATTTTGTTCTGTTCTGTATATTTACTGAATACAGATATTTATGCTGTTAATATCCCATCTAATCACCATAATCTAGTCTCTTATGTCGTGTACTAATTTGATAATGTACTTCCATTTTCTGTTTTTATTAATTTTACAGGTGCACCTTATATATAGTTACTTAAGTTCCCACATGTATACATTTGGAGAATTCTCTGGATATGAAATAAACATCATAAAATGTTAACATGGAATGACCAGGAGAGAAAATATCCCCCAGAGTATAAGCAGTTTTATACCTCATGCTGAATATTCATTCATTCATTCATTTTCTATACCGCTTAATCCTGTGTTCAGGGTCGCGGGGGACCTGGAGCCTATCCCAGGAGACTTCGGGCACTAGGCGGGGTACACCCTGGACAGGGTGCCAATCCATCGCAGGGCACACACACATACACACACTCACACACCCAATCACACACTACGGCCAATTTAGGAACGCCAATTAGCCTAACCTGCATATCTTTGGACTGTGGGAGGAAACCGGAGTACCCGGAGGAAACCCACCAAGCACGGGGAGAACATGCAAACTCCATGCACACAGAGACGGGAATCGAGCCTGGCCGGGGAATCGAACCCAGACCCTGGAGGTGCAAGGCGACAGTGCTTCATGCTGAATAAACATAGAAAATAATTAATTGAATCTGCCATTATATTTATTCAGCGCAAATCCAAATATTTTTTCAAACCACTGAAAATGTTCCTCATACGCATACATGGCTCAGATTGCGGAGAAGCTAAGGGGAGCTTGGCTCCTCTGAAAAGGATACAAGCTCCCTTGAAAGCCTCCCCTGAGACTTTTAGATGCAGATCAAAAAATATGTCCACTTTTGTGTTACATGAAAGATTTTATTTTCCATAAGTTCCTTAAATAATAATAATAATAATAATAATAATAATGTGCAAATGTTGTGTGTTTATTCACTACTTACATTCCATTTTCTGAACATCTGTCCTCACTAATTAACACAGTTCGATGTCTATTCCTGTAGTGGCCATCTGTGTGTGGTGGCGCTACACTCAAAATACTGTACCAGATTTTTCATAGCCATCTGAACTCCTGATCCTTCGATGGGCACAATATTTTAATGTACTGTACTTAATTAAGAAAACTAAAGAAAATTGTTTATGAATAGTCGGAACAACCCTGCTGTTCAGACAATGTGGTCTTCTCTGCTTTTTAAGTTTGTGTTTTTGTTTGCTCTGATTAGACTTGTGTGATTCTTAGGTTGGTGTGATTGTGTCAATTTGAAATGTTACTGAGAGTTTAAACTGCCTGCAGTAGTAACAGTAGAATGTTCACAATAACTCTGTTATTGACTGTGTTGTCACACACTTCATGTATACATGGGCATATGTGTTATTGGTCTTTCAGCTGCTCCCAGCAAGGGGTCGCCATAGCAGACTATCCGGTCCACACACAAGCTTGGCACAGGTTTTATGCCGGATACCTTTCCTAATGCAACCCCCATTTTTTTGGCGGCTTGAGACCGCCACTGCATCTAGGGACTGGGTTTTGGGCATTGGCTGGGAATCGAACGCGGGCCTTCCGCATGGTCCAGTGATATTAAATTGTGTTACTACTACAATATACATCATTCATTCAGATCGTATAATGCTCTTTCCAAACGATTATCATGCACTTACTATGTTGGCATTGCGTCTTGCAAGTTAGTGTAAAATCAGTGACATGCACAGTGCGTTTCATCAAGAAGTGTGAGGAATGCAATCCAGTATTGATACAAAATAAACTCTGGCCAGGATAAAAATACTGTTGAAAAGAGTGTAAATTTTGTATATACTGTATATGATAAGTATGTTAAAATTTGTCTCATATATTGTATCTTATTTTACATTTTGTGAAATACATCATTGGCAAATTTGTATAAATGTGGTCGTTGGAGATAACGGGATCAACACTCTGCATTACATTCATACATTCACACATTTCATAAGTGCTAAAGTGTGAGAACAGAACTTGTTCTAAATATTTAATCATGATGATGCCATTGCCAATGCACAGAAGTTATTTATAAGATTAACGTTTTGCAAGTATCTGGTCAGGTCTACAGTAAGTAATTCACTTTGTCACATTCATAACAAATTTAATTTAATCAAAATCGGTTAAGAATTATACGAGTTACAGTCAATTTTGTAGAGAAGTTTGCATCTGTCAATCACATTGTATTTGTTTACGAGCTGATCTTGACCTATCCAATATGGCGGACGTGCACACGCATAGTGGCGGCGTCTTACAGCAGCGGCGAATGAGGAGTCTAGGTTTCCATCCAGAACACCCAATGGGCTGTCTTTTGAATCCCGGAAGTAACTACTGTCGCTGGATATTTTCCCATAATGCTTTGCACTCTATACACTCTTGTAATTTGTATTATTTTACGTATTTCTTATTTATTAAATATTTGTTCTAACTAGATTCATACCCGTTGTCATGTATTATGGTTGATAAAGTATAAACCAGCATAATGGTCGACTCACCGTCGATGGGAAATAGATTGCTTCTGAGGTTCTGCTCATCCTGCGGTGGTGTTCGGTATTGAATTTTACAGGATAATCGGTATAGAAATTTTTGGAGGCTCCACCACGGGGTGGAGCTAATATACGTGGTCAAAAGAAAGATTCTGAATCATGTTGTTTTGTTGATCTTAAATATATAATATATATATATATATATATATATATTTGTAGATTTTGCTCATCACTAGTATCGCAATTGTGATCGAGACTATTTTTAATGTCAGTATTGTAGTATGTTTACGATAACAACGCTAAGTATTACAGATGTTTATATTCATGGAGTAAGTTGGAAATGTTTCACGGTGTTCCGAATGAGGACATGCTGTGGAGAAAAGTTCCCTTTTCCGACGTTCTCTGCATGATGGAGCTTTATGGAAACAGGGAAGAAATGTTGAATGAATAACCCGGAAACTGCGAAGTGGGAGAAATGGCCAATAAAATGGTGGTTTCGCTTTTCAGGAGAAAAAATAAAAGTCAATCAAAGTATATAATCTAACAATATATGAAACAAAATCTGAAGAGAAAATTTCTGGGAGTATACTTTGATGAGAAATTGACATGGAGAGAGAATGTAATATTTGTGAGTAATAAAGTGATATGTCATGAGCTTGCAGGGAAGTAGTATGGGCCTAGCATTGAGTACGTGTGTATCTATATATACACACACACACCGCCCTTATAGAACAAAGATGGAGTATGGCAATATAACGTATGGAGCAGCAGCTACATCTGTGTTGTCATGTCTGGATATAGTGCAAGCTCAGGCTCTAAAGTGTCTTAGGAGCAGTTAGAACCAGGCACGTGCGGGGGGGGGGGGGGGGGTTGAGAACCCGCCCCTTTCCTCCAGGATGCTCCAAGTGCCCTTTTCTTGTGTGTTTTTTATTTTTATGTGTATGTGCGTATGGAGCCCTGTCTTTGCCCCTCAACAATAAAATTGAACTATTAATCTCAATTTTGCTAAATAAAAGGATCTATCTTGCATCAGTCACATGACTGCCATTAACCAATGCTCGCACATGAGGGCAGAGCGCGCGGGTACGAGCTCGCAAAGTGCACGCGCATTTTCTGCAGGCTGGGAGGTGCGGAGGAGAAGCAGGCAAATTAATTGGAAGGTGCAGACTGCAACAAAACAGTAAATAGGCTGTACAGCGCACAATATAGACTATATCAGTGTTTTTCAACCACTGTGCCGCGGTACACTAGTGTGCCGTGAGAAATTATTCAATTTCACCTAATTGGTCTAAAACATTTTTTGAAAACTAATAAGTCTGTGAATAATATGCCATTACAGCTGCTGCGTTCCGCAGGTCCGCAAACTTCCGCGAGGACCGTCAAAAAAATTTTTTTTTAAACGTTTAATTTTTAAAACGTACTAATAGCGCCAAAAACTCGCGGTGAATCATAATGAACCGTACTTATGGCCACCACGTGAATCCGCATAGGTGAGATAGGGGTATTAGTGATTGAGCTTCTCAACCCTGACTGCTATAAAAACTAAAAACAGAGAGAGACTCAGGCTACGTTTACACTGCCAGGTCTCGATGCTTAATTCCGATTTGTTGCCTATATCTGATTTTTTTGACCGTCTGTTTACACGTTCTTTTAACTATGACTCATATCCGATTCACGTGTTTACACTCGCCATACCATCTGAAACATCGCGCATACTTAAAGGGAGGTTCTTGCGCTGCACAGTAGCCAAGAAAGATGAAGGTGAAATATGCTTAACACTATCTCTGCTATATATGCAAAGTTCGCGAAACGTCACCATGGTTTTAAAACGGAGGAGGAGGGAAAAAACGCCATAATTGCAGCCTGCACATATGCTTTATTCACCAAATACTGATTTAATGTTATTTAGCCCAAATAAGCATTAACACAATGCGTGTGTGTGTTGGAGGGGGCGTTGTTCTTTCCCTCTTCCACGTCACCTGCGATGTTGTAATTCCACACGCGCTTCCACCGGAGAATAACATTACGTCATTAAACCGCGAAGAAGTCGCAGTTTTAATGACGTACAGAACACAACGCCTCAGGAAATCCGATCTGTCTGTTTACACGACAATCACATCAGCACATATCTGATTTATATCCGATTTATTTCCACATATGAAGGAGGCCTGAAACCGATCTCGAAATATCGGAATGCATGCGTTTTTTTCCTGTTTACACGGACACAGAACAAATCCGATATGTGTCACATATGAGCAAAAAATCGGAATTGGGTCACATTTACCTGGCAGTGTAAACGTAGCCTAAGAGCTGTTGAGGAAGAGCTTTGTGTGGATATCAGCTCTGTGTTCATCCAAACAGGCCCAGGTTTCACACTGAGTAGGTAGAAATATGAAAGTTCAAAAAAGACTTTTCATTGAGTTTATTTGATTCCTATTCAAGACACTTTGATAAGAATGACTGTATGTTGTTAATTGCACTTTTTATTTGAAAGAAGAATACATTTTCTTTGTGTTTATTTGATTCCCGTTCAAGGCACTTCGATAAGAATGGCTGTATATTGTTAATATAGGCTACAGAGTTTCATTTTTTTATAGTTTCGATTGTTTGTGTGCCTTGTGATTTCTTTTGGCTCAAAAAAGGTTGAAAAACAACAAATGAATTGAAAGAAATGAGCGTGTTTGTGCAACAGCGCGACAAACACGAAATACTGCACAAGTAGTGGTGGTCATTGACGGGCACTGGTGGCTCAGTGGTAGGTGTTTCGCCTGCCATGCGGACGGCCCGGGTTCGATTCCAGCCAGTGCCCACACCCCAGCCACTGGATGCAGTGCCGGTCCCAAGCCCGGATAAAATGGGAGGGTTGCGTCAGGAAGGGCATCCGGCGTAAAACCTGTGCCAAGTTGTAGTGCGGACTGGATATTCCGCTGTGGCGACCCCTTGTCGGGAGCAGCCGAAAGGCCAACAAGTAGTGGTGGTCATTAACTGCTAGCTAACTGGGTAAGGGGTCTGTAGCTCTGTCCACCGTTTTAGGGAACATGTTTTGTTTTAAAGTAAGTTACAGGACTTTTCCCTTCTTTTCTGGAGGGCTTTTCATTCATTCATTCATTCATTTTCTATACCGCTTAATCCTATGTTCAGTGTCGCGGGGACCTGGAGCCTATCCCAGGAGACTTCGGGCACTAGAAATTGAGAAATTGAGTGCCTGTGCCAGATCCTTGACTTCAACCCCATTGAACACCTTGGGGATAAACTGGAACACCAGCTGCAACCAAGACCTTCTCAAACAAGATCACTAATGATCTTCTGGATGAATGATCTAGTGTACAGTTTGCCCTGAACAGTGGAGTTTACTATTTATCCATTTTGGTGATGAGTATGTATCTCTATATATACTGTATATATATGTATAATGTATATATACATTTTTTTAATTACCAACAGGACTGGAAGTGCTGCATCAGAAAACCATTAAAGATTATATTGGTTATAAGATCCAATTTTTCTGAATTCTTCAGTGACTTGAGCTGCTGAAATACACACGTCTGTTCTGTCATTTGAAAAATGATGCACCCCTTTCCTTTGGCTGTGGCATAGGTCAGCCTTTTATCTGTTAAAGAGAAATTTGAATTAGCCCCCCTCATGCTCTAGTTCTCCTGTTTGAAACACCCAAATGTGGCTTGTTGTACTCTTCTCAGAACATTCTTTAAGCCAGGCATAATGAGAGCTTGTTTCCTGCACTTTTAGCTCAGTCATAGACCAATTTCTCAAAACATTAGCTCATTCAGCCCAATTCCGAGTCCTATATAACTGTGACCTACAGGTCTTGAAATGCTTTATTGGTAGAATATCTGTCCCTGTCATGTTTTTTTAAGGATGACTATATGTGTGTGTGTGTGGCCAGCACATCTTGAATGTCTCTTCGATTCTACTGTAGGTTACGTGACTCTTAAAGAATATAGGTATCAATGCATCACATTCTCACTGAACCTGTGGCGTCAGTTGGGGTGTCTGGTATCACACGTTCCCCATTTCATCTCTTTAAGTTGGAGCAGGTAGTCATGTCATTGCCTGTCCTTTAGGATCAGTGTCAGTTCTGTTCGCTCTTCACCTTCACCCTTTTACCCCAGCTGCCCTGGCAGCGCCTCAGCTGTCGCTCACCTTACCCATGTACTGCAGGATAACGTAGCGAGAGAAAGATAGCCCTGACATACCCAAAGTAATTGACCCGTGTCAACTGATATAAAGCTCTTTTTCCACCCATTGTGCCTATGGTATCATCTGAACTTGAGTAATCCAAGGCAGTTAGGATGCTTCTGCATGCACCAAGCCAAACATCTGAGGCTAGAAGTGTTGTGAACTGCTAGAAAGTTTTATTTGGCAGTGTGTTCGGAATAGAAACGTGGATTAAAATCTGACCATAAGCACGAAAAAAGCTGCTGAAGGGAAGGTGAAGCAGTTACAATAGCTGAGCAATTTATTAGGAATACATAAATATACTAATACTAATACTGGCTAGGACTTCTCTTTGAATTATGCCAGGGTTAGAATCACTGGGATCACATTTTTGCATATTCTATCGGTTAATGTGAACATTGCTCAAAGTTGCTGGCCCATATCTGCATGATTTTTGTGGAGACAGTGTGTTGATGACCTACAGAACAAATTCTATTTTAGGATTTATTTAAGAATTTGGGTGAGGACTTACGGGGATTATGGAGCGAATAATGTCTGTACATTAGAAATGCTTGTGCGCCGTGTTAACCTTGTTTCCTCAAACAAACAATGTTGGGAGGGGACGGAGAAGAAAAGTGTGTCTCTTTTTTTAATTCACAATTTTAGGGGCTAGTTTCGAGTTTTTTGTATGGACTTTTACAAGTAACTGGATTGGAAATTTTGCACAGAAGCTGTCAACCCTGATTAATAACATTAGTTCATGTGTGTTTGTCTTACACATCTGCTCATAAACAGAGGTTATGTCTAAAACCACTTGCTTCACTGTATGCAGGATGACTGTCTTATTAAGTGGCTACTAAGAGTATAGCATATGTCATCTACTGTACAACAGCCTCTCAGCAAATTTTGTTTAAGGGTATGTCAGTATTGATGTCATCACGTCCCACAAATATCTGTGGTCACGAGATGCTGCTGCTACAAAACCTCAGTTCTTAAGGTTCGTAATCTATTTGTGATGTACAAGTGTGCGTCAAAAAATATCCACACTATTGCTTTAGAATTTATTTGAAAAAACTTTTAATCTCCATCATCTTCATCAGAAGTAAATCTTCATCCTCATAGGGCTGCTTTCATGGGACCAAACAGGTGAAGGTCGAATGGAGCAAGTTTTTGCAGAGTGTCAACAGTGTGGACAGAAGTGAGCAGACGCAGTTGGATAGCAGTTCTCTTGGATAGCAGTTCTCTTGGATAGCAGTTCTCTGTGTCTACTGATTTAGGCTTCAGCTCTTCAATAAGCATCTGACTGTAATGGGCACTGTTGATTGTTGAACTTCCAATACTGGCCCTGGAGAATCCCAGAAATCTGTAGGCATCAATTTTTCCAGTTAATGGTTGACTTTTGAACTTTTTCGTGGTCTGCGATTGAGGATGTTTCCGTTCCATATTCTGCTGTTTGTTCTCAGGCTCGTAGTGATGAATCCATGTCTCATCATCAGTAATGATTCTCTTTAAAGAAACCTTCACCTTTCTTAGAGTATTTTGTTTCTGCAGAAAAACAAATATACGAACACTTTCTCCATACTGCGCAGGTACCAGGTATCACTGCATACTGCTTTTCTTTGGTGCAAATCAAAAGTGGGGCATCCATATTTGTCTGCACCGCAGTTACAAATGAACAGTTGTAGAACAGCAGTGACTGGGACAGTAACCTCGAATGGAAAGCGCTGGTAGGACAGTGCGGCCAACAGAACCTTTAATATAATGTGTGTATAAGTGTGTATAATTTTTGACTCACCCACAAACTTAGGATAGAAAGTCTGTAAACAATTAAAAAAAGAATCCAACCTGCTACACTCTCTTGAATAATCAGCCAATATCTGAGATCTGATGATGATGTAAATGCATAATACACGTGAATGCATCCCTCATCGACACAATATTGGGTAGGTGGTTTAAATGTTACAGCTGATTAGTGCATGTTTTGTTTAATATCTCATTCTAGGTGTAATTTCCTTTTGCTATTATAATAACCTCTACTCTTTTGAGAAGGCTCAGATCATGCTCATTGGGGTTGTCTTTAAAAAGCTGTCCAATTGTAATTGTACTGCACTCAAATACATCCTATACAACTGTGTCTTTAATTTTTTGGGCAACAGAAAAGGCCATAACTGGGTGTTATGGACAGGTGTCCACAAAGAAATGGACTATATGGTGCATATTTGGATAATCAGCCTGTTGTATACATAAGGTAAGATGTAAAAATAGAGTGAGTCTCCCTGATGGGCAAGCAAACCATGCTTTTCCATGTGACAGGTGCATATACTATCCACTATACTAACATGGTACTGATTTGTTTTCTACATTCTAGAACAATAATTGAGATAAAAAAAATAAAATAAAACTATGTTAAACTATGAAATTACATATATGGCATTAGGTAATTATCATAAACAACAACGGTCAGTTGTTATTTTAAGACATGAAGGTAAAGTGCTTCTGCAAAACCTATCAAGCAGCATGATGAAACATGATGTAAACATTCTACAGTAGATAAATTTTGATAAATAATATGTTGTAAGTATGTCTGAGTTACCGGAGCAAGAGAATCAAACTACTGTATTGTCACTTATTATTATTTAAACTATTCCACAGACTGTACATGCTATAACTGGCTGTACAGGCTAGCAATACAATTTATATTTTAAGAAATTATTTAATTGCAAATCAAACAATTTTTTTGTTCCATTTAATACGTACAATCTATACTAATGAAATTGATCATCTGCAAATCTTAATGAAAATATTTAATCATAAATAACTTTAAATAATGTTTAAAACTATGGAGTAAATCTTGAAAAGTTAAAATTTTGATTGATAAAGATATTTTTAAAACTAACATTTAAAACGTACAATC
Source organism: Channallabes apus (assembly GCA_030522415.1). Classification (NCBI taxonomy): domain Eukaryota; kingdom Metazoa; phylum Chordata; class Actinopteri; order Siluriformes; family Clariidae; genus Channallabes; species Channallabes apus. The sequence goes on along the minus strand of CM060128.1, from coordinate 19,799,226 downwards.
CAACATGGTCAGTTGCCTGATCCAATGCCATGTACACGACACACCATACTGTAGAAAGCTTATGCTCACACTAATTAAACAAGACTAAAGAGCGCCCTCTACAGGTGCAGTGTAATATCGAAAACGAAGTCACTCATCTTTCTATAAGTGTATTTCTATCTGTTTTCTATAGTAAAGTTTGAATAGTGGATGGTGCAACCACTGCCCCATTCCCTGCTTATAATACTGTTCCCCATAATTTTACCAATAGTTTACATTACATTTTCCTGTGTTTTTAGTATATGTATTATCCTGCACTCATCTCACTGATGTGTATTTACACTTCATATGGACTATATTGTTATGTGTAACCGTGGTTCTGGAGAAACTAAATTTTATTCCAATATATACAAGCTATAAAGAGAAATGAAAGCAAAAACCCACTTGATTTGAAAAGTGGATGATTTTAAACCGGCCAAGTTAATCACCAAACTTAAACCTAGTTGAACAGCATTGCATCTTCTGGAGAGGAACCAGAAATACAAGCCAAACAATATACCAACTGAATTACAATCTTGAAAAAGCACCACAACAGAATAATGCAACAGTTTGGCGATGTCAGTATGTCTCCAGCTTCATACAGTTAGGGCAAGTAACGGACATGCAATGATATTCATTCATTCTATACCGCTTAATCCTGTGTTCAGGGTCGCGGGGGACCTGGAGCCTATCCCAGGAGACTTCGGGCACTAGGCGGGGTACACCCTGGACAGGGTGCCAATACATCGCAGGGCACACACACATACACACACTCACACAATGCAATGATATATTAAATGTTATTTATTTTGTATGAAAAATAAAAACGAAATAGTTGTTTTTCAAATACTTTCAGATGTGTACAATGGGCAGGTGTTCACAAACTGTGTTCTGGCTATGTAGTATGTATTGAGAGTATGACCCTATTGATGAATAAGTCTCTAAAATGTAATAGAGGTAGAAGAAGAGACAAAACCAGAGCTGAGATAAAAGTTCCTGGACGTGACCTGCGTAATAATTAAAAATGAAATTTTTACACTAAAACCAATTATCTTTACTTTAGTATGAGGTTCTTGTATATGCACTTGTGATTTCCAGTGTTTCTTTGCGTGTTACAGTATTTATTACTACTCCACTGGCTGATGCACCAGTTAATATTGGGCTTGCCGGTTTGTATTAGTTGTTTTTAAAAATGCATATCCATGTATATTTGTTTTTTCTCCTTTGCTGTCAAAAAATGTGTACATGGGTTCTTGCAGAGAATGTGTTTCATTTGTGTACATGAAAACAGCATGTAAAAACATTGTCAAAGCACTACCGTTGCCATGAAGGGGTGGTACTTGTTCTGTAGCAAGGTTGAGGTAGGTGGTACGTCAAAGTAACTTCCACATGAACCATGTCTCCCAGTCCAGGTGATACATGTAGTAAGCGAAAAAATATGATTAATCAGACCATACCACAGTTCTGAGGTTCACATGCCCATTGTACTGTAGGTGCTTTCAGTTTTTATATAGGGATCGTCATGTGTATCTGAGCAGCTCCACAGGCAGCAAGCTGGGATAAACTGTGTGTTCTGATACTCAGAGCCAGGATTAGATTTTCCAGCAATGTTTTCTACTGTAGTTCTTCTGTAAGATTGTTCCAGATGAACTAGCCTTCACACCATATGTGCATCAGTGAGCCTTGAGTGCCTATGACCCTTTTTCTGGTTCACAGGTTTTTCTTTCTTAGTTTACCTTTTGACAGGTGCTGACCACTGCATACCAGAAACACCTCACAGTACCTGACAATTTCGAAATGTTCTGACCCAGTATTCTAGAGATGACAGTTTGGTCCTTGTTAAAGTCACTCAGATCCTTATGGCTGCCTGTTTTTTCAGCATCTAACACATCACCTTGAAGAACTGACTGCCTAATAAATCCCACTGTTTGACAGGTGCCACTGTAATGAGATAATCAATTATTTATGTCATGTGGTTGTGGTTTTAACCATATGTTGTTGCAGATGCAAAATTGCTTATTGATTGTAAGTGTCCATATGACAAACAGCTAATTTGCATAGATTGTTTTTTTAGGTTCTTGCCCATCTTAACCCTGATGATATAGCTATAAAATCACAAGGCATCCAGGGTATAGTTTAAGGAGATAGAGGATGAGAAAGGTGGTGTACAGGAAATATTATGGAAGTGCACCAAATGCTTTCTGCCTATAAAATTCAATAAGTTCCACTTCAGACTTTGTTGAGAATAGCACCATCTAGTGGAGAAGAGTATTGAACTTCAACGCCTTTTTAAGAACATACAGAAAACAAGACTATGACTTGAAATAATCTCAATAAACCATCTAACCATAATGTATTTCCTACAATTATTAAAACTATGGATGAAAAAACTATGGATAACAGTACTGATGTGAAAAATACAAGTCACAAAATGTCTAAATTGAAATGTATACTCCAGCAATTCACAGAAAATAAATGATATGGGTACGAGTGACAGTTGTTTGATGAAAAAGAAAAATGGACAGAATTAAACACTCCCCATGAAGGCACACACCTGTATACACTTTATATTAATGTACACACATAGTAATGAATGTGCCTGTGTTTGTTCAACCTTGTCACACCCTTGTCCTTGTTTAGTTTTTTTAAGCTGAAGTTGGTTTCTTATTTGAATTCACTAGTCCACCTTAAAGGACTGCTGAAAGGACACTGGCTAGATCTGGTCAGCTGAACACCTGCATAAATTAGAGCAGATATATTCACACTGTTGTTTTCTCATTGTGCTAAATGGTGAACATTTACAAGGCTTGCTCAGATTGATTTCTTTAACTTATACAAAAACTAAAAAGTGGTTATAGTTTGCACCTTTTTAAACTTTTATTTTTGTAGAATTATATGTACACAAAAAAAGAAACCAAATAAACAAAAAGGTCAGGAGAAGAAAATAAACAGTTCAATCAAGATCCAGATACAGCTGTATACTCGAGAGACTTATATAGTTAAAAATCAGAAGGCTAAATGTGCTAGAATCATGTTATAAGAATTCCATTTTACCCAGTATTCATCTTCTTTGTTCTTGTGAGGCTGATGGATAAAAGCATTTTTTTAATCAAGCAAATACAGTTTATTATGATGATAAAGATGGAGATAGTGGAAAAGTAGCCCAAAAGATCTTGTCATAAATCATAAGTCAATACATGGCATACTAAAGAATTGAGCATGAAATGTGAGTGGTAATGTAGGAGCTTATCGTCCGTTAACATCACAGCATGGTGGGCAATGGGAATGAGAAGTTAATCAAATTTCTTATTTTTTATATTAGCTGCATATAAAGTTGTATATGTAAAATGTAGTAATGATGTTCATATGATTGTGAAGTTTTTTCCCACTTTTGTTCCTCAAATGTGGTTATGTTTTTGTGATACCTCAAAAGATGAATAAGACTTTGCAATAGGCTGTACCCGTATACTTTAGGAAGCTCCATTGATTTTGCTCTGACAATTTGAAGACATTGACTCATATAAGATAATTAGTCTTTTTTGTGATACACATTGTTACTTTTTATGGGACAAGAATATTTTGGACCAAACTGGACCAAAATCAGGATTTGACGTCATTCAGATTGTGATATGATTTTGGTGGCATGATACACTATATGTACAAAATTATTTGGTCAAACCAGCAATAACATTGTATCCAAAAACGCACTTACTGATAAAGTTGAATATGGAGTTGGTCCCCCTTTTTGCAACTAGAACAGCTTCCACTCTCGTTCATCCCAAAGGTGCTTAATGGGTTGAGGTCAGTGTGGGCCAGTATGTTGGTATGTCTTGGTGTGCTGAAGCATTAAGATTGGCCTTCACTGGAGATGAGAGGCCTAATTGAAACACATGAATTCAATAATTAACAGGTTGGCAATATTAATGATGTTCATATGGATGGTTAATCATATTAATAGAACATTTGTCTTCTTTTTCTAAGTTTCAACAATTTCCTCATTGTTCATATCAAATGGCAATTTCCAACCAAAATGTTTAAATCAGTTGACTAAAGTTTAGTAAAATAATTATACTATATAACCTGTACAATAGTAAAAACTGCATTGGACCAATCATATATTGTCATGATTTATAATACAATTAGAATACTCAGGGACAAGCATATTTTGAACCAGAGTAGAGCTAAATCAGGATGTTGTTACTTTGAGTTCAATCATATTGTGATGTGATTTTGGTGGCATGATATGTTAAAAATTCTCAAACATCACGCTGAACATTGGTTCATTAAATAAAATGAGTTAGTTAATACAGCAAAACATGATTATTTATTTATACATACATACAGCTCTACTACTAGATTCCTTAACAATGTAAATGCAGTTTGGAAAAGTCTCACGAGTGCCCTCTACAGGCGGTTTATCATATCTGCAGTGATTTAAGGTGGATCGGAGAGTTCAAATACGAAACTGCAATTGTGAATCGGTGTTGTCTTTGAGACGCGCCCTGGGTTTGCATAACTAGACGGCTGCGCTAGCACGGGTAGGTTTGTCTGTCCCGGTTTACTTTATTTCATTTGTTCGATTATTACTAGTTAACGATTTGCGTAATATTAGGTTCATGATTGTTTAGACTTTTAAGGTGTCTTCCTGGTTCAGCTTGAGGTGAGCGCACAGAGCAAAACATGGTGGTTTTATCGAAGGAATACGGCTATGTGCTGCTCACAGGAACAGCCTCCATTCTCCAGGTCACCTATCTGGCGTATGCTGTGGTAAAAGCTCGCAAAAAGTACAATGTCCAGGTGAGTGGGCTCAGCCACGTGGCTCTACCTGTCCAGTCTACTGCCTCCACAAACCCCCTTTTTGGACTAATGGGATTTGATGTTTGCATATCTTCCTGCAGTTTGCTTTCATTCTACACAATAACACTGATCTAAAAATAGGACCTTTGAATGTTTTGCTTTTTTATAGCAGCTAGACTGAATAAAGTATGTGCACAGCCAAATTATATACCCCTAAAGATCCCCCCCCCCCTCAGGTGTCTGTGTATCTGAGAATTATTAGTATAACAACAAAATTACCTGATTGTTTAAATGATCTGTACAGGGTGAAGGTCAAAGCAAGGTACAAAGTCTGAAAGTTTTTATTTCCCTTTCAATAGCACCCTTTGAAAAATACACTAAGTGGTTACTTCGATAGTACTGTACACCTTGTTGTAGTATTGAGTTGGACGCTTCTTGTTTTCTAAACCGCATTAATTCTTTATGCCGTGGTTAAAGTTGCCTTAGCACTGTCGCCTTGCACCGCCAGGGTCTGGGTTCGATTCCCCGGCCAGGCTCGATTCCCGTCTCTGTGTGCATGGAGTTTGCATGTTCTCCCCGTGCTTGGTGGGTTTTCTCCGGGTACTCCGGTTTCCTCCCACAGTCCAAAGATATGCAGGTTAGGTTAATTGACATTCCAAATTGGCCGTAGTGTGTGTGTGTGTGTATGTGTGTGTGCCCTGCGATGGATTGGCACCCTGTCCAGGGTGTACCCCGCCTTGTGCCCTAAGTTTCCTGGGATAGGCTCCAGGCCCCGCGACCCTGTATATAAAGATAAAGCGGTACAGAAAATGAATGAATGAATAAAGTTGCCTTTCTGTCAACGCAGTCTGGGCACATTTGCATTTAGGCATTTGGCAGACTTATCCAGAGCGACTTACATTTTTCTCATTATACATCTGAGCAGTTGAGGGTTAAGGGCCTTGCTCAAGGGCCCAACAGTGGCAACTTGGTGGTTGTGGGGTTTGAACCTGGGATCTTCCGAACCGTAGTCCAATGCCTTAACCACAGAGCTACCCGAGGGCACTTTGACTTCTGGCATCAACAAGGCATTTACACCCAGAGAACTGCCCTGACTAAATATTTTCTTTTTCAGATCATTCCCTATAGACTGTAGAGATGGTTGTGCGTGAAAATCGTGGTACATCAGCATAAATAAATCAAATATATAAAATAAGGTTCATGAAGCTTTATTTAAAAGCTCATTGTACTGACAAATTTTGTATAGCAAATAGACTCTTACATTGCAAACAGTACAATTAATTTGGACATGGAGCTGCAAGTAATATTGCATTCATCATTGACTGTTGTCAGTTGGTTGTGTATCTTTTTGTTTGTGTACTTCACTACAGTTTCTGAATCTTTGAACTAGGGCTGCAACAACTAATCGATAAAATCGATAATTATCGATAATGAAATTCGTTGTCAACGAATCCCGTTATCGATTAGTTGGGCTGCTCACGTTACTGAGGCGCGCGACCACAAGATGCACAAATACACAGCCGCTCGCGCAATGGAGGTTACAGAAGCGTCTGCAGGAAAAAGCGCGCGCCCCAAGTCCTCCAAGGTATGGGAGCAATTTACATTAAACACCTCTTATCGGGCGCTAAAATCGAGCGGTTTTCTGCCGGTTGTAGTGTCCGGTGAGCGCGGATGAAGCGCCGAGGGTTTTCTACACATGTGGGAGCCCCTAGCGACGGGGAGGAATTGGCCAGGACTAAAAAAAAAAAAAAAAAAAAAGGAGTCAGTGAGAGAGTTCACACGGGCTTTGATGACGTGCGTTTGTCCGCCTGCGCGGTTATACTGGGTTTAAAAAAAACGTTGCATGCAGCTTTTTCTTGGTGTTCAAATCCCAACGAACACACGGAAAACACTTCTAGTTCGTTTTCTTCATGTTCAGTTTACACTTCGGAGGACCGGATATATCCCATCATCCTACAGGCTATACACAGGGGAAATGCGGAAAAAGGGCAAAATAAACAGTGAACCCAGTAGCGGCCATTTTTTTCTCTCCCCACGTCACCGTATTACGAGAATGTGTTGTATAGCAAAATGGTCTATATATATAAAAAATATATATTTTTTTAATTTATTGAGACAACAACAAAAAAGGATAAAATACCTGAGAGGATCGAAATAATGTATAAACCGTGACAAGGACGTAGCAAGAGACACTTTCATTAAAAATAATATCATAATAATCTAGAAGTCTATTATTCTTCTTACTAAGTTTAATTAATTTAAAAGAATTAAAAATTGAGGTCATTCTTAACAACTGAATATGTCAGTGGATTTTTTAAACTAGTGTGTGTGTGTGTGTGTGTATGTATGTATGTATGTATGTATATATATATATATACACACACACACCATATCAACACTGTTAACTTGCCATCTACAATTATTGTTAAAAAAGAATGTTGATTTACATAAACTAAGGTTTAAATGTCAAAATTAAAGATCATTATACTCTATGTGGCTATTGCATTTTTTAAAGTTTACTTTTATACATAAATAATACCATGATTTATGGTTTTATATAGTTAAGCAAAACAGCTAATTAAAGCGGTCACTTTTTATCCGATTAATCGATTAATCGAAAAAGAAATCGACCAACTAATCGATTATCAAAATAATCGTTAGTTGCAGCCCTACTTTGAACATTAAGCAATTTTATACAATAATGTTACCAATTAAAAAAAAGTAATGCACCTTATTTGGAAAAGTTACTTACAAATGCTCGCATTATAACAACATGAATACAACTAAAAAGCCAACTGTTTAGAATCTTTGAACAGAATACTGTATATACATTTTTATATTATGAATTATGTGTAAAGTATATAAAAGTCGGTGTTAAGGATTGAATACATAAATCAATAAATTAAAATACATAATAAAGAAAATTAACTGAAGAGGGAAAGAAAAAAAAACAGATACCAAAACAAAAAACACGTAGACACAATAACAACACTAGGGTTTATGAGAGAGATTGAGGTAATTAATGTAAGCCAAACGTGTGTGCATTTTCCTTCTTTATGTACTTAAAGGCTCATTTAAAAAAAAAAAATTCTTGATTTATGAATAAAACAATGAACGTATCAGTCATGTGAATCTGGAAAAAGCAAGGTCTCGTTTGTCTATGGTCACGCGACACTCAGGGAAACCGCCTTTTGAAACATCCCCTTCTACTTGACACAAACTTTGGAGTCATACACCACATCACTGGCCTAAACCTTCTACAAAATATCATGGATGTTGAACCCTGCTTTAGACTAGACTGTAAAATGAGAATTTCAGATGGGTTGAAAAGAGTGACAGTTTGAAAAGCTCTCTGTTAAAAGTGCAAAAATTATGTTGTTTGCATATGACTACCTTTATCACAGTACCATCCTGTAAGCTAATGATTTCATCCATGAAATAAATGCAAAAGCAGTTGCCATTACAAGACTAACCTTTTTTTTTAATGACAAAATAGTGAGTAGATTGAAACAGACAATCATTCTCCCTCTTTTCCTGTCTCCAGTATCCCCAGATGTACAGCACTGACCGAGAGAATGGGCAAATATTCAACTGTATCCAGAGAGCTCACCAGAATACGTACGTGCCGCAACAGGCTTTTTTTATTTTTACCGTATTATCAGCATAGAATGCAATATTTTAAGCATTAAGTAATGTGGTTTAGTAAAAGAAGCAAGAGAGCACTGTTCATGACTTACAGCAGTGTTTGGAATCAGTCTGAGTGTGTGTGTGTTTTCTTCACCTTTTTTGCAGTGTTGAGGGCTTACCCCCCTTCCTTTTCCTCCTGGCTGCTGGAGGCATTTACCATCCAGTAAGTACAATTGATCAAATATAAAAATATTTACAATATGAACCATCCCTAATCATATCACTTATTCATTTATTTGTTTTGTGTGTGTGTGTGTGTGTTAGCGCTTGGCCAGCGTTTTGGGAATAATCTGGATTGCGGGTAGAGCAGTGTATGCACATGGATACTCCACTGGAGGTCAGTAGCTTGTTTTTGTTTTCTCTTATCGTTAAAAGCCAAATGTGAAAACCCTTAGAACAAAATTAAGCTTTAATTTTTCACAAGTTATTTTGTGTCTCACAATCGGTCCCAAAGTTTTTAGAAGATCTCTGAAATAAAGGACACGATCAGATTTCATCCTGGATTTTCTTTAACAACTTGCCATCAATTTGTTTATCAGTTAAGAAGTTTCATGTTGTGGAAAAATAGTTAGCTCCTGCTCTGTCATAACATTTTAAACAGCTCCTTACAAAGCCCTGACAGTGGAGACACATTCAATAAATATAAAAAATTTCGCCGGTGGAACTAATGTCTGTTCCGTGATTTTACTTTTTCACATAAGGCCACGTAGGTTTAGACAGATTTTTTTCCGTAATAAATTAAACCAACGTTAAAAAACTGCATTTTGTATTTACTCAGGTTATCTTTGTATTATAAAAAAAGTATCTAATTCATTCAAGTATAAGAAATTTGCCAAAAATATATATAAATCATACTTTCACAGAACTGTTCCATTATTTATGCATGGCTTTTTTTTGTCGTGTTATTTTAACAATCATTATGTAAATATTTGAACATGCATATCATGTGTAGTATAAAATTTGTACATTTTAATGTTGGTACATGTTTACCTAACATGTATTATATTGTATTATATATGTATTCTTTTTTTTTTCTCGAACAGAGCCTGAGAAAAGGAAGCAGGGAGCTTTTGGGGCTGTGGGTCTGCTTGGTCTGCTTATCTGTACTGTGGACTCTGCAAGAATCATGGTGGGGTGTGGATACACACCCCACTGGCCCAGAGGGCTGTTTAAAACCCACTAAATAAAATGGACACACTCTTACTGGACATTTCTTAATGTGTGACTGTTTCTATTAGTTAAATAAATTACATATTATCAATCATAATATGTGTCATGAATCACAATCTGTTTATTCGTTCTTCCATCCATACTTGGTCCCAATGTACCGTATTACTAATAATCAACAGTAATCTGTCTTAATTACGACATCACAAACATGTTAATGCTACTGAAGACTCCACGCACATTTGCTTCACTTTTTACGCTTTTACTTTAACTATTAATTTGGACCAAATCCTAAGCATTGATTTTTGCTTTGGTGACATAAGTATTGCAATGCTTCTCAAGTCATTATCCTCGCCTTCTATATGAAGTCTGTGTATCAGTTAGCTTGGGATAGAAAGCCCCACTGCCTTAGCACCTCCTGCCGCTTGCCTGGAGGTGTAAGGAAGTATTGTCTTTGCTGAGGGGAGTAGCTCTCCTCAGCAGGTATGATGTCTCTGTACGTCCAGTCACGCCAGCACAGGTTAAACCTCTCCAGAAGCTCTATCTTGGCCTCCCGTGTGCTAACACAGTCAGGCGGATCGACCTGCTGTAGTGCTTCACCCACTTCTACACCTTTTAATACAAGTAAAGCCCGGATAGCAAACCAGCCCCCAAGCCGAGGATGGACACACACTCCGAACATTTTCTGGAGGGAGACAGGAAGGGGAAAATGTACAGATTAGGATAACAGGTTATTGCAGTATGCTGTGACTAAAAAAGATTTAAAATAATTATACAGTGTATCAGGCAATGAGGTTTTTAAAAATCTAAATATGCAACTTTTTATGGTTGTGTAATTTTTAGATTACAATCCAATATAATCTGCAATTAAAGTGCTCACAATTATTATAGCCTTTAAGCATTCGAGGATCTGAATATTTTTTTTAAAGGCTTAATCTGGTTTTCAATTCAACTGTCCTCCGTATCACTGATGAATAATAGTGAAGATCTAATAACATTTAATTTCCCAAATATTTAAGACTTAACGGATACTCTGCTTAGCAGGATTTGTCTACTATTCTATATACAGTATACATTATTTCTCAACGTGATTATAAATGCTTCTGTGAAAATACAAATAATCTGTGGGATTTATTTAAAATTATATATACTGGTGTCATTACTTTTGTACATACACTATGTGGCCAAAAGTATGTGGACGCCATGCCAAAACCATGTCTGCTTATTTTTGGGTCGTTCAATTTTTTGCTGCTATAACAGCCTTCACTATTCTGTAAATGGCTTTCCATTAGATTTTGGGGATTTGTGATCATTGCAGCCATTCATCAGAGTGTTCAAGTTCATCCCAAAGGTGTTCAGTGGGGTTGTCAGGGCTCTGCACAGGACAACTGAGTTCTTCCAATCCAGGTTTACTCAACCATGTCTCCATTGAGCTCATTTTGTGCACAGGGGGACTGTCATGTTAGAACAGGTTTGGGTCTCCACTGACAGTTTTGGGAGAGTTATGAGTGTAAAAACTTCCTTTATTTCTCTATATAATCCCCTGCTACACTAATCACACTTATCACAGTATGGCACTAGTGCTTCGATACGATTAAGGTAGAAGGTTTTCTCAGCATGCCCTAGCCATGATTGCCCTGGATGCCTGTCTGATTCACATATGAAACACTGGCCTCCCAGATACTCCTTTAATAGCCCAAACATGTGGAAATGGCTTGGAGCAAGCTCAGGACTGTACGGGGGAATAGAGCAATAGTTCACAAGTTATCTGACAGTTTTCAAGGATCAAGAATGAGTGCTGTGGGCTCCAGGCCACATTCACAGATGTACAGCCTTCTTTTAAAAGTTTGCACCATTGTGTAGTCTCATCACCTTACTGTGCTTGAAGTCTTCTGTAAATGCCAGTTTTATGCCTTCATCCATGACAAAGTTTAGCACAAGTCTGGGTTTGACTTGAACACTCGTAGTGTATAAAGTGGGACAGAATGCAGTTGTGTACCTTATCCCCCCATGGTGGATCCTGAACATCTGATGGCCGGTAGTAGCGTGCTGCTCCTGCTACATGAGCAGCAGTCTGAGCCAAAAACTTGGGCTTTCTGTTGGGCAGCATCTCGTGGTCAAAAATGATATCTACAGTCTGCTCAGGGAGACACTAATATCACCAGGGAAAAAAAATAATAAGGACATGGCTGCAAACTATATTTGATTATGATTTCAAGCTTAAAAAATGCTGTAATGAAACGAGATGGCTGATTAACCTCAGAAACACAGGATCTGACGGTCTGGGCTACACACTGGTCTATGGGGTCTCTGACATCTTCGCAGCAGCCCGTCTGAAGGAAAGGCAGAAATACTTTCTCAAACATTGACGGCGTGCTCAGGACAACCAGAGCCAGTGTGTCTGCAGAATAGTTAAGCTGATGAGCTGGAGAGACAACTGCATTGTACCATCCTATCTGTGCAGAAACATGGATGACAAAGTTTATTTCAAATGCATGAAAAATATAATGGAAAAGTATTTTTGTTTAATGCATTTTAATAAAACATTCTCTCTGTGGTTATATATGCATCTTCTGGAAAATCACAAAAGTGTACAAAATAATTTATACAAATAAAAGAAAGGTTTTTATCTGTACATTGGTCAGAACTCGCTCTTTCAAAAGTATCTTTACGTTCCATATACTGGACGACCCGAAACCACACAAAATTTTCTGTACGTCTGTCCAGACAGATTTTAAGTCACAGCATCATGAAAAACTGGCTGGAAATTTTTATATTAAAGCTTCTGCAGTACTTAAATATCTGCCTGAAGTTTAACCTGCACCATGAGTGAAATCAAAATGTTGAGTAAAAGCGATTTTATGAACAGTTATGTGCCGTATTTAATAATCTATTCATAGTCTATACCGCTTTATACTGTATTCAGGGTCACGGTGGTGCTGGAGCCAATCCCAAGAGTCTTAGGGCACGAGGCACCCCGGAGAGGGTGCCAATTCATAACAGAGCGCGTGCGCGCACACACACACACACAGTGGGCAATCTGTGCTAACAGTGCTAACCACTACACCAAATAAAAAATAAATCTAAGTTGACTTTAATATCAGACTACTGATTTTTTAAAATGTATTTATAAATGTACCTTTAAAGGATAAACCTCAAAGCCTAATGGGGTTAAAGACTCCCGAAGAGGCTGAACAACATTCAGCACGGTATCGCTGTACATCGCCATATTTGAAGGCGCTTTGCAAGCATTATGGGTAATTGAGTTCTTAAGGAATATCTTTTAAAAGCTGACGTTCCGTGGTTAAAAACTCGGTGATTGTCATTATTATTAATGAAAGGCACTTAATAAACTTAATAATTTCTAAATAGCATAAAAATCCAGCCAGACACAAAGAAGACATACGTTTCTGTTTATTTAATTTGCCCAAATTCTCAAAAGAGTGCGAACATGAGTTACTATTTTTTTCATTCTATTTCATTATTATTATTATTATTTATGGTAATCGATTTAGCCGGATGTGCATGAAATTAAAAAATAAAAGTCACGGTAGGCGATTCTAAATTAATAAGTATTACGAACATCTCCATAAATTCTCATTTTGCGTTTTCAAACCACTTTTACACCTCCCGGGCATTAGCTAAGCTTTGACGTCGAATTTGCAAACACCATTATTTAACTAATACCTTAAATTGTACATAAAATAAAAACTAATTTAAAAAGTAGATTAATTGCATTTTCTTTTGTGTGTGTTGTGTGTGTGTGTGTGTGTAAGGGTGTGTCCATATTTCAACAAAAATCCTCGAAATCAGCTGAAGTCACTGCACTGTGGTGTGTAAGGTCATCCTTACCAACATGGCTGGGCTTTGGGGACGTCATCCGTTTCAACGTCCTCCGACGTCATTACGTTATTCGGGAAGGCTTCGGAATTTAAAAGCAGCAGTAACAGCATCGCTGTGCGATAACGAACTCTCAGGTGAGGGTTCTTGGTGTTGTTTAAAGGTTTCGTGTCATTACTACATGCTTGGTGCAATGTGAGATAACGTGATATATTTAAATGATAAGGAAGAAACCGTCTATACTTACATTTAATACCGTAGAGTTGAATCATGTTTAGCTAACTAACGGATAACTAGCCATAGGTCAGCTCTGGGAATCGTTGTATTCGTATAGCAACGAAATATAAATCTTTAAATGGCAAAAGCAGCTGCGATTGCGTATATAAAAATGTATTTCATCCGATACGATATCATCACGAAACCCAGGTTCAGATTCGATTTGTATTGCGATTCAGCACGTATGCCAATGTGTAAATAGTTTAGATCACCACTTGTAGGATCTTAGAGAAACTGCAACATTTTACCACCTCAAATGCAAGCATGGATAATGTGGTATTAAAAAGGTTCAAGACTATTTTTGTAACAGGCACACAGTGACAGGGAGCGCAGGCCTTCATAAGTCAGTGTGCCAAAAGACCACATCCTGAGTCCATCGGAAGCTGTGTGGCTGGTGCTATTCTGATTACGTTCATTACCCGTCTCGTATTTCATCATGGACAGCAAGTTAGAACAGAGCGAATGTGAAATTTTGTGTGAAACTGGACAAATGTGTAACAGAGACTTTGACATGATTTGGCAAATTTATGCGATGCTGCAATGGGTTGGTCAATGTGTTTTGAGTGGCACTGCGCTTCAAGAGCAAAAGAACATCACGAGAGATCAGGAAGATCTGCTCAACCCCCGAAAATGTTAAATCCATTTGGCAACTTGGGCATCATGATTGTTAGAGAACAATACACAACATTTCTGCCATTGTCGGTGTGTCATACGGAACAGTCCAGTTCACTGTGGAAGAGCGCATCATCTCCACGACGGAAAAGGCGAGGCAGGTCTCGACAATCGTGGTGTTGTGTATCAAGAATTCATCACCGATGGCCAGACAGTCAACAGCGAATTCTACCGACTGGTTATAAGGGCTCAGAAGGAGGACATATGCCGAAAGCGACCTGGACTCCGGTGCTTGATACCATCTTATATAAATTATTATTATTATTAGATCTGGTTTTCAGTTTGATTGGCCATTTATTTACTTTATGAAAAATCATATGTGTTAAAAGACTCCAATCTTTGTTTTTCTACAAATTCTGTGAGCAAAATAATGTCAAACTCTCTCATTACGCACACTACACAGGTCTCAAAACACCACGAACACTAATTAGTCGAAAATTGCATGCTTTAGAATCCTCATGGTTAAACTCTTGTACTTGAAGTTAGTCTGTTTAAATGCTGCTCTTGGTTTTTTTCAGTGAGAAAACTAATGTTGTAAGGGATAAGTTACATTTAATTACTCATGTAACTTTTATTAAAGATTTAAAATTGTAACAAAATAGGAGGAACTTGTAATGTCGTGATACTTTCAGAATTGCAATTTTAATTGAATCGGCACCGACGTGTCATGGTAATATCGTATCAGGAGGTGACTGGAGGTGATAAACCCACAAAAATGCATGATGTGTCTAAAGTTGTATGTTTTTATGATCAGCAAAGAAAGCATATTTTTTCATATTTTATCTCCTTTGTTACATATATCCCATACATCAAAAGAACAAACATAAGTCATACAGACTCAGACCCTGAGACAGACAGACGATAGGAAACACATTAACATTTTCCGGTTAGAAAAAAAGGATTCCAGTGGACACAAACTAATTGCATGTACAGTATATATGTCTGGACACAGGCTATAAGAAGTGATATCATTTAAGGAATGAAGAAGTGCAAAGGTTGTTTTGTGAGCGTAGAGAGAAGTTTAGAGGGAAAGTTCTCACAATATCAGAAAAACTTACAGTAACCTAGATGTGGAGTCCCATATTCTTCACATTTAATAATAGTTTATCTAATATTTAGGAAATTCTTTTCCAATCTTTTCCTGATCCATACCTTCATATGAGATAGTGGCTTGAGAGATCAGATGAAACCCATAAGGTGTTGCGAAAATCCTCTGGAAATCCTCCATCTTTATTTGTGGGTTATCAGAATCACGTGTTGAACATGTTGATTAATTCTGAGCACAATCACATACAGTACACTATTATAAAAATATACACACATGGGCAACCATATTCTTGGGAGTTTTCCAGGAAACATTGGGTAAAAAATTATCTGCACTCCGCTTAAATAAAACTTTTGTTGGCCACATTGTCTTATCAACGCTTTCCATTCAGGGTTACTGCCTTCCCAGAAACCGCGGTGCAGGTGTGAATGTGTTACATGAGTTCATTTTAATAACTGCAGTGCGAGCAAAAACAGATGATTCACTTGAAAGGAGAGCAGCATGCCGTGATTTGATTTTTTTTGTAGTCTGAGGGTGTACCTAGTGTCGAAACAACTCATGGAAGAGCATAAACAGAGGTATTTAAATATCAGCTAACTAAATTTGGGGCGATTTTCTTTGATTCTCAAGGGCCGGTATTGGAACATTATCAACATTTATACAGTGAGTTGTTTATTGAAGAGCTGTAGCCTAAACTTCAGATTAAACACAGAGGACTGCTATCCGTGAACGTTGTGAACTTGCAGGACACTTCTGCACACGTCTCCCCACACCGTCAACAGTTGTTAAAGCATCCTCACTATAGTCCTGATCTTGCTCCATCTTGTTGAAAGACGAACAAAATGTATTGGAAAAAACAAGGAGATTATCCTGAAAAATTATATATTTGTCTTTTCTAAAAGATGTTTAAAATTGATTTTGCTGCCTCCGAGTGGCGCAGTGGTAAAGCGCTCGCCCTATCATCCGGAGATCTCTGGTTCGCACCCCAGTGATGCTGTTTTCCTCTCACAGCCGGAGGCATAGAGAGAGCTGATTGGCCAAGCTCTCTCAGGGGGGAGGGATGAGAGGTACTTGCGCTCCCACATTAATCATGGCTCTACAGCCAATCAGGGGCGTCTGTGAGCTCGCGCACGCGGAAGGAGCGGCTAGCGCTTTCCTCCGAGTGTGTTACTCCGCCCCTAATGGTGCGTGAGCAAGCAGTTCGAAAAGATGCGGTCGGCTGACGTCACGCGGTTCGGAGGAAACACGTGATCGTCTTCGCCCTCCCGACTGAGTGGTAGTGGTAGCCTTAATGTGGGAGCCCCCTAGTGACGGGGAGGAATCCGAACCGACTGCACTGTATTTTATATTTACTTAATTTTTTAACCGATTGCATTATTTTATTTATTTATTTATTTCTATTTTAAATGATGTTTTAATTAGTTTGAATCAGTTTTCTATTTTTATTTTAAATTATATTTAAATGAGTTTAAAGTTTTATTGCTAACTGTTTTTTATTTTATTAAGTTTTCGTTAAAAAGGTTTTTTGATCTTTTATTTCATTTTATGATTATTTTTTTTTCTTCTATGTAAAGCACTTTGAATTACCATTGTGTATGAAATGTGCTATACAAATAAACTTGCCTTGCCTTGCCTTGGCCACAACTAAATTGAGGAGAAAATTGCCCCCCCCCCCCAAAAAAAAAAAAATAAAAAATTTGTAGCCAGGGTGTGGATAATTTTTGACTCACATTCGTATATCCACTGTATGAAAAATATGTAAAACTCTGTGTAAAAACTATTAATTGTTCGAATGGGTGAATCTAATATAAATCTCAATCTCACTATTAAAAAACTATCCCCTTTTGTTTGTTTGTTTGTTTGTTTGTTTGTTTGTTTGTTTTGGCATCAAAGTAATATCCTACTATCTTTTTGTTCCTGTCAAATATAATCCATACAGTAAATTCTACTAACACAAGGTAATTGAAAATGAAAGAAAATGTTTCACAAATATAAAATATAAGTATTTTCCTGTGAAGCTAAGAGGAACTGTAAGAGGAACATTATTATTCTCACCTTGTTATGATTTAGATTTCCATCTGACAGAATAGATATAAGAAAGCATATGTCACTTGTCATATTAACAATATTTCAATGTTGTCATTTAGAGGAAAAACATGCCAGTATGTACTGTACAGTTGTAATTTCGTTTGTTGTTTATATTCTAGGTTACCAGAATGAACTGGGACAATCATCTGAGTCATATTATCTCAGCAGCAGACGGCAGTGTTGCGAAAATACGTGTAAGAATCTTCATTTAATCTCTAACGCAGATAAGGACACTTTGTGTATAATGTGAAGCTTTGGCCACTAGAGGTCACCTTGCATTAAATGTCAGGTTGATGTCGAGGTTATGTTATTTTAAACCAATAAAACCTGATCTATTGTCTTGTAAGGAACGCCTTGCCCTTCCCGGAAGACTTTCCAGAGAAAGAGAAGGTAATTCTGTTTTAAATGGATTTTAATATTTTTTGTTGCTTTCGCGAGTCATCCTTAATGTCCTGTCTTCATCCTTTTGTAGGTGTGTATCCAGTGAGAGATCAGAGTCACGGTACGAGTTTGGACCTTCCTGTACATCATCATGGTGCTGTTCAGTGGACTGATCTGGCAACTGTACAGGCCCAGCTTCATAACCAGCAACAGGTCCATATCATTGTGTCTGTGTATGTGTGTCTTGGGGCTTGCACGACTACAGATTTCTGACCAAAAACCAGATAGGCTACAAATACAAGTATAGTAAATGTGTGAAACAATAAATCCATCTATAGCGCTTCTATAAGATAGGACTACACGGGGCATCCTTCACACACCATGTGCATAGCCATGTACAGTGTATTCGGCCCCCTTGAACTTTTCCACATTTTGTCACATCACAGCCCCAAACATGAATAAAGTTTATTGGATTTCCATGTGAAAGACCAATACAATGTGGTGTACACGTGAGAAGTGGAACGAAAATCATACATGATTCCAAACATTTTGGAAAATGTGGAAAAGTTCACGGGGGCCGAATACTTTTGCAAGACACTGTATACCCATGACCTTGTCGCCAGTTTATCAGTTTTCCTTCCTTGGACCACTTTTGCATACTAGGAGCATCCCATAAGACCTGCAGATTTGGTGTTACTCTAAAGCAATCGTCTGGCCATCACAATTTGGCCCGTCTCAAAGTCTCTCAAATCCTTCTGCTTCGACCACATCAACGTCCGGGATAAAATGTTCACCTGTGTTCATACTGTATACACACACACACAATTTACATGGTGCCAGCATAATTCACCGTGGCTCCGTCTTTTATCGCTTTGTTGTGATGCCATAACCGTTAACCTCAGAGGGTGTTGAAGCCACAGCAAGCCACAATTTTGAAACTCTCATCAATTTCTGGCTAAATGTTTTAAAGGGAAAACTCACCTTTAGTTAATTACTCTGTGAAACCCCTAGTCTGTCTGTGTAAGAGAGAGCATGATGGGTCCAGTGCAGGGGATTAATTATCCTAATAATGCCTAGTTGGCAGACTAGCTCATTAACATTTTGCTGTTATTATTTTTCAGAGAATTGAGTCGTTAATGCAGAGCCTGAGGTCGGTGGAGAGAGAAAGAGATGTACAGCAAAGACAAATACAGACGTTGCAAGGTGAAGATTCACTCTCTGCTTTTAATCCACACTTTTTGCTTCTCACTCAATGCACTTAAACTACTTTTTCATCTTGGTGTAATTTGTTTATACGGTTAACACGACAATGAAATAAAATCTCAATCCTAAAACATACACCCAAGCACACAATTTTTGTTCGCACCACTTCCAGAGGAGGTGAAAAGGCTTCGGGAGAGACTGGAGGACCGGGAGGAGGACAGGGAAAGGAAGCAGTACATCGATGGAGAAAAGATACCTCCAGTCGAGATGCGTCTGGAGCAATGGAAAAGGGAAGTGGGATGCGAGTTGAATGCCCTCAGAGGACACATAGACAGAGCGAAATCTCTAGGCAGCCGGGAGGAGAGGTCAGTTGCGTTGGATGAGAGCGTGAGAATGTATAATATAATAGATTATAATATTAAGGTACAGCCTTGCTGTTGTTCGTAATGCCCAGAGCATTATGTGTGCCTTTTTGCCAGTTTTAGCAGGGACGAGGTGGAACAACTCAAGAGAGAGGTGGACCTGCTCAAGAGCAAGCTGAGTGAGTTTAGATCAAATATTCACACTAGCATGTGTATGCATTGTGTTAAAAAACTGTAGTTGAATTTCTTTCAAAATACTGTGTGTGTGTGTGTGTGTATGTGAGAGAGAGAGAGAGAGAAGATAATTTTCAGTCATGGATTATCTTTCAACATGTCTGTTGGAATGTGGATTGTGTAATCTGAAAGATATGGTACTACTTTATGTGTGTGTATGTATGTGTGTGTGTTTGTGATTTAGTGAGGTATGAGGAGGACATGTACCAACAGCAGTCTGAAGCAAGAGAAACGAGGAGGCAGTGTGAGCGCAGCTGTAAGGTATTCCATCTTCTATAACAGCATTATACTATCTAAACCTTAATGAACTGATACGAAACTGTTTTGGATTACGCCTGCACACTAAAAACAACAGATTTTCATTCACTTAACATATACCACCATTATTCAGTGCACTTTAAAGTACAGCGAATTCCATCCTTACAATTCTTAAGCTCTCTATTTTTTTAAACATAAGTCACCCGGGCAATTCCTTGTAAACAAATCCCCGCTGGAAACCTTGGCAGTAAACCCGGACTCTATGAGGTGGAGGTCATGGGAATGTGACATTTTATAGGAAAAATCCACTCTCAACAATTTGCATATTAAAGGTCCCATAGGAAACAACATTATCACGATACCTAGGTGCAGATTCGGAAATCCCTATTCAGTATTTTTTTTAATATTTTGTTGCAGTTCTAAAAAAAAAAAAAAAAGGCAAATAATACTTTAATTTACTACTTTTATACACTAACGGTTTGAAGTACCATCTGTAGGATTATAGAGTAAAACCAATATTTTACCATACTCCAAAAGTTTTTTTTTTCTTTTTAATGTACAGAGGGGCTCAAAAATGTATTCACACGTCAACAGTTATCTATGCCCTTTTTTAAAAACTTGAACTGAATTATGGCAGCAATGTGTAGTATTTTTTTTTTTTAGGAAAAAAAGCCAACCGTCTTATTTAAACATTGACCAGTATAAATAGAAAAAGGAGAAAAACTGGTGAACTATCTGAATGTCTAAAAATGACCAAAGAGTGAATTTTACATATGACTCAACTCGACAGTGGCTCCAGTGGGAATTAGATATCTACTGAAAGAGAGTGATAAAAGCAGCAGTGCTTTAATACTGTAATCTGTCCAGCTGTCTCACCTCCTCATGTGTAGGCTCTAAAGTTTGACTTACAGAACTGAGTCTGTTCCATAATTTAGCGTAACTGTGTAATTTAAGCCACACTGCACTCTGGAACATTAAGTCCAAGTAAATTCAAGTTCAAGTAGGCTTTATTGTCACTTCAACCATATACAGTTAGTACACAGTGAAATGAAACAATGTTCCTCCAGGACCAAGGTGCTACATGCAACATACATTTACTGTACAACATAAATTAACAGAAAAACTAAACTGGCTAACTAAGAGGCCTACTGTAGTTAGCTGGCTAGCGGATACGAGACAGATTGACCTGACAACATAAATTTACAACATAACAAAAACTGGCAAACCCAGAGAGGAAGACTATCTACGTTTTTTTCCCCCCCCAGACAACATAAAGTGCACGTGCAAATGTGCAAACAAGAGTGACAAAGTGACAGTGTGACAAACATAACATACTGTAAGATAATACTCTGTGGTGTTGAGGTGATGAGTTGAGGTAGTGGAAAACCAGTAAACGTTCCTTAACGTAGCAGCAAGAAATTAAGAAGTTAAGAAGTTAGTGTAAAAAGTAGTCCAGTAGTGAATATTGTGCAAAAGAGCATTTACAGGTTGGTGTGTACAATAGTTTGGTAGTGTAGGTCAGTGTGTTTGCTCCTGTGTTGGTTAGTCAGTCCAGTCTCAATGTTTTGATTTAGTTGGGCTAAGCTGAGTGATAATGTGTGTGTGTGTGTGTGTGTGTGTGTGTGTGTGTGTGTGTGTGTGTGTGTGTGTGTGTGTGTGTGTTTATCAGTCCAGTCCCTTTTTGTTGAAAAGACGAATGGCTTGTGGAAAAAAGCTGTTGCACCGTCTGGATGTGTGTGCCCGAATGCTTCGGTACGTTTTCCCAGGTGGCAGGAGTGTGAAGTGTGTGTGAGAGGGGTGTGTCCGATCAGCCACAATGCTGATGGCTTTGCGGATGCAGCGTGTGGTGTAGATGTCTTCAATAGAGGAGAGAAAGACCCCGATGATCTTCTCTGCTGTCCTCACTATCCGCTGTAGGGTCTTGCGGTCCGATATGGCACAATTCCCAAACCAGGATGCTCTCGATAGTTCCTCTATAGAAGGTGGTCAGGATCGGTGGTGGAAGCTGGGTCTTCCTCAGTCTTCTCAGAAAGAAGAGACACTGTTGGGCTTTCTTGTGCAGGGAGCTGGTGTTGAGGGACCAGCTGAGGTCCTTCTCCAGGTGGACACCCAGGAATTTGGTGCTTTCGACGATCTCCACAGAGGAGCCGTTGATGCTCAGCAGAGAATGGTCGCCTCGTGTCCTCCTAAAGTCAACAACCATCTCCTTTGTCTTGTCAACATTCAGAGACAGTTTGTTGTCTTTACACCAGTCCGTTAGCCTCTGCACTTCCTCTCTGTACACTGACTCGTCGTTCATGCTAATGAGACCCACCACAGTCGTGTCATCAGCGAACTTGATGATGTGATTCGAACTGTGTGTTGCTACACAGTCGTGAGTCAGCAGTGTGAACAGCAGGGGACTGAGCACACAGCCTTGTGGGGCCCCAGTGCTCAGTATGGTGGTGCTGGAGGTGCAGTTCCCGATCAGTACTGACTGAGGCCTTCCGGTCAGAAAGTACAGCATTAATAGTTAGTTTAATATGAGATTAATAGTTAGTTTAATATAAGATTAATAGTTAGTTTAATATGAGATTAATAGTTAGTTTAATATGAGATTCATATTATAATCATGCAATATTTTGATGTGTGTATATTCCAGGTTGAAATATTCCAACAAGTCATTAACTTATCACTTTTGGTTAATAAAAAAAAGTAAAAAAAAAAAACAATTTTGATTGAACAATGATTAATCTTCAGACATATTGTTCATACAGTGGTCTTTGTGTGTATCCTCGGTTGCCCTTGTCGTGATGATTGCTGTATCAAAATTGTTTCCTTGTACAGACACTGGAAACTGTCACAGATTCTCATCGCACACATGGCTTTGAACTTTCCAGGATCATCACCCAGTACCAGAACACGCAACAAGACATGAGAGATCTCAGGTAGGCACGCAGCAGTGACATCATTCTATGATAGTCTCGTGTTGAACTTGAAATGAACTTGGAGAAATCTAGGTTGATTTTGTTGGAATGACTTGTAGATAATTGTTTATTCAACCGGAAATAATTATGCTGCTAGAACAGAGTACTATAATTATTTAAGGAAGCCTTCCTTGCTTTTTAATTCCTTAAATAGGGTTTATGTCTCTTCGGGATGGTAATGTGAAGCTATCTTTAATTTGTGTAGATTAGTTCTCTGAACTTTATACATATTTATGTTTGTGTGTGTGTTTGTGTTAGACTTACAATATCTGGCTTAAAGGGTGAAGTGAGGGGCCTAATTCTGAGGGACAGCTTCGACATACCTACCGAAATGCCACAGAAATCAGGTAACCAACACACACCTTTGTACATTTCTGTCTCCCCCCTGATCTTTCGGAGTCTTCATTTACTCCTTCTGTTTTATTTTCCAAGATCCGTTAGACGCAGTTGTGGAAACAAGTTCTCGGAGACGGTTGCTATCAGACTCAGATGATGAATTAAGTTCCATCCCTAGTCTTGGAGATGTAAGCTCAGATGACCTGGACATATCGGGGCTAGGGGAATCAGGTTTGACATCACACACACACACACACACACACACACACACACACACACACACACACACACACACAGTGATCTTTTCTATAACCTAAATGATAATAAACACTCAAATCATCATTGATGCAGCTAGCAGCAAAGCATCTACAGACTAAAGGTTTAGAGAAGCAGAGAACTGAGATAGGAGAAAGGTCATTTGAATAGGCAATACAGACTTGGATTTGTTAATAAAAGGTTATTTCATCCAGTAGGTGCTATTTAAAATGGGGCCATATTGTATACACTCAGCTACACACACTCATTACCAGGATAATTTAGCAAGTATATTTCTTTACAATTGAGATTTATGTAACTGCAACCAGTGCTACACACAGTAGTGTTTTGTGCTTCTGTTTTGTAACCCTCAGCCTGAGGGGGTTTAATGTAGCGAGATGGGGAAGACAATGTCCTGCTTGCTCATCTCCTGAGCTGTTATATTTGTAATGTGAGTAAGACTCCCATAATACCCATTCCGACACACATGCGCCTACTGTTGCTACAGCTCTGAACACTTGGAGTGAACAGTTGGTGCGTCGTAGTCTTTTCAGAGGGGTTAATTATATTTTTGTAACAGAACAGCTCTGATAGAAGGGAAATCTCAGGTTTATATTAGCACTCTCTTTGTAACACGTTATCCTTATTTAGCTGAAAACTGTGCAGGGATTTGCACAGCAGACATTATACACAAAGCACACGTATATCAACTGGTTTGGTGAAGATTTCTGTGAGCAGACTTTAATTTTTAGCCGTTTCAAAGGGAGCGTTGAAGTTTTGTAGGTTTTTAAGTTCCTTTGTACTTACAAACCTACAGTACTCTTTCTGCCTGGCCAGAAAGAATGTCATACCCATCTAATTTTCATTATGGCACGCAATACGGTGGCCAATTCATACCGCATGTGAAAATGTGCGCTTCCCTCCTAACACTGACGTGGCCATCGCTTTGGAATAGGGTCATTCTGGACTCATTAGACCACATGACCTTTACCAATTGCTCCAAAGTCTGATCTTTTGTTCTGATTAGTCTCACTAACAAGTGTTTTTTTTTTTCTGAGGCCACACAGCTGTTTAGTCACGATCCTCTCAGTTCTTGCCACATTGTGTGTAGAAATGCTTGTCCTTGTCGCAATTAAACAAGCTCTGATTTCTACTGTCCATTTTTGTAATGCAAATTCACCAAGCATTTAAGTGATCTCCATTCATGATTAGATTTTTTTTTTAAAGGTTCAACACTGTCTTTACAGGTTTTAATAATGCATTAGGCAGATCTTAACCCAGTTCCAGTAATTCTCAGGTTTTTCAGTTATTAGCATGTTACAGGCTAATAATCGAACCCTTCTGAATTTTGCCACGTTTGCCCTTTTTTTTAACCAGGCAGTGTAATATGTTTTGGTTGTTTTTTTAATGCCTTTTTTAGAAAAAAAATCTCACGGTAATTTTCCCTACTGGTGTTGATTTTCCTGTTTTATTACTTACCTGTTTTATAAGCATCTCTGACGGCTGCCCATGATTGCGTTAATCACTTGGTTGTTTCAATCTGCATTTAGCTTCAAAACTAAGAAGTCAAGGACACTCGAGCCTGTCAGGAAGTGATTTCAGCGACCATGCGAGTGGACTCGGGAGCAACTATATCAGAGGCGCTTCAGAAAGTTCTCCAGATCTCAGTGTTTCTGACCTTTGACACTAGGAACATCTAACATTTAGCATTTAACATCTAAAAAAAACTTGATCCTACTGCATAAAATACTTTTTTTTTTTTAAAGAAATGGACAGATAAAAAAAAAAAAAAAAAAAGGTTTGCAGATGAGTGTGTAGCTATGTGATGAAAGCCGACAGTTTTTTGAGATGAAAAGGAATATCTTATATTTTTTTGTATTATGTAGGTGGAAATGGCAGAGTCCCCGAGGCCTTGTTTAGATAATGGCTGGTAAATGTGTTGTTTGGCATTTTAAGTGGTCTTATCAGCTTTGATTATGTCGCATTAAGCTGTTTTAAACTGTGTATTATGTATTTATCGACGTGAGGTCATCCCATCTCTTTATCAGACATTTTTAAAGATAAAGACAAAGACTTAAGGAAATGAAAGTTAAATGTACAGCACAAGTCCAAAGTTTGCACATATTTTCCTCAGTCTACAACAATACTGTTTTTTTTTTTTTCCCCCAAACTATGAAATAAAACACATGATATTAGTGAATCATGTTTATCATGACATCTCATGTCAAGGAGTAAATAAATTTAGAGATACCAGCATGAAAACCTCAGCACCTCAGATTAGAGTGGTTATGAAGGCTTTACAGAGCATACTGTAAATGGCAGACAAGATCTCAAGATTATTGCTTATTTTGGACGCCTTCAGCATTGTTTTACAATGTACTGTAGAAAGAAAGAAAAAAAGACCATGGAGTTAGAAAGTTTGTCCTTTTGACTGATAGTGTGTGTTGAATGTTCTAGATGAAAAGGTTGAAGTGTTTTTTTTGCAAGCAAGTGTCGCTAAATAAATAAATGTTAAATTGATGACACAAAAACACATTTAATATGTTGTAAAGAAATTTAATAATAAAACATTTGGAACATCAAACATGAAAACATGATCTTTTTAAAATACAAAAACAGCACTTCTGGCACGCATGTGAAGCAGAAAATGACAAAAGGAGAGACATAAGCTTGTAATAATAACTTGAGAATAAAAAAAGGTCTGTTTTTGAAACTGTACGTTAGTTTCGCAAACAGTTGTACAGATTGAAAATGAAATCAGCCATGTGACTCTTTAACATGTGTTAATGTTTTATATGCATGTTAATACATTGTAAATCCACTTAAAGAGTAGGATTTTAAATACCCAATGGAAAATGACTGCATAACTCAAACACTTGGGTTTCTGTGAAAATGTTCCGTGAATTGAAAGAGTATATGGCTTTTATTTATTATTATTATTATTATTATTATTATTGTTGTTGTTTTTTTTTTTTATTTCTTTTATACACATCAGATTTTGTGCATGGTCATTATTACATAAAAGGTTGAAGATGTCAAATGCCTTAACAAGCATTATCTGATGATGCGTTTTCATTTTAGCCTTTTTTAAATTTTATTTTATAAAACAAAAGAAGTAAGTCAACATTACTGATGAGTGTTAAGGGGACCGAGAGATAGGTCTCTGAATGGTCAGAATGGTCATGTAAACTTGGAAGGGGTCAGGGCAAACAAAAGATTATTCACCTCATCAGTGCTGCTCCTTCACCGCTCTTGATTTACAGGAGAGGTATTAGTCAGTTTCCACTCACAGACGAGCACCGACTTGTCCCAGAACCAGCTGCTCAAACATGTGCGCATTTTGTACATTGTGATAAATTGCAACAGAAAAATTTAAATGACTGACACTTCTAATTATGGCTTGCGGTGCAAGAGGTGCATATCCTTGATCAGCGCTTTCGAAATCGGAAACCATTAAAGCGAGCCACTTAATGTAACGATCACCTTCCAAGAGTGTATGTTCACACAACACTAATCTAACACAAGTATAATAATATTACAAGCATGACAAGGAGGTTTACTTTCACAAAATAAAAAAGCTCCACACATTATTCTGACAACCCTAAAACACTTCCAGAATAAAAATGGCCCTGCCGCCCATCCCACAATAAAGTGCAAAACATACAGCCTACTAAAAACAGCAAGACACAAAAAAGCCGGTTTGTGTGAGAAAGTGTACATTTCAAGTGGAAATAACACTAAATGTATATTGTTAATTTGTGAGCACATTCCTAATCATGTATTTAGTTCAAAACAAGTGATTTGTCAAGTTGTCTTTGCAGAATACATGATGTCACAAAAGTCTCCATAGATAGAGCATGCTCGGGTTTATAGTTTTCTGGGTCCTTGGATTGGTCATCATCGCCCTGTAGAGGTCCCCCCCCCCCCAAGATCCTGAACATTGCATTTCAAGTGCAGTTATATGCATACGCAACAACAGATGTATTAATTTGAATTCAATGTGGGGGGAGAGATGACCGAGACTAAGAAGAATTTTTTTTTTTTGCTTTTAGAAAAAAAAAAAAAAAAAAAAAAAAGTGTTAATTTATAGACATTTGGGACACACTAGTTAAATATCAAGAGCAAGATTTACTGCAAAATATTACCTTAATCATGTATACATTAGCCACAGTTTGTATCTGGTGGAACTACAGTACTGTGCAGAAATCTTCAGCCAGTCCTGATTTCTTCATATTTTGCTTCAAAAGACTTTCTTGTATTTTTTAATATAGTCTTGAGGAATAGTTCTCCAGGCTTCCTGAATGACTTTGGTTTTCATTCTTCAATACATTTCCTCTGAATGTTGAGTGGTTGGAACAGATGAGAGGGGAAATGAGATGGCTGCTGAAGTTGTTACATAAACAACATATTTTTGCAGTAAAATGTTTGTTCTAATTTCTTTAAATTAATATACATTATTTAATTTAATATGAAGAAATCGGGAGGGCCAGGACTTTTGCACAGTGCTGTATATGCATACAGTAGCTGATTACAACTCCATACATAATCATAGTTTTCATACATAAAACTTCACACTCAGTGATGTTGAGCCAATAAGGAAAATCTAAGACACATTAAAGTCTTGGTTACTAATCAGACTATCGACAAGGACACATTTACTGTCACTACTGCTCACTCTGCCTACAAACACACAGTTGCTAAAATGTTCAGAAAAGACTTTGACCAGCATGGGCAGATACGTAATATTCTTTTTATATAACATGTGGTTCGCTTGAATCAATCTCTGTCAACGTTAATGACTGGCTAACAGCACAGCCATGTGCTTTTTAGTCTGACAGCTCAGTAATCATCCTCGCATCAAAGCTCCTCTCTCTTCGTGTGTCTCCTGCGGCTTGAAACCAACATCCCAATTGAAATGTCATACTCTGATCTTAGAGCGACTTAATGACTATGTAGGCCATTATACTCTGAACAAAATTTCAAACTCATTATGGGTTTTTTAAATTGTTTTTAGACGAGCTGTAATGAATAAATCTGAAGTTCAATTAAAACCTAAACCGACACAATAAATAAAGTATCAGAGTCGGTTTATTGTTATAAAACCACTTCATGTACGTTGAATAGAGTTAAACCGCGTCACTCCACACACCATCCTGGAATGCTATTGTATCTGATTTAATTTCTTCAGAGCAGGCCAAAGGCTGTACTGTGTCTCCTATTCGAGTACAAATTTAGTACAGAGCCAATCAGCAATCACCATAACATACAAACACACATATACACTTCTAGTCATACATTTTTTTAAACCCTACATCAAATTTTTTTTCATTATTCGTATTTTTAAATTAGATACTAATTTTTTTTTTTACTTTTTAAAAACTAATCAGTCAAGAAGCACATGTGAATGGGGAAATAATAAAAAAAAACGGATTTTAGATCAGTTCTAAAATGAAAAGAAAAAAAAAACAATTACAGATACTACAATTATCACTGCTTACAAGTCAATTATTCTACCCTCCAAGTGACCTTGTCTATATGTTTCGGAGCAAGCAGTTAAGAAATTGCAAATTAAACTGCTATTCTGTATCATTTAGTTTGGTCTGAGGCATTAAAAGTGATTAAGCTGCAATAAAAACAAGTCTTCTGTATACACACACACACACACACACACACACACACACACACACACACACACACTATACTATGATGGACCAGAAGCTTTAAAATTTATGCATTAAAAGGCACATTATTCCTTTGGTCTCCATTTTTGGTTAACCACTTATACATTTGATGAAATAAGCAAGGCCTAGCAGCTACCTTTGACTTTTTTCTAATTTTATATAATGGATTATGCATGGAGATAAATTTGGATAAATCATGCACCATATCATTGTGAGGGATTTTAAACAATTTAAGATGAAGCTAAGCCTCTCATTTAGTCACCAGTATGAGTCCCTTTGCCTATTTAAAATGGAATTAGGCTCCCGAAAGGGGTAACATGTTTTAAGGCCTACTTTGTTTTGATACGCAGAGTACTTGCCTTTATAGCACAGGCCCGGGATGACATCCTCCCTCCAAATAAAAAAAAAGTGACAGTTTAAATCAGAGCTGCTCAGTCCATGTCTTGTTTGGTTCCAACTGCAAACTAGATAACGAAGCTCACGTTTCAGTTCAGGAACTACTGTAATAATTAAAAGTGTGACCGGGTAGATGACAGAGCTCCGAGGAGGCCTACAGTAAGTGACAGACATTCAAGGCTTTTTTTAAGGGTTTCTCATGAACACTCAGTAGCTGTACATTGAGAGAGGCGTATCCTCCATCATATCATCCTGGAACAAAAAAAATAAATCAATTATATGTTTATATACTTATGTTATATGTAAAAACAACTGTTATTCAGTTACAGTGCTAGAGAGCTTATAGAATTGAGACGCACCATGGGGAGATCCTGGAGTCTTCGGAATTCTGGACGCTCGTTCCTGTGTCTGAGTTTCAGGAAAATTAGAAGAGACACAACAGCAGCGGCGACAACAAACACGGACACCAGGCCAACCAAGAGAGGATCCATGGATGTGCTAGAGGCTGGAGATCGCAACAGCACACATATGCCAGATAAAAATGAGGGAGGAAGAGAGGAAGAGGGAAATATTAAGTAATTTCTGCACAAACCTGCATTGTAGCGAAGTCTTATTATGACATACAGTGAAAAGATAAAATGGAAAATTTAATGACCATTTAGTAACCATTTCATAGTTTTATGAAGCAGGATATTTTTATAAAGCCCCATTACATAAATTTCATTTATAAATTTGCTCCTAATGAGCTAGAAGAGACGGTGACAAGGAAAAATTACATAAGGAAGAAAACTCAAATGGCAGAATTTAAAATGGAGCCCATACTCATCTGGGTGACATGAGATGGTGTGACTCTAAATCATTTCTGTTGTACAGACGTATACTAATATACACCATAGGTAGAAAATTGCTAACTGCTTAAACAGAAACTTACGAATACCTTGAAAGTATGAGCATCAGTGTAATTTATGCATTCATTATAGTTTTAGCCTCAATAGTTTAACACTATTTACTTGAGTGCAAACTGTTCTTAACAATTGCAAGAAAAATTACACCATCCACAGTAATCCCAGTGTGATCTTTAGGCTGATGTTGTTTAGGCTATTGATGTGTGGCTATCGTTAGCAGCAGCATGTGATGTTCATGTGGCAAAACCACAAACGAGAAAAAATAAATGTATAAAATAAAATAAAATTTTACAACCAGAGCAGATGCAGATAGCAGTGAGCGAATGTGAATGCCGAGGCAGCACACAACACTTAATCTAGTTTTGCAATTTCGAGATGGAACTGCAAACAGGAAGTGAAAACATGCAGTACTGTGCAAAAGTCTTGTGCCAACCCTCATTTCTTCACATTTTATTACCAGATAGCCAGATTTTCTTGTGTGTTTTAAGTCAGTCTTGCTTGTGTTTTGTTACTAATGTAGGAGGTATTTTTGATTCTCACTTCCAGTCCAGTCCCTGTACCTGAGTAGTTTCAGAGGAAAGTTAAGCCACACAGTGACCTACGTATGAATCATTCAAGCATAAAAAAGAGAGAGAACTAACTTAAGCCATGAATCAGTGAGAAACAGGTGCAGAAAATGACAGATGATTATGATTAGTATGCAGGTGATAGCACCCAGGGGTAGCTCAGTGGTTAAGGTATTGGACTACGGTTTGGAAGATCCCAGGTTCAAACCCCACAACCACCAAGTTGCCACTGTTGGGCCCTTGAGCAAGGCCCTTAACCCTCAACTACTCAGTTGTGTAATGAGATAAAAAATGTAAGTCACTCTGGATAAGAGCGTCTGCCAAATGCCTAAATGAAAATGAAATGAGGTGATGTTGGAACAGAGGTTGCTGCTAATTTTGAAGTTGTATCTTTGGGTACTTTACAGTCACAGTAAGACATTTGTTCCAATTTCTTTGGTGGCCCAAAACCTTTGCACAGTACTGTATCCTGGAAATATTGTTAAATATTATTAAACCTTTTGACTTTCATTCCAGTCCAAATCATTAAGGCTACTACTACCACTCAGTCGGTGAGAGGTTACAGCATCACCGGGAATCGAACTTGCGATCTTCGGCTGATATGGCAAGCACTCATAATCATCCATATTATCACCCGTATGAACCTATAATTTATTTTTAGGTAATTTAAACAGTTTTAAACTTTCATCCATATAGTTGTGTGCAAGTGCTTCTCAATTTTGATAATGTCAATATGTCTATTGTGATAGCTAATTACAAATCAATTAGCTCAGACTTAGGTCCATCCCAGGATGTGCGACATTAACTGTGTGACCATTTTGGTACACCCAGTTCTTTATCCAAACCTTTTCCAGGCAGAAAGACAAATCAAGGTTACAAAGTCATCTAAACAGAAACATGTCCATATTGGATTTAGTCGGATACTGCATGTATTTATGCTTGAAATGGCAGTGCGGCAGCTCTATAACACAACTAGCAGTTCTACAACATGTATGCTGCGGGTTTTAGGGATTCCTGAATAATGTTCTGTTGTATCTTTATGAGCAGTGACAATAAAGCTCTCTCTCTTTCTTAAAGTAGACTTACTCTAAGTATATTATTGAAATAAGGATTGATTTTTCATCATTTCATCATGTTTTCCGATCGACATGCAATAAGGATTCCCGGACTGACATTTTTTTCAATTCGGAACAAGAAACATGGCCTATCTCAGTAATCCTGCTTTGCTCAGCCTGTGTATGCATGAGGAACACTTTCCCCACTTCATACATGAACCAGCAGGTACTTATTACCCACATACCCTAACAGTGGCATGCCCAGTGAGTGTTTATATATCAGTATATAAGTGTTTGTGTGTGCTATTGATACAAGTTGGCAGAAGAACAAAGCTCAGTCTGTTATTTTTTTGTGTGTCAGCATAATGATGTTCCAGGCCCAAGCCAACCTCAAGGCCTCCAATATTATAATCACACTCTTGTTCTTCACACACAGTCAGCTTTTCCCAAGTGCTCACTAGGCTTTTTGAAGAGTCCTCAGTTACAAAAACGAGGTACACGTGTGGCTGCACGGTGATAATTGGGTAATGAATAGGAGGCGACTTTATTCATCAGGTTAGAACAAATGGTTAAGCACACACTGGCGCTCTCGAATACAAAGGGAAAATCCATGCCGCAAAAGGAGAAGCCCAAACAAATCAACGTAGTAGAAAGTGAACAAGCGTACTCTACTGTACATTATTATCAACATATACACACTATATTTTTCTGTAGAATTTAGTATTTAAAAAGTATATAACACTCACATGCAGTGGCGTCTCTAACATTCAGCTCTGAAGGGGTGCCAGGAGGGACAGGAGCGCTGTTTAACTTGTGTTTAGGCAGGATAGTGGCAAATTTGGTCGAGGATGTCGTTGGAGCAGATGTGTTCTTCGATGTAACATTTGAGGAATTTTCCCTGCTTGGGGTGGTTGTAGCCGGTAGATTGGTGGTATTCGGAGACCTAGTGAAGGCAGTAGACGGTGTAGAGGGAGCCGGCGAGGGCAGAGCTGTGGTGGTGGTGGTTGTGGTGGATGGTGTTGTATTGGATGCTGCTGACGTTTTGTTATCTCTGTTTGAAGGATTAGCTGCATCTTGGCCAGCTTTTGCTGGAACACTTGTACTGTTGAGATGTGCACTTCCAGTAGGAAAACCTTTATAATAAAAATCACAATGACAAATATTATCTTAGGAATTAAATCAATCAGTACATTTGATTAGTGTTATATTTATATTAGCTACTGAATATTTCTTTACAAGATTTTAAATGTTAAAATGTAATAAAAGTATCTAATAAAAGTTGTTGATTGGTTAAATGTTAGGACTTGTAAAAACTGACAATCTTTTCTAATCCTCCCAATTTTCTGCTCTACACTTTAATCTAGTAGGTGGCAGTAATGCGCTAACAACCCATAAACTCAAAAGAACAAGAACAAGCAATACATTTTTAAAAAATGTGAGTGATTGTGGAAGATGGGAGGTTTTGTTTCTGCAAAAGCTGTTGATTTTATTTTTCTGAATTTTATAAATTTTCTGTCCATTTAACATTTATATATACACAATTTCATTAAAAAAGCCCAAATAATTTTAAAAGTGTGAATTGATTTTAAATAAACTGAACTATTGATTAAAGTAAACCAATGGACCATCAAAAGACCAATAAATTGCATAGCTGATTAAATCATAAATGATAGATAAACATAAAAGAAAATTTTTTTTTTAATGAAGCATTCACTTTTGTTTATGTGTTGGGTAAAATAAAATAGTATCATTTTAAAAACCACTAGTCATCAAGTATGCTATAGGAGGGTCACAATGGCAATTAACTTAGTCATACAAAACATTAAAAAAATATATGCCCTGAATGAACAATTGTCCATAGAAAATGCTGCTGCTGTCCGTGGTCTCCACTTCTGACATCTACAACTGGCACAGCTCTCATGTGATTAAACACAAACAAGTTGTACTCACAATAAATCTACTGTGAGGAATCATTTGGGGCCAAGCACGAAATATGTGTAGGCACAATTGTGTTTAGGTATGTTCTGGCTTCATTTAGTGTCGCATAATGTTGCAGAGCCTAGACCTGACCTACTGAAGCAACCCCAGATCACTGGGTGTATTTTATTGCTTTTCACCTTTCAGGTAGAATACACATGGAAAAATGGAAAAACCCTGCTTGATTTGGAAGAAAACATTCTCAGAAAAATGCGCTCCTCTCTCCCTCTCTGCATTTAATATCCTTATTAAATTATTATTATTATTGAATATCCTCAGCTATCTGACGCCGCGTTAAATTACTTCTTCCATTCGCCTCAACTTACAGTATCTGTGCGAGGCCAGGTTTTCAAAATTGACGGCTTTGAAAACAAAGTACCGAAATCGGCTCCAGGTGGTAGATGACCTGAGGCTTGCGCTGTCCAACACTGAACCGCGAATTGCGCTTCTTTGTAAAAATAAGCAAGCGCAGGTGTCCCACTGATTTCTTTAACGGTGTCATGGCTGAGACGCAGACGCACCCTGCGTCCCAATTCACATAATATCTGCCTACTGAATATTATTTAGGGTGGATAGTATGCGAATGCTTGTAGAATGCAACAAACGAATTAAATGCAGCATACTTCACACTTAAAGTAGTAGTAGTTGTAACGTGTAAAAGCTAAATAACGTGTAAGTATTATCTTAAGTTCTCTTGTTCAAAATAGTTACGATAGTTACAATTTTGATAACATGTTCCATAACTGTCTAGCCATCTGTCATTGCACAGTATATAGTTGTATAAAACTCAAAAGTTATTTTAACCTCCTAAGGCCTGAATGTCCTCATATGAGGACATGACATTTTATCCCAATTTAACAGTCTATATATTTATCCTTGTACCATCCTCATATAAAAGAACTGTATAATTATTTTGCCAAGTTTCTTCCTGGTTGAAAACTTTGATTAAATTATATTTATCAGCTGTAAATAAAGAGAAACAGTCAGCAGAATTTAGAGTAGAGTTCAGGCCCCAGGAGGTTAAAAATCATAGAAGTATAAAAAAAAAATACAAAATACAAAAAGTAATTAAAAAAATATCTATTTGTTTGTTTTCTAAAACTTGTAATAGTTATTTTGAAATTTCTAAAAGCTAAGAATAGTATAAGAAAAAAAAAAAAAAGTAAGAAAAAAAAAAAACTATCTATCTATCTATCTATCAAAGGATTTATAAGGCGTGTGTTTGGGGTGGGGTGTGTGTGTGTGTGTGTGATGGGGCGGGGGGGAGGCACATGATAGGGGAGGTTTGGGGAGCTTTAGTTCCAAAAGGTTGAGAACCACTGTTATAGAGCAATGTATACATATTATAGACTGAAACAGAACTGGACAAACCCTTCATTTAATCACCCATAGGGTTTCAGAAGAGAAGTTCTGAATGTCAGTTGTCTTTACAGAAGCTGACTCCAACTAAACCCTGGTTAATAAACAAAAAGAATACAGGGCTTAGTTGTTGCTTGGAAAAGGCCTACTTACCTCAGTTACCACAAGCTAGCTAGCTTAGCTTCAGCTTAGCTAAAATGCTAAGGTGGCTAATGCTAATTTATATGCTAAAATTACTCCCCGCTACCTCACCTCACCCCCAGATAGAGTTTTTCATACCAGGCTGTTGTAAAGTTGGCCATTTAATCATAGGGTCTATGGGGATTGATTCATTTTTGGAACTAGTGGACATTCAAGGTATTGCACATTTTTGCACTAGGTGCCGCTTAAAAAATATACTACGTGTTAACAACACAGTGCAGATTAAAAATTTCAGAAAATTAGAAAAAATTATTGTCTGAACTTCATCATTGTTATTTGCAGAGTTGCATTTTTCGCTGTTATTTTGTGTGGATTTATTTAGTTCATACAATTGTAGTTTTATTTTTGTATGCGTATATTATCTATCTATCTATCTATCTATCTATCTATCTATCTATCTATATATATATATATATATATATATATATATATATATATGAAAAGGGAAAGGCAGGAGGGTATGACACAGACAGTATAGGACAGTATAGATAGAGACAATGAGACTGTGGGCCGACTCGGGAGAGAAAAGCTGAGAGGAATGTGAAATGAGAAAATATAAAAGGCGCACAGAGAAAATAAGCACATCTTTGTTGTTCGTGTCAGTCTGTATGTGAGACTAAGTGTTAGAGAAAGATGTTTCAGAGCGAGATTTGTCATCTTTATGCTGTGAGGTAGCACATGTATATGTGTGTGTGTGTGTGTGTGTGTGTGTGTGTGTGTGTGTGTGTGTGTGTGTGTGTGTGTGTGTGTGTGTGTGTGTGTGTCTGACAGCAGATGTTGCAGTGCTCTCTTCACTAGTGTGAACAGTGCTGACGAGGTGCTTTTCTGCACTTGCAAATGAAACGAAACATCATCAGGCTTCAAACTTTCTCACCTCCTTGTCAAATCTCACACTGCCTCCCGCCTCCACCCCCTCTTTCCCAAAGCTATCGTTCTAACTTAGATTCTACTTTGCTTCTATTGTAATTCCCTGTGGCCAGGTTTGTTTGATCCTATTGTTTCACAAATACTGTACTGCTTGGCTTATGCTCCCTAAAACAGGTAATTCAACAGATCAGCAAACATCCTAACAAGTCAAATAACCATCACCAGCAACAAATAAAACTAAGTGTCATGCTAACACTTACTGGTAGTTAGTCATATGAACTCTACTTACATTTTGGTTCAGATTTAACTGAATTCATCACTCACAAACTCACTCACCGTCTATACCTCTTCATCCTGTATACAGGATCACAATAGGCCTGGCACCTATCCCCGTAGAACCCAACCCTAAGGGTTGCAACGTTAACCACTATGCCACTGTGCTAGACTCCCTGTGCCAGTGCACTAACCCTTCTTCTTTGTCTTTCAGCTGTTCCCTTTCAGGGGTCTCCACAGTGAATCATATGCCTCCATCTAACCCTATCCTTTGCATCCTCTTCTCTCACATCAACTAACTTCATGTCCTCTCTAAGTGCATCCATAAATCTCCTCTTTGGTCTTCCTCTAGACCTCCTGCCTGGCAGTTCCAACCTCAGCATCCTTCTACCGATATATTCACCATCTCTCCTCTGAACATGTCCAAACCACCTCAATCTGGCCTCTCTGACAATATCTCCAAATCTCACATGGGTTGTCCCTCTGATGAACTCATTCTTGATCCTATCCATCCTTGTCACTCCCAAAGAGAATCTCAACATCTTCAGCTCTGCTACCACTAGCTCTGCCTCCTGTCTTTTCTTCAGTGCCACTGTCTCTAAGCCGTAGAGCATTGCTGGTCTCACCACTGTCCTGTACACCTTTCCTTTCATTCTCGCTGATACTCTATCACACAACACACCTGACACTTTTCTCCACCCATTCCAACCCGCCTGTACTCGCCTCTTCACCTCCTTTCCACACTCTCCGTTGCTCTGGACCGCTGACCCTAAGTACTTAAAATCCTGCACCTTCTTTACCTCTGCTCCCTGTATCCTCACCGTTCCTCTTGGGTTCCTTCATTCACACACATGTATTCTCTGTTTTGCTGCGGCTAACCTTCATTCCTCTGCTTTCCAGAGCGTACCTCCACCTCTCCAAATTTTCTTCCACCTGTTCCCTGCTCTCGCTACAAAGCACAATGTCATCTGCAAACATCATAGTCCATGGAGACTCCTGTCTAACCTCATCTGTCATCCTGTCCATCACCAAAACAAACAAAAAGGGGCTTAGAGCCGATCCTTGATGCAGACCCACATCTACCTTGACCTCTTCTGTCACACCTACAGCACATCTTACCACTGTCTTACAGCCCTCATACATGTCCTGCACCACTCTTACATACTTCTCTGCCACTCCAGACTTCCCCATACAACACCACAGCTCCTCTCTCGGCACCCTGTCGTACGCTTTCTCTAAATCTACAAAGACACAATGCAACTCTTTATTACCTTCTCTGTACTTCTCCGCCAGCATCCTCAAAGCAAATACTGCATCACAAATGCAAGCCTTTCCACTCTTCATCCTCTTCAATGCCCTTCTCACCTCACTATTACTAATATTTGCAACTTCCTGCTCCACAACAGTCACCTCTTCTACTCTTTGTTCTCTTTCGTTTTCCTCATTCATCAACTCCTCAAAGTACTCCTAACCAGTGCACTAACCCTGTGAGCTGAAATCTATACATATAATAAAACTGTTTTAGTGTGTGTACATAAAACAACAATATTGTGTTTTTGGAATTTTTGTCCGTTTGTTTGTGCACACATCACAAACATTACTGAACAACTTTTATTGGGGTTTCTACAAGTGTATTTGGCTGATCTTGAGGTAACATATAGGCATGTTTTATTGCAATCGGCCAGAGGTGTCAAGTAACGAAGTACAAATACTTCGTTACCTTACTTAAGTAGAAATTTTGGGTATCTATACTTTACTAGAGTAATTATTTTTCAGCCGACTTTTTACTTCTACTCCTTACATTTTTAAGCAATTATCTGTACTTTCTACTCCTTACTTTTTAAAAATAGCCTCGTTACTCTATTTTTATGATCTGAACGCGCAACCCCTCCGGTCGCATGATAAGAACGCGCACAACGCCCCCCCCGTCACATGATCAGAACGCGCACAACGCCCCCCCCCCTCGTCACATGATCAGAACGCGCACAACGCCATCCCCCCCCTCCGTTGCATGATCAGAAAGCGAGACCTTAATGCTTTTGTCGCCCCTCACGGTACTTTTACTTTTATACTTTAAGTAGTTCTGAAACCAGTACTTTTAAACTTTTACTTAAGTAAAAAGCTTGGGTTGATACTTCAACTTCTAAAGAAGTAATTTTGAACCCTAGTATCTATACTTCTACTCAAGTAATGAATGTGAATACTTTTGACACCACTGCAATCGGCCCACAGAAAGAAAAGATATGCAACTTTGAATTTTAAATGGAAAACGCCCTTATCATGGGAATAAAAAAAAAAACAAAAAACATTAGTTTATCTCAAATTCAACAAATGGCGCTGTACATTTTTTAATATGCGTTCATGAGTGTCCAATTAAAATCTACTTAATAAAGGTGATCTTACACTCATTCCGCGCACTTCATGGTAACGTAAAAAAAGTACATTCCATAATTGAACAGATGGTGTTGTACATTTTTAAAAATGCGCTTATGAATGTGGAATTACATTCCACGCATACGACGTCGAGGGTACATCTAGATAAAAATAAAAACTTTTGCATATCAGCTTACTACTACGTTTATATAAAATAATCAAACCTCTCTATGAAATGTATCAAAGTTACGTAAGAAGGAATACACCAAGTCTAATGTGAAAATATGTTTTTCACCGCACCCCTTCACCAATATTTCCAAGACCTGTTTTCAATAAGCAGCAATCTAAAGTAATTTTTATAGGAAGTATAAAAAAAAAGAAAAGAAAAAAAAAAGTGAAAAGCCCTTAATTCCATGCTCAACAGTGAATCTTATGCATTGAAAGGATTCATATATTGTGTCCAGTTTTTAAAAAAAAACTGCCTGCCTTATCTGCTGGCCTTGCAAAATTTGTGCTACAATAATTCTTTGCTAAATTTCTCACCACAGTTGTTTTATTAGCGCTTATCTTTTTACATGTACTGTACTCTGGTTATATTTTTGTTGTAACAATATTTCCTTCCCTCCTCTAATAAAAATTCCTTAACTTGCTTTTTCCATGTTAGGCTTTAGCTGTGTAGAGAGATTAGTGTATTTGAGTTGCATTGTCCACCTATAGCCTATCTCATAATATGAGCTTGCTATCCATTAAGATGCAAGAATTCAAGTTTTCTTAAATTCGTACATGTCTATTCACATGGTATATTGAAAGGATTGACCAGATACAGTTGAAGAAACCTAAAAAGCCTCACCTGGTGCAGCTGTGTTGTTTGCTGTCTCATTATACATCTTGTTGAGGGTTTCATTAGCAGACATATCTGCTACATTTTTTAAATCTCCCTCGGAGGAAGTGGTAGTAAGTGTAGATTTTTGGGGAGGTGAGGAGGTGGTGGATGTGATATTAGAGCCAGCTGAAAAATCCTCTTGACCTGTGGATACATGCACATAGGCCAAAGTTAGAGACCAACATTATTCCATTGATATCTTACTGCTGAATGTCATTAATGACATTTTGGCCACATGCAGAAATATATTCCAACATTACTGGCATGTGCAGGAGAAGAGCTTCCTGATGACTTCCTGGAAGCAACTCATGAACAAGCATAATGGGCTAATCATGTGTTTGTATGTTGCAGAGAGATGATCCGGAGGGAGAGAGTGATGAAACTATTTTAATGTGCACATATGGCAAAAAGGGACTCAGACAAGGTGAAAAGTGGGGAATGAGCAACACAAAATTGAAAAAGCTGCTATTAAAAGATTCATCTGTAATATACATTATTTAGAACAATCTGGATTTTCTGGGTGGAAATGAGCTCTATCTGGTCATTATAAATAAAGAATGAGCAAACTGATTAAAACCCCCAAGGACAATTAGGGCTCACTTGGACAACAAAAAGAGACATTTGCTCCTTTGTTGCACAGCACGTAGGGCAAAAACTTCTAGAATTCGTTCAATGTTCACTCACATCACTGTTGACTTGGATTTAAAAATAAACATCATGTAAACAGTCAAATTAAATGTATTGGGGATATACAGTACTGTATGTGATATGTATGTACAAAATAAAGGTGCTATATTACACTACTTTTTTATCAAGGTAACATATGTTTTAGAGGTTTTAGTAATGTGTCTGTTAATGTTCTTATGTTATGCCAGAAATCCCGTTTCACTTCTTTTCTTTTTTTTTTTTCTTTTTTCAAAATGCATGGCTAAACACTGTCTTTAGCTTTAAGTACAAAAGCTTTGTGGAAAGTAATTTTTTTTCCTAACCAATCGGAATAAAGGAAGCAGGACTTCCAAGAAAATGGTGCTCAGGAGTCAAACCAGATGAGGGGCTATGCAAATACCCACCCCCACCCCTTGTGTGTACAAGTTAAGGCATTCTTAGGGGCTAAAAATATTATCATATTTATGTCAGTGTACACATTTACACATTGTGACACAATACGGAGACACATATGCATGATTAAAAATAATTAAGAAGTACATTTTTGAAAAAGTTGTCTCCTTGATATGACATTTCCTTTACCAGCTGAATCTTTCCCTAAAGTTACTGAGTGTATATTTGGCTTCTGGAAAATTCCTGGCCTGCATTAGCTGCTTAGGGCTAAGGATGCACAATACATCAATTACGACTGAGATAACAGAAGCCTTTGATATTCATCTAAGTACTCTTTAAATGACTTGAAAGCTGTATATTAAAGATGGACGATCGATCAGACAGTGATAGGAATCCTGGCTAAGTGGTGCAGCACTAAAGGAGATCACAAGTTTGAATTCTTCTATAACCATCTGTCGCTGGGAGCTCTTAGGGTAGCAGTGCACGCTCACATCAATCACTGAAGCACTAGCCAATCACGGTCATCTGTGCTTCGTCCCCTTCCCCTATAACGGTGCGTGTGTATGTGTGTGTTTGTGTGTGTGTGTGTGCGTAGCTGTCTCCATCCATCCTGTTTAATTTTTCATTTTCAGTTGGATTTTATTTGTACAAACCTAAAGAAAATCCTGTAAGCTTCTACAGTTTTGGAGAAAATGTGAAAGTTATTTATATAATTGAATAAAAAAATAAAAAAATGTTACAAAAATGTCTCTGCAAACTGTCAGCTAAAATTGGAAATTGGTTTTGCCAAGGAAATTGCAATTTGCGTATCTTTTATGTATATTGACATTTGCAGACATGTGACGTCAAGAACAACAGTGGATGGCAGAAGCACCATTAACTGGCATTAGGCTACTATGTGTTTTCATTCATAATTACATTTGAGGTATATTTTGGAACAAACGATAACAGAGGGATTATCTGATGATTAACATATTACCCAACAGATTACCTGATGCTTTGCCACACATGAAAGAGTAACCTAGTAATCAGGAGCATTTAACATAATGTTTCAGATGTGTCTTGCTGAAAGTGCTTCCATGACTAGTATTGAATGTGGGTTATGGCACTGGCATCCGATAATTACCATCCCTTTTGCCACCCAGAAGTGCATCATGGGGGGGCATCATGTCCAAAAAGTCAATACAAGTATTTGCTTTATATCAGTTTAAATACAGACACGTTATCTTCTTAAATCTAAAACACTGACTATACAGATCACTCTTTTGAGAAGGGACATATACTTCACTCATGACAGTTAGCTGGTTAGCTTCTTTGCTGAAAACCTTGAAAGTTTCCACTCTGTAGCTCGATTACATGGATGATGTAATTCTGAGCTCCAATTTCCAAATTCTTAGGTAAATCGAAAGCAACATTAATGTACCTGATTATATCATTATCTACTATCTTTTGCTGATTGGTTCTCTCTAAAGCTTGCTTTTATTAGCATGACTAGAGCTTGTACATCAATCTGACTTTATTCCCAAAATAGAGGTTGAAATACTGATTGGTACACTGTGATTTTATCATTCTATCTTCTTAATGTCTGAGATCACGGAGTTCCAATGTTAGCAGAGACACTCAGATCAGCTATCTAAACATAAAACAAGTAATCACTTGCTCTCCTTACAAAATCTTTTTTTCCCCCTTGCTCTCTTTCCCAGCTATCACTCCGAGTCATCCACAATAATGCATTTCCTTGCTCTTTTGCTTGGACTCTTCATCTGCTGTGATGATTTTGAGAAAAGCCAGTGACTCCATGTTAATGTTATTAGAGCACTGATAGAGAGGCATGCCACTCTCACAGCTATTCTAATCACACACACACACACACACACACACACATACTGTATATACACACACACATACTGTATATACACACACATATACTGTATATACACACACATACACACGCACATACTGTATATACACATATACACACACATACTGTATACACACACACGCACTGTATATACACACACATACACTGTATATACACACACATATACACACACACATACACTGTATATACACACACACATATACACACGCACGCACGCACACATGCACACAAACACACGCACGCACGCACACATATATAAACACACACATATAAGCAGCACACGCACAAACACGCACACGCAAACACACGCAAACACACGCATATAAGCAGCACACACACAAACACATTCAATCCACCAGAGGGAAAAAGTCACAACACATAAGCACAAGCACATCAATGTGAAAATGTTACACTTATCAGAATTTTTTTATTTATATAGGACTTCTCCTTTTAAATGCAGTGAAACAGGAATAACTGCAGCTGGAAGGTTTTATTTAGCCTGACATTTTTTTTGAATGTTTGTCTCAGTT
Organism: Channallabes apus; assembly: GCA_030522415.1. NCBI lineage: Eukaryota > Metazoa > Chordata > Actinopteri > Siluriformes > Clariidae > Channallabes > Channallabes apus. The sequence continues at coordinate 19,755,634 of CM060128.1, read as the reverse complement.
CACTGATTCGTTTCACTGTATTATATGGATGGACGAAGTCAACCAAGCCATGTCAATACATCAATTACAGGAACAAGAATTGACAGGTTATGCTAAATCTCCAAAATTATTAAATGTTACCACCCACTAGCTAGTTCTCTCATTCACACAAGCACTACAAGCTATAAGGGCTAACCCATGCTTGATCTAAGCAGTGGTGTCAAAAGTATTCACATTCATTACTTGAGAAGAAGTATGGATACTAGGGTTTAAAAAGACTTCTTTAGAAGTTGAAGTATCAACTCAAGCTTTTTACTCAAGTAAAAGTGTAAAAGTACTGGTTTCAAAACTACGTAAAGTATAAAAGTTGAGGGGGGAAAAAAGCATTAAGGATAAAAGCTTAGGCTGTGCCACGGGCCTATATACTACACTAACACCTCTCTAAAAAAAAGAAAAATGTGTTGTTTTTTTTTGGTTATATTTTTTAACGGCCATAGTGATTAGGGATACTGTATATGGCAATTGAAAAAGAATGCATTTTAGTACAATGCAAATACATTAAAGAACCATATATGTGTACTACTGAGCATTAACATGTTTCATGGAGAAGAAGATATGATAACTAGTTGCCTATAAGTATTTTAATGGTGCAAAAAGTCAAACTTCAGAGGCATGTCATCGGTAACCTTTATTGGAATGTAAATGTACATCTAAGCTTAGCTGCAGGAGTCTGTGAGGGCAACATACAAGAAAATTAGTGTATCCAGGGCAGGTTTAGTAACAATTACCCTTGTGTGGTTGTCTACAATAAACATTAGTGCTGTCAGAATGAAGGATTAATCCAAGTGAAAAATTATATAGATATCATTCCTGTTACCTTCCTGGTGCTGTTACTCCTATAAAATAGGAATAACAAAGCTATTTTTAAGATGTAAGGAGTAGAAAGTACAGATAATTGCGTGAAAATGTAAGGAGTAGAAGTAAAAAGTCGGCTGAAAAATAATTACTCCAGTAAAGTATAGATCCCCAAAATTTCTACTTAAGTAAGGTAACGAAGTATTTGTACTTCGTTACTTGACACCTCTGGATCTAAGACATATGAAGCTCTGAAGCTGCTGTTTATGTCACATCACAGAGAAGCTGAAAAGGAACCATCAGTTCTACTTCTGTATATAGAAGCAATAGTTTTTTTGTTTGTTTTGCAGCACTGAGCTACATGGTAATGTTATGCTATGTAATGTATGATATGAAGCCAGTTAAGAAGAAGAAAAGTAAAAGATGCATTTGTCTTACATTTGATCTTAAAGGATCACAATAGTTACAATTATTTTATTGGCTAAAACTCTTTAACAGATTCTACAAATATATATTTTTTTAATTTAAAGCAGACTTCACATGGGACAGCAGTTTTCAAAATAGCAACCATGTCATGTTTTTTCTCTTCGCAAAAAATTTATTTTATACCAGTCCCCAAAACCATTTACTTAACCATTTTTCATGCATCTGCAAAAATGTTAAGTTAAAAAATATCATAAGCAAAATACATATTTAAATAAGATGGTCAAGACATAGTCAAATGCTTACTGAGGACATGTGTAACTTAGAATAAATATACTAACACTAAGCACATAGTTCCACGTTGACCTCGTAATTATTATTTTTTTTTAAAGGGAACAAGGGTCACATCACCAAATAAGTAAAAATAGACAGTAGCTCTTGTCCCTGTTTTTAACCCTTCCCCCTTTTTACTAAACACAGTTTCTCTAGAGCACATATCTCAGAGCAGCTGACTCTCAAACAGTTCTCTCTCTCACACCACAAGTCAGTGCCCTCAGGGAGATATGCGTGTGTGTGTGTGTGTGTGTGTGTGTGTGTATGTGTGTGTGTGTGTGTGTACGCGCACATGTGATTGCACACACAGCCCAATCTACCACACCCTGAGCCCCACAATAATGGCCCTGTTCTCTAGAGTGATGGAGCACCATGGCTTACACACTTCTGACGCAAACACACACTTATTGCAGCTCACATGTGAGCGCTGCAAGGCACAATGACCACATTTATCACAAGCAATTCTACAGGGTTAGCACAAGTATCTTGGGAAACACTATTTTCAGTAGCTGGCTTAGAGAATCAATGTTTGATCATGCTGTAGACTACCTACTGTATATACCTGGAAGTCTATCATTGTATCCACTGTATTGCTGTCTAAATATTCGGTCTACAGGGATTCTAAAGATGTAGACTGAAAAGAGGGACTGCACTATTGGTGTAGAGCGAAACAGTTGAGAGAAGTGCGTTTGCTATTGAGGTGCATCATGGTTCTACTCTATACATCTTTGTTCATATCCACATATTAATTTTCTTCTAGCACTTTCTATTTAGTCACACTATCTTTATGCAGCCCAGTCATTACACCAATCACCTCAAGAAAACATTCTAGCCTTTATGATCCTAAGCAAGTTGTCCTAGCTCTGAAGTACTTGAAATAATTATGGGAATGGCAAAAAAGGATTTTAGTGCTTGTACACTTTAAACCATACAAACATTCAATATGTTCATATGTGGTATCATTAATATATACAGTACACTAATAGTTAACATAAAAATGATTACTGCATAAAATAGCATCACTAAGCTTCACCAAGGGACCTTTCAGAGCCACTAATAAAACGTTAATAAATAAACAACTGAAATACACTATACAGTATGTATATGTGCACATTTAAACATACATTGTGCAAAAAATGCGAAAATATATGTGAGTGCTGCTGAATTCTGTTTCGTTGGCACAGATCCCAGCAGCCCTCTTGACAGGATTTATACAGTAGCTATTTACAGACAAGATGGCAGAACCTTTGTTTGTGAAGATCACTGGACAAGAAATTAACTTGTAAAGGAGAAAACAGCAGGAGCAGTTTAAGATATACAATTTAAAAACTAAAATTCTAGAAAGAAGAGTGAACATCCTGCTGCATTTGGTTAATAGTCATTAAAAAAAATTATTAAATCTCACAACTCTACTCTACTGTAAACAACTGTTTTGCCTTTGATCATTCAGGTGCAATTCATTAATTAGAGGAGGAGAATATACATATCGCTCATTACAGTGTGCTGGAGAAGACGAGATAAAAGAGAGACGAGGACAAGTTCTGAGAAGACTAAAATGCTGAAAGGAAACAGAGAGGTGTGAAATCCTGGCAGTGCAGAAAGTGAGATGAAAACTGATCTAGCATGTGTGAATTAAAGAAGCAGAAGGAAAGACAATCCCTAGCTGAAGAAGAAATTTCACTCTTTAATGTATGCTAAAAAGATTAACAATGAAAAACTCATGGGAATAGCTTTGTGAAAAAGAGAAAGCAAAAAAAAAAAAAGACAGAAGAAGGATGCAAAGCGTTCTTCAGAACAGATCTGGACGTGTGCACCTGGCCGAGCGTTTGCTGGTTTCATTTAGCATTTGGTTTTGTTAATCACAGCTTTGAAGGCAAGTTCAAAGAGCAAACATTCTCTGATCTGATGATCTTAGACTACTACAGGGGACTGACTGGAAACAAGGATATAACAGGGGGTGGGGGGGGGGGTTGAAGGCACGCTCAATAAATTATCTATATGAGTAGATCAAAAAAAGTAAACTGTAAATGATGAGGAACTTACATTTTTTTTATAAATAATACAGTGCATAGATAATACATAGCTGAAGTGCTGATTTTATTTTCTGTTGTTGAATTTCTTTAGACCGTGTTTATTTTTTTTAGATATATTAGCGTGCAAACAGATTTCTTCATTCAACATGTCTGGCAGTGTGTGGCTAGTGAAATTTGGCTTTCCGAAAGTCAAAGTTCATTCATGATTTTGCTGGGGTGCATTTACTTTTCCACTTAGGGCCAGGTAGGTTTCAGGAGGAGGGCAAATACTTTTCCACAGCACTGTACATGCTTATTTTATGACTATTATTAAGCATTTTCTGATTTTCAAACATGAAAAGAATCTTACAGGAAAATATCTATATAACAAGAAAAGAAAGCAGCATATATGTAAAAGATCACCTTTCGGACAAAAAAAAAAAAAAAGAGAGAGAAAAGAAAATATCTGGGTTTTGCACGCATGAAAAAGAAGCAGGGGGCACAAAGTCCTCAGAAGGACTGTGGCTGGTTCTACAGGATGATCAGTAAAAATTACGCAACTAATTTTCTTATAAAACTGCACAAATTGTAACCGAGACTATATTTTAAGCAAAGGGTCATCACACCCATTATTCACTTTGTTTAATTAATTTTCTGTTTACTGCTTTTTATAGTATTTTTTGAATGTAGAATTTGTTTTTTGAAGACACCCTTCCTCTACAGCAGTTAGTAGTTAGTTGCATGGGCCCAAAATTTTTACACAGTTCTGTACAAGCTTTCACATACTGGAAGTCACTAATCAAGTCACTTCACAAAGTTACACGATTTCAAACCAGACTCATTCCAGTAGGGAAAGCTATGTTGCTGAGGACTTACACACGACAGGCAATTTGAAAACGCCAATCATCCTTTGATGCATGTCTTTGGACCGTGGAGCGAAACCGGAGTACCTGGAGGTGACCAGCCAAACCTTATATATAACCTAATATTCAGGAAGAACGTCATGCGGACTAGAAAAAAAAAGATGTGTAATTCCCTACCTAGGACATCCAATGCAACAATGCTGCTCTTATTTGTAATTTGCTATTCTCTATGAACCCAATATTAGCCAAAGCATCCTGAAGTTCACTCCATTTTCCACTTCTGTACATTACATTACTTTTAATATGATGGCAGGTCCAGTTGTACTGGAGACGTATAACTCCATCTTAGATGACATTTTTTTCAAGCTTATGTTTCCAGGCATATGGCTTAAAATGTACATGTAGAAAGTGAAGCAATACAGTACAATTAGGACAGTATTTCATGCCAATCCCACAAACAAACAAACAAACAACAAAAAAAATATTGGATGGGCATGTGGGGTTGAAAAATTGGTTACATTCTCTGGTTACAAACAGGATAATTTGAATGGATGGCATTATTGTATTACTGTATCTACCCTGCCAATGAGTGCAAGTATACCCATTTGTGGGCATCTGAGGGATCATGTATACACAAGCGGGCAGATAGCTCTTTCTTTAGAATGTATTGCCACCCTGTAAAGGATGCAGTTGGTTGCCTTCAAGTGACTCAAAGGAGCCATGGTTAACCTTCACCCTCCCATGATGTTCATTGACATGTGATAGAGCAGAGTTAGCTGGTGGGTAGGAATTGGTAGGACCAAATGAGAAAGACTGAGAGAAAACAATAGTAAGGGTGATGGAAAAAGAAATGTTGAAACCACAAATCATTGAAACAGGGACAACATGGAGCCGATGCTCACTAAACTACTACATAATTTCATTAATACATCCATTCATCCAAGCCAGCATTGCTAAGCAATGGCTGGCCACAATGTTCTATTACTTCACGCCAGCTGCTATTACTGTAGGCAGGGGATGTTACTTTGCTGAGCACGTTAAGTTATGGCAATCTCTGGCATAGCACACTCACACCCCGATCATAGACTACAGACAATTTGGAACCGCCCACAAGCATGTTTTTGGACTGCAGGGGAAAACCAGAATATCTGGAGGAAAGTTACCCAGCACAGGAAGAACATCAGCAAACTTCAACCACAAGTGCAAGATTCAAACCCTCAACCCACTGCTAACTGCTAAGATACTACCTATTAATACCTAGATTAAATCATTTGTTGATGATCATGTGGTTTACTACTATTTTATCTCCCGTGTAGCTCCTGTTTCTCCATTAAAAGATGAAAATATAATATGGGATGTTTAAAAAGTCAGCAATCAATGTTAATATGTTGAGCAAATATATGCCGATCTGATTAGATTAGATTAGATTGGATTAGACAAGCAAAACCATAACACAGTTTCCAAGAAAATGTGTATAGTGTAAAAGTGAACGTATAGAGCATATTTTGTAAATAAATGTCTATCACTCATTTTGCATGTTAATACTCTCTAAGCTGAGAGCATGCATTGGCTCCAATAAATATACTTCACATGCACAAGCAAACTAAAGAAAAGAAAGCACATCAACTCCTTCACAAAGGAAACTTGTATGAAACGTATGGTAGGTGTATTATTATTATTATTAGTACATTTTAAAGCAGGGAAGTTTCTAAGGGGTCCATTCACAGAGACAACAAGTTGTCAGCAGGCAGTCCGATAGAACATGGAGTGTGACAGAAAAAGGATTGGCTCTAAAAATAAACCGTGATTGTTCCACTGCATGTTCAGAACAGTCTTGCTCACCCACCTACTTGACACTCAAACAAGGAGTTCACAAGGAAGTGTGTGACACATTCTCAAAACCTAATGTATAAACCGTGGGGTTCTGTAACTCAGTCATAATAGGAAAAGTAAACCTTGATCTAAAAAAACAAAACAAAAAAAAAACACAGGAAATATAAACATACATGCACATGCGCGCTGAGTTTTTAAATGAGTGAACACCCCAAATATCCCCAGTGAGTGACATAATAGCAACTTCTTTTTCTGCTTCTGTAGTAATGCTCATAGAACAGAAAGAGGTTTATGCCTAAGTGAGCAAACATGAACCAGAAAAAAAAAACCCAACTCAAATGTTTCTATATAAACACTAAAATCAATGGAAGGTCTGTTTCGGGGTTAAAAAGCCAAAGCGTCACATGCTTTTTTTTTTTTTTTTTTTACCTCTCTCATGTTACTTGGAATGGGATCAGAAATATCACTCAGTATATCCCAACCACTTCATTAACATGTCACACACTCTAATTCATCATTGTTAGACAGTGACTGACAAACTGCAATCATTATTTATGTAATACTGCTTAAGAACCATCTCATATACTGTATTTCTCACAAATGTAACATGACACAGTGGCTTAGTGGTTAGCACTGTTGCCTTGCACCTCCAGGGTCCGGCTTTGATTTCCGCCTCTGGTCTGAATTCACGGAGTTATCATGTTCTCCTGGAGGTTGGTTGGTTTCCTCCGGGTGCTCTGGTTTCCTCTCATTGTATATTCTGCATACAGGGTGGCGGGGGGCCTGGAGCCTATTCCAGCAGACTTAGGACACGAGGTGGGGTACAACCTGGACATGATGCCAATCCATTGCATGGCAAACACATACATACACTCACACACACACTACAGACGAATTGAGAATTAGCCAAATTTGCATGTCTTTAGACTGCTTTGCTTCTCCCGGCTTACTGAAATGTCAAAAAAATTAAAATCCCAATTCGTCCGTAGTGTGTAGTGTGTGTGTGTGTGTGAGAGAGAGAGTGGGAGTGTGTACCCCACCTCATGCCCAAAATCTCCTGTGATAGGCTTCTGGGCCCCGGCAACCTTGTGTACAGAATAAAGTGGTATGGACAATGAGTGAGAGTGAGTGTATCTTATATCAAATCAAATCAAATCACTTTTATTGTCACATCACGTTACTGGTACACTGGTACAGTACACGTGAGTGAAATTCTTATGTGCAAGCTACACAAGCAATAGTGGTGTACAATTATAAGAATAAATACGTATGCATATGAATATGATCAGAATGAGCAGCTAGCCATTACTGGATTCTAATCCATATAGAATCCATATTAAACCATAGAGAAACCACCAATCAAATCTGGCCATCCTTCATGTGTGAAATGCAAAGCAGAAGCTCTGATTGCATCAATCTATAATGCAATCAGGATTCAGATCTTCTTTTCTAATCAGTTTTAGGTTCTTCCACAAATCTGGTGTGGTTTAACCAGAATCACAGAGCAGAAGTAGAAAGCCTGGGCTGTAATTAAGTCAGCTGAGCTCTCCAGAAGTCGCTTAAAATAGAACATTTAGTGGCAAATCTGTTTTTCATTCCTATGGACATTCAAACTGTTTACTGTAACAGTTAATTCAGCAGAGAAAATAAATGTTTGGTGTGTTAGGGAAGAAGCTCATGTCAGAGGAAAAAGGCAATGGAGATACATGTAAATGTAACGTAAGTGAAGATTTATATTTATATATATATATATATATATATATATATATATATATATATATATATATAAAAACACACACATACATACATACATACATACATATATATATAAACAACACATGCGCACGTGGCACTATGAACTAGTGACTTGGGGGTCACTGGTGGAGAGTTTATTACATTAATACAAAGTTACGACACATACAAGCAGTGCAGGAGAATACATATTTCAACAACATAACTGTAATAAAACACACTCTTACCCTGTATGAAAGAAGACAAGCAGAAGAGAAGCAGCATCCTAAGAGCAATAGTTTCCATTTTCTTCATGGCTGTCAAGCAAAAGTAAAGTAAGCAGTAGTGTGAAATGATGATTTAGATGATGATGATTAGGAGGATTCAGTCTCTGCTTCTGTTAATTCTGTAACTTCGTGCAGCTCCTCCTTAAGCCTGGGAGTATTAGTTTAAACTCAGATTCTCCTTAAAGTAAAAAAACAAACAAACATACACACTGTCTTGAAACTACGGCAGAGTAGCAATATCTATTACACAGCCGTGCCCATGTCAGAAGCTCTTACACTAGTGAAATAGCGCGGATTGGGGCGGGGTTACTAAACTCGGACACGCCCACACATGGTGACGTGACACTTCCTCGTTATGGCTTAAAGTAACAATTTAGTGTTATATTTAAAAGTGAAAAGATCAAATGAAACCTAGAAATGCATATAACCTATAAATGGTAGGTACTTATTTACATTGTTTAAATATTGGATAATAAATATAAAACCCATATTATCTTTAGTACTTAATACATTATATATTATATATATTTCAGTATTTTTTATTTACTCGAGCTTTCTTAGTGTATAATATAATATAATATAATATAATATAATATAATATAATATAATATAAACATTTATATTATATTTATCAAACATTTGTTTGATCTCAATCTGACAAATATGCAAAAAAATAAATACAAACCAGGAAGGGTCAAATATCTTTCCCGGTGCTGTGCTATACATACTGTATATTACTGTGCAAATGTCTTAGGCACCATGCTATCTTTAGTACAAATTTTGTTGTATATGTTTAACATGTCTGCCAAACATAACTTTTGAATAAACATTACAGGAGAATTTTTACATGCCTGTAAAGAAAGCGATATATTACAAGACAGACCAGTTTTTAAAATGGAAACAACAACCATAACAACAACAACAACAATATTTATAATAATAATTATGATGATGAGGCGGCACGGTGGTGTAGTGGTTAGCACTGTCGCCTTGCACCTCCAGGGTCCAGGCTCGATTCCCGTCTCTGTGTGCATGGAGTTTGCATGTTCTCCCCGTGCTTGGTGGGTTTCCTCCGTGTACTCCGGTTTCCTCCCACAGTCCAAAGACATGCAGATTAGGCAAATTGGCGTTCCCAAATTGACCATAGTGCGTGAATGTGTGTGTGTGTGTGTGTGTGCTCTGCGATGGATTGGCACGCTGTCCAGGGTGTACCCTGCCTTGTGCTCCAGGTCCCTGTGACCCTAATACAGGATAAAGCGGTATAGAAGATGAATGAATTATGATGATGATGATGATAATAATCATAATAATAATAATAATACCTTAATAATCCAGCACGCTCTGTAAAAATGTTCAGTGTTTTACTTATAACACTGCACAAATCTGTCAGAGGCCTTGTGCAAAAAGCCAGACACCATGGTTTTCCAAATTTGGATTGGAAGAATTTGTCCTTTTAAGCACCCTGACCACAACTCTTCATGATGAACCCTTCATGAATACCTTAATGATGAACTCGAATATGGACTGCACCCCCGGACCTCCTCACCATACAGTACATCAGTACCTTTGCAGAAGAGTGCAAGTTATTATGACAGTAAAGGATAACTATATCTGGAGTAGGCTATTCAACAAGAACATGTGAGTGAGATGGTCAGGCGTTCAAATACTTTATTTTGGGGAAAAAATAACTCATTTTATGGTGAGCAATGTGGCCCCACACCACAGGGGTTTAGGTTTGATTCCCACCTCAGGGGTCTGTGTGCACATTCTCCTCATGCTTGATGGGGTTCTCTAGGAAAATTCCAAATTCCAAAATTGTGTGTGTGTCCTTCTATGGATTGGTACCCTGTCCTGGGTGTACCCCACATCGTGCCCAAAGTCAACTGAAACAGGCTGTATGTGATCCCCTGTGATCCTGTATACTGAATCAGAGGTATAGAAGATGAATTAAAAAAAAAACTTAAACACATACTGTATGCAATTCTGTAAAAATATCACATGAGGGCACTGTTGGGTTACATTAGATATATTGAGACACCAAAAATCTCACCTTCCCACAATGCAATATACTCACTCACTAACTGTGTATACCGCTTTATCCTGTATCCCAGGAGTCTTAGGGCACGAGGCGGGGTACACCCTGGACAGGGTGCCAATTCATCGCAGGGCACACACATACACACTCACATGCTCATTCACACGCTATGGGCAATTTGGGAACACCAATTAGCCTAACCTAAATGTCTTTGGACTGTGGGAGGAAACCGGGGTACCCAGAGTAAACCCACCAAGCACGGGGAGAACATGCCACCTCCGTGTGGGAATCGAGCCCGGACCCTGGAGGTGCAAGGCAACTGTGCTAACCACTACACCACCATACGATATAATATGTGATATAATAGTATGCGATATAATAGACCATTAAAACAAGGTTAATGACTATGCCTGACTAAAAAAGGTTAAAACTTTCAACACTTTAATAGGTAAATAAATTGCTCTTGCTCATATGTCATAAATGTTCCACAAATCTCAATATATAGGCAATTCATGAGGTTTAGAAGCCATACAGGCCTAGTGCACATGTATTATTAATGAGATTTTTTAAGAAAGAGAAACAGAAAGAGAGAGAGAGAGAGAGAGAGAGAAAGAAAGCATTCTGATGTACTTGAAGTTCCTGCACAGGGTGTTCAGTCAGGTTAAGGGAGCTTCAATCTGCCGGGAGTAAAACTGCTCAGTTCAAAGGGATATAAAAACTATAAACAGTGGAACAAGGAAACAATGGGTATTTGCTTCACCGGAAGTAGACATGAAAAAATTCCCATCAATTATTGTGCCTTACTGGAGTGCAAAAAGTGATTTATATATCTTGACGAATTTTATTTATTTTCCATATAGCTTATCCTGTGTACAGGGATGCGGAGGCCTGGAGTCTATCCCAGGAGGGCATTAGGTGGGGTATACCCTGGACATGGAACCACACATACACACACTATGGACAATTTGGAAATGCCAATTAGCCATTCCATTGCAGGACACACATACACAATCTTTGGACTGTGGGAGATAACCCACCAAGCAAAGAAAGAGCATGCAACTCCATGCACACAGACCTGAGGCAGGATTCGAACATTCAACCTTTTATATTTTTGTGTTCTTGGCTATATAATTCAGGTTTTCCATCTTGTTTATCTTATACTTTTACTTTTTTATATACTTATACTTCTTTCCTTATTTGTATTCTTCTTCTTATATTATTATCGTGTGTATACTTTTATTCTTTCTTACTTATTATTATTATTATTATTATTATTATTATTAGGGCCTCTTATTTTTCTAAGGACTATAATTAGGGGACAAGCGCTATATCAGTACCATGCCGTCATGACTATAATGTCATCGCCTCAAAATTATAATAATAATTTTTTAAAAATCGCAGGCGCTTATGTTACCAGGGAAACGCACGGAGGAAGTGACGTCTGCGCTGGCAACGTCACGTGTAATTTCGGTGGATTTTTATTTATTTATTATTTATTTTTTTTATGTCTGATGTTATAATGTCATACATTATTATACTGTAATGTTGAAGTTATATATACCTGCAATAAAAAAAAGAAGAAAAATATTGTATAACCCGGTAGTTTATGTTCTCTATTTTTTCTTTTCTTTCTTTCTTTATATTTTGTCTGTTTGTTTACTCTGACTATTGCTATTATTTATTTACACATTTGCTGATACTTTAGATCATATATTTATATTAATTTGTTGTTTAACTGTGAATTTTGTTATAATAAAAATTAAAGTACTGTAAAAAAAAAAAAAATATTGTCGACTGAAGTTCCCCTGAATCGACAGTAGGGAGCGCCCTTTGAAGAAACACTCTGGAACAGAACGCAGCCGAAGAGAGGGGGAGAGATGTGGGAGCGGGCAAGAAGGGTTTTTAGAAACACTGCTCCATTGAGAAGAGACCCAGCTATAATTTTATGAACGTTTAATGATTTGTCAGGCAGTAATGAGGAAAACTGTCCTATAATGTGGGCTTCAGCTGCAAGGCGTTTAGAGTAGGAGAGAAAATAAACAAACATGGCTGAGCAGTGCTAGCTTCTCAGTCGCTAGCTAACGATAATACATAGCGTTCAGGGTCGTGTTCAGACAGCTAAAGCTTTAGGAGGTGAAAGAAACAAAAGAAAACAGTAAGGAGGAGAAGAATAGCGTGAAAGCTATAAGAGAAGACAAGAGCAGTGAAGACGAGGCTGTGTTGAGTATCTGTCATGTTCGCCTGTTCTGAGAGCATGGAGACACCGGCTAGGACAGCAGCGAGCACCGCCGACTTCACCGTGGACAACGTGGAGAAGGTGAGCAAAGGACAAGACACGTTCATCCGGGCATTCCAGCTCATTCATTTCAGTCGGTGCATAAATGACGATGGAGTGAAAATAGATTTGAATTTAACCCAGGGATCCTCGATCCCATCTATAAAGATCCACACCTAAAGATCATTTACAGGCTTAAATAAGCGGGATCAGGTGTGACTCCTCAGACTGTCTGACATCATCATCATCATCATCATCATCATCTGTTCCGCTATGCCTTTTAGATCATTATATAGATAGGTGTGTGACAAAGTAATATTGTCTACAGCTTGGAAATACCTTAAAAATGAAAAAATAAATATATATATATATATATAACTAAGTTATAGCAGTTTTAGTCCTGCCAAACAAACAAACAAAAAAATCACTGAAGTCGACTGACATCGTTTTGCTCAGGTCACAGTTCATTCGCAGTGTCATAGATTTCCACATAGATTTTTGTTGCTTTATTTTAGCATCTAAGACATACTAAGATAAATGTACCTACGTTTTGCTTATGTCTGATGATGACATCCAAGACATTGATCCGGAGCGATAAATGGGTTTACCTGTATTATATACCATGATCTGATGTACAGTACGAGGGTGAGTCAAACATTATCCTCACTCTGGCTGTAGAATTTATTCTATTATGTTAAAAAGACAAATACATAAAATTTCGGAATAATATCTTTGCTTTTAAATTAGAGATGTTCCGATACCATTTTACCGATTCCGATACTTGGGCTCAGGGTATCGGCCGATACCGAGTACTGATCCGATACCTGGGTGTGTATCTGCACAGTGTGTGTGTGTGTGTGTGTGTGTGTGTGTATATATATATATATATAGCATTTCTTTTTTTAAGTAAAATACTACTAGCCCTGTGTAACGGGTTCGATCCTAAGTGCACGGGCGACACCATGAAACACGGACACGAGGCGAGGTCTTACAGGAAAAAGGGTAATTTATTTCGAAAAATGGGTAATGAAAGAGTTAAAGGCTCTCTGCGGCCTTTTCCACTTCGGCGGCAGGGATGCGAAGGCGGGCTCTACGCGGAAGTGAAGGTACCGCGGGAGCTCGCGCAGCTCGTTCACCCGCTCCTCTCGCGGAGATCAAAGGCGCCCCCCTTTTTAAAGTCTTTTAGGCGCATCACATCGCCCCGCTCTTGTGCCACTGTCTCTCATAAAATTCACCGTGTCGCAAAGTCCAGCTTCCCAACAGTCAGACCCCGAGCTACACTCCCCGCTGTGTTGTATAGCGCCGGGATCATTAGCGGCGATACCTCATGGGTCGTTGGAGGGGGAGGAGGCCGCCTAACTAGTGAGCGAGGAGCGATATCAAATTGGACGCACGACCATCACAGGCGCATGCTGTGACACTGTAAGTAAGCTAAGCTAGCAAAGCTAGCGGGCATAAATAGGTTATATTTAGGAAAATGGTATCGGATCGGTAGGTGGACTCAAATACTCGCCGATTCCAGATTTTTTTGTGGTATCGGTAGCATTTCCGATACCAGTATCGGAATCGGAACAACCCTATTTTAAATACACTTTGTCCATCTGTCAACAAAGTTTCATAGTTCCTTATAAAAAAAATGTTTTACGCTTACAAGCCATTACACCACTGTCAGAAATGAAACTTTGTCCTTGTAGGGCTGCTTTTTGCAGAGCACAAAGGTGAATGTCTGACAGAGCAAGGTAAAACAAAGTTTAAAACAAAGTTTTTGATGTGCATCCTTATGCAAGATGCAACGCCCTCGGATAGAAGTCCTCTTTGTTTAGCCTCATAGTGATGAGCAAAAAAAACTAATCACTGCGTGCTGCTCTTTTTTCTTGTGCAAATCACAAGTGGGGCATCCATTTTTGCTCGCACCACAGTTACAAATGAACTGCTGTAACTTTCATGTCTACTGTCTACTGTCTCCCCAGTCAACGGTGGGTTTGAAAGAAAATCGCTGCTAAGACAGTGTGGCGAACAGAAGTTTTAATATAACTGTGAGTGTGGAGTTTTATTTAAAACGGTGGTTCTCAACATGGGTGTGCGGAAAGATCGCAATAGGGGCGCAAATTGTTTTCAAGAAAAAACAGACAATGTATTATTTGGGCACTGGGTGTATTTTATTGCATTTCACCTTTCAGGTAGAATACACATGGAAAAATGGAAAAACCCTGCTTGATTTGGAAGAAAATGTGCTCAGCTTGGGGTGAAAAATGTGCTCCCCTCTCTCTGCATTTAATATCCTTATTAAATTATTATTATTATTATTATTATTATTATTATTGAATATCCTGAGTTATCTGCCGCCGCCGTAAAATGACTTCTTCCATTCGCCTCGACTTATCTGTGCGAGGCCGGGTTTTCAAAATTGACGGCTTTGAAAACAAAGAACCGTAATTGGCTCCAGATGGAAGAGGAGGCTCATGATAGGGGAGGTTTGGGGGGGGCTTTAGTTCCAAAAGGTTGAGAACCTCTGATCTAAAAGAAAACTGAGTATGTGAGTTTGCATGTTCAAGACGAGCAAAGATTTTTAATAAAAACGAGCATTGTCTTAGTTTACGAGCACCAAGTATCATGTATCATGCATGCGCTTCTTGTTTTGACGCCTAGCGTCACGTCATCACAACTGAGCCAACGGTTTTTCTGTCTCTTGCACTGCAGAATTGTAGGTATACGTCTCTCCTGCTGGGTCTTAGTGCTCGTCTCTTACTGGTATAATCAACATCCGTGCACGCATGTACTGTTTACTATAACACTGTGACCCTGTGTGTGTGTAAAACATATTTTATTTTGTGTTCGGAAGCGTGTGTGTACAGCGCGTGTACTGTTTCTTATAACACGCGTGTGTGTGCGTGCGGGTAAAGCAAAAGAAATTCTCAATACAGCGCTTAAAAATCCATTTTCTTCTTCAGCTTATAGCGGTGTGTGTCTGTGCGCGAGCGTAATTTGACACTGTGCTGGCTGAGGGTGTGAAGCCCCCTTCAGAAACAAACAAACACACACAAGCGTGCAAGAGACACGCATGCACGCAGAGACACACACTCTTCTCTCTGAAGAAACTAGGCACTGAAACTCAGCAAATCTTTCAAAGGTAAGGTGCGGTTCATTTGTTTGTTTTACTTTACAGCAGTGATTGTTAGTTTGCGCTCACCCGAGTGTCATTAGAGATGTTCGTTGCTACTTTCAGATAAAACAGTGTCGCGAGAGAGATGTTGATTTATGACCGCTGTTTACGGAAGTGTAGTCTAGTGCGGGAGATGCATTGTGGGTAATGCAGTGCGGTGTGTGTGAACGTGAATGCGATATGTACAGTAGGCTGATATAGAGCCTGAGTTTTGTTCTTCAGTAGTTTTTTTTCATGCAGGATCCACCCAAAAGTTTGTACTATAGCCTGACAATGCATCAAATAAAAGAACGGGCATTGAGCAGTTTGTCCATCTCATCATTACACGAGCATGAATTAACGGGCTGTCGCGAGGAACGTTAAAATAAAGCGGAGAAGCTTTAATAATTTAGGAGAGAACAACAGTCTTTCCGTTAATTTGTGTGCGTTTATGTGAGACGAAAGAGAAATTTTTACTGTGTAAGATGAGAAGGGGGGGACAGGAGGGGCTGAAAGCAAGAGTCTGCACTTACTCTAGCCACACACACACACACACACACACACACACACACACACACACACACACACACACACACAGCGCCTGCGTGCACAAACGAAACGCTTATCTGTCTGGATTTATTTTTAACTTTTTTGAAAGGTAAAGTGCAGGTTAATTTGTTTTATTTTTACTTTATATTTTGTATTAATTATTTTTATGTGTTTATTTTTTGGGCTGTAGAATGAATAATTTAAGTTTCCATTATTTCTTATGGGAAAATTCAATTTGGTTTATGAGTGTTTTGGAATACGAGCCCGCTTCCGGAATGAAATTATGCTCGTAATCCGAGGTTCCACTGTATAAATAAAATTGAATTGAATTGATAACTGTATCCCAGAATTTAAAATAAGCTTTGTCTTGTGTGAGACTTAAAATTTATATGATGGACAGAATCTAAAACTACAGTACTAAGAGAAGGACAGCTTCTGCTGCGATATAATTCAGACTCTATATCTGTTGAGGCTTCTATAAATCAAAATATGAGATTATTAGTTGTTTAGATCCATAGCCTTTTATGAGAACATAAATTCATAAGTGTGCGTTATTCCTGGCAGAGGCTAAACAGTCAGTCAGAAGGAAAGCAAAATTTTGTTATCCCACTTAGTTTAAATGTGGTATTGACATCTGTCTTGTGTAAGCAAGCCAACCCGATAATTACGGTAGTAATAATAATAATAATAATGATGTAATGTTGTTGATGATTTATAATCTCTAACCAGCCATTTATATTTTCGTTACTAAACAGAAGGCGAAGGTGTTAAACCTTAGCGCTGCCAAGCTGCTATTGCAACTTTCTCTGCTCCAAGGGTACTGTATAAGAGCTTATCTGGTCATGATCTCCAGTACAAGAAAATAATTTTAACGAAAAGAAGAAAAAAAAAAAAAAAAGGGAAGGTTACTGTGCTGTACTATAAGCAGTATTACACAAAAATAGGCTGGCTATTTGGCAGTGAAATAATTTTTTTTGGTCTGTATGTTCTTTATTTTTCGCATATTTGTCACACTTAAATGTTTTGGATCATGAAACAAATTATAAAAAAAATATTATTATACACAAATAGCCCAAGTAAATGGCAAAAAAAATAGTTTTTAAATGATTTCTAATAATAATGAAGGCTGTTGGTATGATTTTCCTTTTATGGAACACTGTTAGTTTCGTGCCAGATATAATGTGACGCACACCTTCCAGAAAGTCCAATAATAAAGATGTTTTTGGTAAATGAGAGATCAGCCTTTTTATTATTTTAGGTAAGTAGTTGCTTCGCCTTGGAACTCTCCCATGAATGCAAATTTTTGATAAGTCTCTTTCTTATTGTGAATCATGAACACTTGTCTTAACTGAGACAAGTAAGACATGCAGTTCTTTAGATGATGTTCTGGGTATTTTTATGAGCTCCTGGATGAGCGGTCTTTATGTTCTTGATGTAATTTTGGTAAGCCGACCACTCCTGGAAAGGTTCACCACTGTTGCGGCTCTCGCCATGGTTCACTGGAGTCCCAAAGCCTCAGAAATGGCTTTTGTAACCCTTTCCAGCCTGATGCATGTCAATTCCTTTATCTGTTCTTGAATTCATTTAGATGATGACATTTTTTTTTTTTTTTTTTTTTTTTTTTAGCATGCTTGACAGATTCCGATTAAGGGATTTTCTGGTTCAACAGGTCTGACAGTAATCAGGCAACTGAAATCGAACTTTTCCAAAGAAATTTGGTTAATTTTTAAATCGTTATTTATCAAAGGCAATTACTTTTTCATGTGGGGCCATGTAGGTTTTGAGAGCCTTTATTAAAAATGTTTAACCCAAGTCAGTCTTGGAATTAGCACTGGTGTGATCTGATCACTAGAGAAGGATGTTAATACTCAGTCTGAACATGGATCTGAGCACAAAATGGAATGATCGCTAGGTGGTCTGAGTTGTTTTGTGAAGGATTGATTTTTTTAATGCACTCTATTGATTATATTTAATTTGCACTAGTGCTTTCTTTCATTTTCACACGTATTTAATTTTTATAAGTATAGAATTAAGCTCAGCTTGATGCCGAGATGTGTAGAGCACCAGCATCATATTACACGCATTGCAGCGATGATTAGAGCGGGAAGTCTTCACTGTGCAGATTTAGTGGCTGCTCCTATATATTGTGCATTTCTTTAGCTACAGTACCACTGTATTTGGGACTATATAGATGGCCATACTTGTTATAATAGTGCCTAAATTCAGCAAAGTGTTTGCTCATTCTTGAATGGTCAGTGGACAGCGATTCAGAGACGTTGAGTCTTGGCTGGCTGAACCTGCCAAATGAACCTTTGCCCCTTCCTCTCATAGTTCTCATCTTCTCATAGACATAGGGATATTTGTTCAGGCACAAGAAACAAAACTGATTAAAACTATAAAAGAGCAGAACGACTGAAAGGGATTTAAGAGGTCGGCTAGGGGTAAAAAGGTTTT
The DNA here is from genome assembly GCA_030522415.1 of Channallabes apus. Classification (NCBI taxonomy): domain Eukaryota; kingdom Metazoa; phylum Chordata; class Actinopteri; order Siluriformes; family Clariidae; genus Channallabes; species Channallabes apus. Next base: position 19,736,863 of record CM060128.1, on the reverse strand, counting down.
GATATGATTTCATGAAAAGAGAATCAAAGATGGGTTTGTAGTTATCTTCAGTCTGTAAGGTGATCACAAAAGAGCATGATGCAGATTTTCAGCAATCAGTGCAGGCTTTTCACCGATCCATCAATGATTCCCAAGGAAGTCCTAAAATAAAAAATCAGATATTGTAAATGTATTAAAAGATATGCGGCTTCCACTCAACCCCAAAACATATTTTTAACCCCAAACTCCCAGATTTATTCAACAGTTTTTAAATTAAAAATGCTTTTGTATTTCTTAATTTAAAAAAAAAATGAAGTCTAGATAAACCTTTAATGCTAATAGCAGCGTGGATTTATTAAATAATTTCTCTTTGTTATAGAATGTTAGCTTGATAAACCATGACAAATTTGACAAAAGAAAGTACTATAACAAGTATATTTATCATTATTTATATTAATTCGTTCTTCATCTTTGATTTTTTTTTTCATCATTTCATTTAGCTTTATGATTAAACATTAGTGACTTAAATACTCACTGTATATGGCATATGGTTATACAATCCACAGATCTACAGATTTATGGTGGATTAGATGACTTGCGTATGAGTACGCAATATATATTTTTAGGGCTGCAACAACTAATCGATAATTATCGATAATGAAATTCGTTGTCAACGAATGCCGTTATCGATTATTTGGGCTGCTCACGTTACTGAGGAGCGCGACCACAAGATGCACAAATACACAAAGATAAACACAGATACACAGTCGCTCTCGCAATGGAGGTTACAGAAGCGTTTGCAGGAAAAAGTGTGCGCCCAAGTCCTCCCAGGTATGGGAGCAGTTTACATTAAACACCTCTAGTCGCGCGTTAAAATCGAGCGTTTTTTTTATTCGGGCGTCCATAGTGTCCGGTGAGCGCGGATGAAGCGTCGAGGGTTTTCTACACACAGGAGTCAGTGAGTGTTCACACGGGCTTTGGTGACGTGCGTTTGTCCGGCTGCGCGTTTATACGGTGTCAAAAAAAACCTTGCATGCAGCTTTTTCTTGGCGTTCAAATCCCAACAAACACACGGAAAACACTTCTAGTGCGTTTTCTTCACGTTCATTTTACTGAGTGAACCCAGTAGACGGGTTTTTTTTTTTTTAGTCGCCGTACTACGAGAATGTCTAGTATAGCAAAATGGTGTGTGTGTATGTATGTATGTATGTATGTGTATATATATATATATATATATATATATATATATATATATATATATATATATATATATATATATTCTCACACACACACACACACACACACACACACACACACACACACACACTTTTTTTTTTTATTGAGGCAACAAAAAAAGGATAAAATACACGAGAGGAATAATGTATAAACCGTGAAAAGGATGTAGCAAGAGACACTTCAATTAAAAATAATATCATACTTATGAAGTTGAATTAATTTAAGAGAATTTAGAAGTGAGGTCATTCTTAACAACTGAATATGTCAGTGTATTTTTTAAACTATATATATATGCTCTGTCAACTTGCCATCTGCAATTATTGTTAAAAACAAAAATGTTGATTTACATAAAATAAGGTTTAAATGACAAAATTAAAGGTCCTTAAACTCTGTGGCTATTGCATTTTTTTTTTAGTTTACGTTTACACATAAAAAATACCCTGATTTATGGTTTTATATAGTTAAGCAAAACATCAAATTAAAGGGCTTAGTTTTATCCGATTAATCGGGGGGGGAAAAAATTATCGACCAACTAATCGATTATCAAAATAATCGTTAGTTGCAGCCCTATATATTTTTCATAGATCTTGTGTATCAGTGTAGCATCCTGGTTCAAGCACAAAACAAAAAAATGTGGAGTCACTTTCACATGCTGAAAATGATGTGCTTCACAAAAAGGTTTAGCATTTGTGTTTTTCAGTTAGCGAGACATCTAGTGGCTATTTATTGTCTTTTATTTGTTGAGCCTGTAAAGACATGAAAAGAAGATAAGTTATGACACAACAGAACCAGTAAAATCTCTACAACACCATCATCTTCTATTTGTTTATACTGTGTGGCCTGTTCTTTAAGTAAGTCTACTTAATTATTCTGTAGCGGAATTAGTTTATTGAGGCTTATATGGACTGTGCATAATTATCAACAACACGAAAGGTGCCAAAAATTTTGGAAAACCGCTTGTTGCCATCTCAGTGTCCCTTCTATTTTTTTTTCCCAATAATCTATTTCATGCACTTTATTCTTTATTTCACAGAATGCTCTCTGCTCTTTCTCATTGTGCGTCTGAATATTTTGCCTGTTGTGTTCTTTTGTTTCACAAAGATTTTGTGTGTGTATCTGTGTGCCTCTGTTTCTGTGGTTGTGATAGTTAGTTGCATTGTTTATTGTTTGTTAAGATGGACGGGTGGCTGGTAGTGAACGGTCAGGAACGGTACTGCTCAGTGCAGACATTGCAAAAAAAGAGCTTCAACAGCTTCAACAGTTAATCTGCAAAATAAGTAAATGCATGTTTGAAAAGCTGAAATGCTTCAATTATCAGTGAAATTATATGTTTGTTTATGAGTTGACATGTATTATCAAGCACTGTACCATGGCCTTCAAGTCCTTTAAACTGAAGTCACATTACAAAATAGAGGAATTAGAGGAACAAAGCAGTGCTGGGAGTTAATCTCAAAGTGAAACTCTTTGACATCCAAGAGTTTTGGTTATCTCGTCAGCCTGTATATATTGGTGTAATGACCAATAGAGGCCAATGATCTACTGAAATACAGTTGCATTAATTGATTACGCTGACCTAGTGTATAAGGATATACAGTGGAACCTTGGATTGTGAGTATAATTCGTTTCGGAAGCGTGCTGGTATATCAGAAGACTCGTGTTTATATCAAAGCGAATTTCCTCCATAAGAAATAATGTATCCTTCGATGATTTGTTCCACAACCCAAAAATATTTATATAAAAATAATTAATACAAAATATATAATAGTAAAAATAAAACAAATTAACCTGCACTTTACCTTTGAGAAGAATCATGTGAGAGAACAGTGTGTTAGACGCACACACACTGTTGCAATCACTTTTCCCTGACAGAGTCTGTCTGTTTACTGAAATCGTTTCTCTTATACTGTGTGCTGTAGTTGCCATGGTTACTATGTAGCGGTTAGCACTGTGGCCTCTCAACCTCAGGGTCACAGGTTCGATTCCTGCCTCAGATTTGTATGTGTGGAGTTTGCATGCTCTCCCTTTTAGCCAAGCTTTAAACTTCCCTGTGCTTGGTGGGTTTCCTCCCACAGTCCAAAGACTGGGCTAATTGTGATGGATTAGCACCATGTCAGGGTGTACTTAATATTATTTAATGCTTTATATAATCACTTGCAGATTTCATAAATAAAATCTACTGCTTGTGTCACTGGTAAATGGATCTGACGTGTCATTGGGCATCGGTAATAAATTACTGACTAACCGCATTCCCAGTCTACATATTCTAAATGCTAATACACTTTAAGCTGTTGCTATAGCTGGGTGACAAATGGGGGGGGGGGGGACATAATATAAAGTATCTTAGTAACCACAGTAATAAACAAGTCACAGGGACATTCTTCCTGAGCTTTGTCCTAGATTCTACATACGTCTGGGTATAAGGGACTAATGAGCACCAGTGTTGTTCCCCCACATGGTATTTTGATGATGATTGAATATCAGATGTCTGTCTGAAATCTCCCGGGTGTTCAGTTGGGATGAGATCTGGTGACCGCATGTAATTTTAGGTAATTTTTCACACTCAAACTATTTTGGGAGATTTTGCGCAGACATGATGAGAACTTGGTAATTGTGATTAATCACAGGTTATGTGTGTGCTGATTTGTAGTGACCCATTCTTCAAATACGCAGACCTTCCTCAATTGAAGCGTGCGAGTGTGCAGAGAAAACATTTACATGCAGGAAATAGGCACAAGTGGGCCTAAGACAGAGACACCACATTTTCCTTTCCTGTCATGCTTTAAGCTTCATTAGAAAACAATTAGTTCTGACCGAGTAATCTGAATGGATGAGAGGCATTCCACAAGTGGTGATAATAGAGGGTGACAGCACTCAGATGTGTAATTATATTTATCACTCTGCTTCACAGGTGTTAATCATCAAATGCACTAAATGTCGGCCGATTATGGGTGAAAGTAGGCCGGTACAGTTGTCTGTACTGAGGAGAAAGCTACTGCCTGCCAAAAGCCACATTTAGAACCAGTCACGGAAGCATTTTATGCAAGAAAACACATTTGATTGTTTTATGTCATTCACACAACATATCTATGGGAAACGCAATTGCAAATGCAATATTTTAATATTGTCCGGGATATTCTAAGTTGTTCTAAATCACCTCCAAATCCTTCTCTAGCTCCTGATCAGGGAATTACTAATTGTTGTGTGGAACAAGGGATTGTATGCCGTGCATTGGGCTTTCACATCAGAGACACAGCTTGTTAACTGAGGATCACTTGAATATGTGGTCTGTAGTATGTAGGGCTGTACGATATTAGGAAAATATGCGATATGTTGTTGAATATTGCGATAACGATATTTCTTGGGATATAACATTTCCCTAGAGAAATGCATTTTTTATTATCATTATTGCCTATTTTTTTTTTAATCATTTATATATGTAATGATACTAAAATAAACAGGTAATAGATATTCGTCTGATGTAATTAAATCTAATTCAGGCTAAAAAGAAACTATATGTCAAAGAAGTTGCAAATATTTAGACTTCAAAACACTATGAATGACTTAAAACCCTCAGCAGATATTCTGATTTCTGGTTTGCTGTTTCTATAAACCTGCCAACACAATATGAATTACTTTCAAACATTACTTTTTATTTACGTGTAACCATACACTCATTAATAGTGTCTTAAAACAAGAGCATCTTTTAAACAAAATATTCTCTTTGGCTTGCCTGTTTTTTTTGGTTTTGTTTGTTTTAAAAAAATAATAATAATATTATTAAACAAAAATTAAATAAAAAAATACCATTTGTCTCACACACACGGGCGCTCCGCAGCCGGCACTAGGACCCGGAAGTAATGCGGTCGCGAACCAAGAAGTATAAGAGGAGTAAACAAACCACGGCACCTCGCTCAGTCATTGAGTTTGCCCATGTCGTGAGTATTCACTTTCTTGGGTTTACTTTCTGATTCGAGTGTGTGTTTATAGTACGCAGGTTAAACTTGTGTTTTTCCCATGCTCCCCTTCTGTGAGAGTCCTTAGACTAATTCGCGTGGTTATCCTGCCTACTCGCTTGCTTCCGCGTTTGCACGCTACAAAGGGCTAACCGCTAAATCTTCTGATCATCCTGGGTTAGTTCGCGACAGAATTAAGTATAAAGATATAAGCGGGTATAAAGATAGTAAGTGCCCATCTAATTGGTAAAATTTGGACACAAATGTTTGGCATATATATACACATAAACATACATATATTTCATTTATCGCAACTCTTTGCGATACGGATATCGCGTATACCATTATCGCAATAACGATAATTTTTCGATATATCGTGCAGCCCTAGTAGTATGGTTCATGTGTACTCTGGAATGGTTCTCATTGGATGAGAAGACATTGAAGTTGATTAAGTTTTTTTAGAACTCCAGCTGAAATACCCTTCAATTAATGGATTAACAATTAATCAATTAACAGTTTTCTGGGATTCTTAAGGGCCATTTAGCCCTATCAGTAAAAAGGTTCAACAATCAACAGTGATTGTTACAGTGAGATGCTTATTAAAGAGCTGAGGTTTACACGTCAGATTAAACACAGAGGACTGCTATCCAAGCGCGTTGCAAACTTATGTAACGATGCACGTCTTCACATGCTTGCGCACTGTCACTACTCTGCAAAAACTTTACTGTGAGGTGTTAAAGCATCCTCCCTATAGTCCTGACCTTGCTCCATTGGACCTTCACCTGTGTGGTCCCTATGAGCATAAAAATTCACTTCTCCTGAACACAAAAATGAGAGGGAAAATTATGAAAATATTTTTTCCTTATATTTTTTTGTTTTCCCACAGTAAAATGTCCAAAAAATTACTTCAAATTGAATTTTGCCTAGTAGTTCACCTTTAAAGCTCTTGTATTTACAGAGGTAACCAAAAATAGATTCTGCTGATGAAATCCTTAATGCCAGGACTTTTATTGTTAACCAAGGTTGTATCTTGTCTCCAAAAGACTGACACGTGGTCCCAGTACAAATGATCATATCCTGGCCTGCATAATTTGCTAATTTTAGGCAGTTGTTGTGGAATTAAGACATTTCTTGAAGCACTCATTATGGTGTGTGTGTGTGTTGAGAGAGAGTTGGGGGAAGGGGGTGTTGGAGATTAAGCTTCACTAATTATATCTTGCACCATGTACTGGGAATTGGTTGTCCATAGCAACCTGAGGTGTGTTTCTCTCCCCCCCCCCCCACATGGAGTACATATAAGAGTCAACAAGCACACTGTAAAGTGTTCCTTTACACACGGGGGAACAAGTAGAAACGCACAAATGACGCTTGGACAATGTGCTCTTTAAATAAGAATTAAACAAAACGGCAACATGTAGACTTTGAATAGTATATTGTGAGGTGATAATTTTAGACTGTGCTAGATTAAAACATCTCCCCAATGTGTTTTTACAGATACCAGTTATCTATTTCCTGTGATGCCAATCATCAGTTATCTAGCTTTTGGTTTGTTAAATAGTTTATTGTTGCTTTCTCCCTGACAGGCACACAAACTAAACAGTTATAACAACCAGTTGCTTATTTCATGTATTGTATGTCAGTTTTACTTTAGCAAAATAGCAACATGGCTGACAAGACTGAGTAAATCTTTGCAGCGGTTCTCGTAATGGCGCACCGAGAGAATCCGATCATTTCTCAAAAGAAAAGGTTTTTCAAAATACAAGGTTTTTCTAAATAAAATATCGTTCAGACTCGGATAATACATAAAATGGAAAAATGTAATTGTTTATTGTGCGGCCCGATAACATTTGATCCACAGACCAGTCCGGGGGTTGGGGACCAGTGCTTTAAGGTATATTTAAAAAAAAAATAAAAAATAAAAACATTATTCAGATTGCTTCATCATAGCAAATGTTATTACAGAATAATCGCGGCCTCTTTTGAGTGAATCACCCTGTATATAAACATACACTATATGCCAGGATAAACATTTCACTAATTGTTCCAACATACCTACAAATTCAGCTTCAAGACAGGAATGTGGGAACAGCTCTCGTTTGTAATCTGGGGATTGCCTGTAAATATTACAATGAGATGAATAAGTGAAAAAAGACAGGATTTTAAACAAGCAAGGTTCTATTAAGAAGTATTTACCAATGTATAACTAAGTGTGCTCCGTCACTCTGTCTTGATTTTTACTGGTCTCTCAACTGGCCAATCACATATACTGATATTATACAGCCTCATCAACGTGCCATCGTCAGCCTAGGATTAATACCAAGTCTCTTTAGAAGACATCAAATTTGCAATACCCAAAGTAGAACAATGCAGCATTATAATCTGAGTGCAGCAACATCTGCTGCAGTTTTGATTTGTTAGTCATTGACGCAACCTTGTTCCATTTGCTACACGTTATAATAACAGAATATGGAAGTACAGTTGGCCCCAAACACCCTGATTGCAGCATCCCTACTGTAGATATGTGTTTATTTATTTATTTTTTTGATGTCATCATTCATGTTGTTTTTTTAATCCAGTAGCTTGTTTAAAATTTGCCATCATTTGCCAACATTTCCGTCCCTTGTTTGTCGTCACAGATTGTTCATAAATCGTAATATTCTGTTACTGATAAGTGCGAGTTTGATGCACTGTGCAGAGTCGCTGTGATTAAGTGCCGAGCGCAACACAAGGACACAGTGAGTCATCAGCTAGCCTCTCATCTCTCACACTCGCTCTTTAATACAGAGTCCAGTTCACTCCAACATCTCTGTCAGTGGATCAAAGTCATTCAGAACAAGCACAGACCTAAGCAGCTGACATATGTGACGGAACCAGTGTAGCACCGGAGGTTGCCATAGTAACATGCGGAGAGGAATGCAGAGTAAAAAGAATGATGTACCCTGTAATACCTATTTGCAATGAAGGGCAAATTGACCCACCACCCCATTTCTTTGGTTTCCTTGTTCACTTCGTTTGTGGGGCGTTTAAGTCAAACCAGCCCTCTTAATTGTGCATAATATAAAAACAGTTATACAAGTAAAATATCTTAATTTCTCGATATAATCCCCTGCTATACTAATGGACTTATCCCGGTATTTCACTAGTGCTCAGATACCATCAAGGTGGAAAGATTTCTCTGTAAACCAGAGCTACGATTGGACATCCAGGCGTTCTGTGTCAAAACGTTCCATTATCTCACTGCAGATTAGCTGATTATCTTCTGTGTCGGTCAAAGGCAGCACTTACCTGCCTGGAATGCAAATCTTGATGAATGATTGGTTGTACAGTTCCCATAGACAAACATGCCTCTTTCACAAGTTGATATATTAAATGATATATTATCCATAGATTTTTAAAGATCTGCCACTCCACACTGAATGTTCACGGGAGCGGCTGCAGTCAGCCCTCAGCCAGAATCGACATTTATGGACACACGGCCTTCTTTAAAACGTTCGCATCATTTATATATTTTGCTTCAAGTAAAATTCTCATCACGGTACAGTGCTTGAAGTCTTCTGTAAATGTCAAATGGTTTCATGATTTCATTCATTTCTTGTTCTTCAAAAACATGCCATTGTAGTTTTAAGATTTCTGAACCAATTCCCTCTTTGTACACCTATAATGGAATAAATTTACAGGAACAAATAGGGAACATAAGGGAACCTTTTAAAAAGGAGCTTTACTTTGCCTGCAGCTTCACTTTTCTGTGGTAGAGTTGACATTTGTCATGATTCATATGGATTTCTTTTAGGATTCAAAACGTTCCCCAAAGACGCACTAAATAATAAAAGAGAATTTCCCATTCTCCCAAAAGGTTCCTAATTCCATAATGTTACTGGATCTGTTGCATAAGTATGACTTCTCTTCTCATTAATTTTCTTATGTGTAGTTCTTGATATTCTTTTCTTGATGTTTTAAATGACATTTTTATAGCGACCTTTAAATGTCAAAGCTTCATTCTGCACAATGTTGCTTAGAGACTTGTGACATCTGCAGCTCCTGGGCTTCTCGCTAGAGCTAACCCGTTGATTCATTGTTTGTTAAAGTGATCAGATTTACCTGTTCGTCTTCTAAATATCTATTAACTTGATTGATCATAAATGTTTCTCGATTACTTTTATAAAACTTCTGTTTGATATTTTGAGGTTTCTTTTCTTGTTTTTTTTTTTTATTCTTATTTTAATCAAAATTTTCTTGATCCTTTTTCTGTCTATAACCTTTTATCTTTCACAAACTTATTCTCTCTCTCTCTCTCTCTCTCTCTCTCAACTCCCAGCTTTGTGACTCTCCTTATTTTGCCTTTTGATTGTGTCTCCACTGATGAATTTCAGTCTTTTATCCAATTTATAGCACATTGAGATAAATAAGAAATGTTATCATAAGTGACAGGAATGTTGTAGCCTTGTTGTAAGAGTAGCCTAACATGTTTCCTATTTGAATTAGCAAATATAGGATAAAAAACATCCTAATTTTATGAAAAGAATAATTGTCTGACTCCTGAGGTTTGTATTTCAGCCGCATCACACTGTCTGACTTGTTCCTTCCCGTTTTTTTTATTTTTTTTTTTTTTGTCTCAGGCTCTGCACCAGCTGTATTATGACCCCAACATTGAGAATAAGAACCTGGCACAGAAGTGGCTGATGCAGGCTCAGATCTCACCTCAGGCCTGGCAATTCTGCTGGGCTCTGCTCAGTCCTGACAAGGTGAGAGCAGTCTGTACCAGATATTTTGGTTCTCTAGCAACTTTCTCTCATTTGTTAAACTTTTAAACTTAATTTTGATCCTGTGCATTGTAATCCTTGGCATTTGTCGCTCATCTGAACCTGACTATGGTTTTCTCATTATTTTCTCCTTTTTCTTATTTCTACTTCCGAAAACACTACTGCTTTACATTATGCCTATTGTACCGAGCCCCTAAGTGGTCAATTATTATTAGTTATTTTTTAATTTCTAACTTAAACAATGCACTTAAATGACTTTGACTATGACTTTACAAAAATATGTAGGAATTATTGATGTAATCTCATGTACATGCTTGTGACCACTTCAAAGCTTGTAATATGAGCACCGAGACATGTTTCCTGTTGTTTACCTGTAAAGGTATTAAAATTTTTGAATAGTCTGTTTTCTCTATTCACTGCTGATGTAATTTCTACCTCCTGCTCTGTAACTATCTCCACTGTAAGACGGTTCATCCGATTAAAATCAAAGTCTTTTGATGGATAGGTGGCTTAAGTAAATTTCCTTTATTTTTATCTCCCTTCTTAGGTCCCAGAGATCCAATACTTTGGCGCCAGCGCGCTGCACACCAAGATCTCACGCTACTGGGGTGACATTCCTGCTGAGCAGTACGACACCCTCAAGACGCAGCTTTTCTCCCAGATTGCCCTGTTTGCCTCAGGCTCTAAAATTGTGCTGACACGGCTGTGTGTGGCCCTGGCTTCACTAGCACTTAACACTATGCCCGAGGCGTGGCCTGGCGCAATTTCCGAGATGGTGCGGGTCTTCCAAGAGGAGGGAACCACTGTGGATGGGCGCGCTCGCTGTCTGGCGCTACTCGAGCTCCTCACAGTGCTACCCGAGGAGTTCCAGACAAGCCGGCTACCTCAGTACCGCCGAGGGCAGGTGCGGGGTGCTCTGGGCCGAGAGTGGACATCTGTTTATCCGCTGCTCCAGCAGCTGCTGCGTCAAGCTGACTCACCAGCGCCAGTGAAGGCACGTGCACTTAAGTGCCTCTCCAGCTGGGCACTGCTGGATGTTCCGCTCAGCGAGAGCGAGGGTCTGCTGGAAGCCGGTTTCGGTGCACTTAACGACCCCGAACTGTTTGACGCTGCCGTGGAAGCCATCGTCAACGCCATCTCGCAGCCTGACTCACAGAGGTGAGTCTCACACACAGAATTTATCATTATTTATCGATTACATTTTTAAATTAGGATATGCACATGCTGGGCTTAAAATGCAGCAGTGCAAAAACGACTTGTAAAACAATTTTTGAGAATATAGACTTGTTTTTCTTACACTGGGCAGCCTTCATTTGCTAAGAAATACCAATAATAATTTAAGCTGAAGGTTCAAGAAAAACATAAAGTCCTAATTAGGTTTTTCACATAGATGGAGATGAATAACCTTCATCTCTGGGTGTTTGAGCTGAACACATATGGCAAAGGCAAGACTCCCAGCACCTCAAAACAAACAAGCCCACTCCTGACGTCAGTCTACCACACTCCTATCAACACCTCAGTGTGCCACACGTACACACTCACTTGCCTCACTGATTATGAATGAGTCAGAAAAGCAATAAATAGGAAGCATGGTGTGATTTTTTTTTTTTTTCTTTTTTTTTTTTTCTTTAAATAAATTTTTTCTTTTTTTTTTGCTGATAAACCTTTCTTCTAGTTCTAAAGAAAATCAGACATGAGATCTGGGCTCGGTCATAGTTATTAGTATCTAAGGGAGATTAAATTATTTATGAATGGTCAAGGTGGAATCTGTAGAGAAACAGAGACTGTAGAAAGTGACAAGCATATATTCACACACAGACAGACCTGAGACAGGGAGTGACGAAGCACAGCTGAAATCCATATACTTCAGAAGACGAGTTGAAAACGCGGTGTTACCTAACGAGTACAATCAAGAGGTGAGGTGTGTGTCAGGGGGATTAGGCTAGCTTCTGTTCCCATGGAGATAGTGAGGTAGTGATGTCTTGCGCTGTGGTTGGTACAGCTGTAATAAGCTCACCCCCACTACCCCTATCCACCCCCTCCTTCAGTTCGAACACAAGACAGATGGAGAGAAGTGAGGGATTGGGCATGGAGAGGTTGAGCAGGGACACTGTGTTGTTTGTACGTCCTAGCATGAGAACCAGAGAAAACAGATGGGGGGAAAACATCCTTCCTTTTGTGTTCAACACTGAAATGACAGCTGTCTATCATCACTTTTTTTGTTCTGTTGTTTGAACCTTTTGTTTGCTCAGGAGCTTAGGGAGATTTGGAAATGTATTAATATCTGGTTTCCTCTTATATTGCGTTAAATAAAGGCAACTGGGAGTAAAAGTAAAATGGTGAAAAAGTAAAAGCTACATGTTTTCCTCCAGCTTTATGCACAAAGACACTTGAACACTTGGGCAGGTGTAACATCATTAAAACATGCCAAATGATTTAGGGTTAAATCAATCAAATCTGTCTCAACGTTGGCACTAGTCTGTCAATTATCTAGCCTTAGTTTAATTACCCATGTAATTCACGTGTAAGGGAATTTCTGCTTGCTTTGAACTCGCTTAAAATGGGCATTTTATTAGGGCAGTATTTTGCAGATTGAAATTTTGGAAGATATATATATATATATATATATATATATATATATATATATATATATATATATATATATATATAAAATTTTATTTATTTTTTTTATTGTGTACCTAGGAGCACTTATTACTCTTCGGCCAGAAATGCCCCCGAAATCCATTTATTATTCTTCCGCCTAAAACTTTGGACCGTTTCTCGCCCCGCAGCTTTGAGACGACCCTCACGTATGTTACACCGTTTCGTGCGGCTCGATCGGGAATGGTGTGCTATAGAGGTGGCCGATATACCGGTATACACGGTTAACCGGTAGAAATTTGTCAACCGATAGAGATTTTGGTCTATCGTCTTAATCGCGGTTGAGATGATGTGACGTTGCACGTTACGTAACCACGCAATACACATTCACGTCTATGGGAAGCCAAACACCTCTAAAGTGGGACGAAACCGTGGCACCCGATTGAGCCGGCATGGGCAGACCAAATAACCAGACCGGGTGGATCGCACTGCTCGAATCACAAACCTGCGCAACGCTGATAGAAATAGACCACGCCGACCATCAAAATACGTCTTACCCCGCTGGGATGCGCACGTACTGTACAAACCAGGCATGGCAAGGCGGAAACAATATTAACCAGTCTTGACATTTTAAATACATTTTTTGAAATAAAAACCAGTGAGTCGTGTAGGTTTGTGATTCGAGCCTCGCTGCGCGATCCACCCGGCTGCGCGAATAAACCAGATCATCTCTGCGCTATCCAAGTTTAAATAAAATTACATTATGTAAAACAGTTTCTTTGTGTTTGAATTTTTATTTATGCATTTTCAGATACAAATTGCTATATTGTGATGTATATCGTTATCGAGGTAGAAAATTGCTTCTACCGTGATAGAGATTTTGGTTATATCGCCCACCCCTAGTGTGCTATGACTTTTGGTGGGGATTCGTCGCACGGTTTTCCCACAGATCCCCGAAAACCGCCCCAAAATGTCTCGTACACCAGACTTTGAGACCAGCATCAGCTATGACATCATAGTTCCGTCTATGATGCCGCACACATTAGAAGTGGCAGCGGCATAGGCACACTTAAAATTTCTTCAGGAATTTGGCTCTCTAGTTACTACTATTATTATTATTAGTAGTAGTAGTAGTAGTAGTAGTATAAAGTTCTGCGGCATAAATGTACACATACGCTATTTGTATATACACATACGCTCATGTGGCGTTATCATGTATTTTGCCTGGCAAGCTAAATGAAGCGAGCGAAAAGAAGTCACTGATTATGGAGCAGAGGTGGACTTTTATATGAGCGACAATCCGTCCTCTTTGGATATTAATTCTCTAGACTGGTGGAAAGCAAATGAACAGCGCTTCCCGAGACTGGCCATTCTAGCGCGGCGTTATCTGCATTCTTGGGACATCTGTGCCATCTGAGAGGGTGTTTTCTGCCGCGGGTGTTTAGGTTGCGCTCCAGACTATCCCCACAGCATGTTGACATGTTACTTTTTTAAAAAAAATTTAAATTAAGACAGTTTGTGGTTTGAGGCAGGCCTGCTATTTTTTTTTTACTGAAAAAACTTAGTAGCCAATGTCTGAAAAAATTTGCCTACCTGAGGCAAGCTTCAAAGGTATTTCAGCGTGTTTTCGTTTTGTAATCTTAATTGTTTATTTAAGTAAAAAATATTTAGTGCAGGCCTATTTATTTTATTCTTTTTATTTATATTACTTTGTTTTTCTCTGTTGTCGGAAACGCTGCAGGTGCGTGAAAATTTTGCAGGTGCGTGTGAATTCAGATTCTGTTCTTGATATGTTCTGTGTGCTATTGTTCGCACATGTTAAAATAAAAACTGAAAAAAAAAATTTTTTTGTATATTTAATCAGACACTCCTCAGTTCTATTTTTCATTTTATTCTAATTTAATATTCTAATCTGATCAGTTAACGGTTAATGTTCGGATAACGAACGGCGGTTGTCGGTTTATGAAAATGTATCGAATTGAGCATCTCTAGCACAGAGTATTGCAGTTTTTTACATATGGAGCTGCGTAGCCACAGACAGGTCAGTACGTCTATGCTACCTGCTGTCCTCTGCTGAAAGCTTCTGCAATAGGCATGTAAGCAATGAACCTACTGTAGATCATGTTACAATAAAAGAAGGTAGCCTGGTCTGATGAATCATGCTTTCTTTTACATCATCTGGATGGCCGAGTGTGTGTGGGTCGCTTGCCTGGGAAAGAGATGCCATCCGGATGCCCTATGGGGGAAAAGGCAAGCCAGCAGAGGCGGTATGATGCTCAGGACAGTGTTTTGCTGGGAAACCAAGGGTCCTGTAATTTATCTACTGTTACTACACATAACGCCTACCTAATGTTGCTGCAGACCATACGTATGCCCTTTTCTGGCTACAGTATTCCCTTCTGACGGTCTCCTGCTTGCCATGCTGTAAGAAATGTTTTTGAGGAAGATGACCGAATTCAGGGTGGTCCTTCAGCCTCCACATCTCAATCTTATCGAGCATCTGTGAGATGTGTTGGACAAGCTACTCTAAGTCATGGAGTCTCCACATCAAAACTTATAGGATCTGCTGCTAATGTGGCTTAAGTCCAGTTGTGAATTTCTTTTGCTACTAAATATGTTTTAATACCACTAACAGTCAGCTGTCAACATTCTCATGAACACACTCCTAAACCTAATGGAAAGACCTCCCAGAAGAGTTGAAGCTGTTATAGCTGCAAAGGGTGTACCAACATCATATTAAACCCTATGGATTAAGAATTGGATCTTACACAAGTTCATATGCGTGTGAAGGCAGACGACTGAATACTTTTTTGTGTGTGTGTATGTATGTATATGTGTGTATATATATATATATATATATATATATATATATATATATATATATATATATATATATATATATATATATATATATATATATATATATATAAAATCTACATGTAGTTGAAGAATAAAATATGGCGAGTAAGTCTACAGGAAGAATAGGGTGACAGCCTGCATGTTGTTTGTACCAGCAAATCAAGATCTGTCAGGAGACCAGCAGGACTGCTTTTAGTCCCAGTGGGGTTTGGGAACACACACTTACGAACACACACACACAGAAAGCAGATGGGGCTTGTGGCACTTTAGGACTGAGCTCAGTGTGTGCTTGTTGTCCATGTGGTCCCCTAATGCACCACATTCTTTCCTTCGCTCTTGTTAAATGGATTTAATATTCCGAATTGTCAATCTTCTCTGTGCACATTCTTTCATCACTTTTTGTCTCGGCTCTCTCTCTCTTTGCTTGATGTTATTTCTCCAACCAGCCTAGCCAAATGCATCTTGTTGCCAGGCAACTCGTTTCATATGTCTCCTGGTGTCTGGAGATAATTGCAGGGTTTTGGGGCTAGGGAACGTCTAGAGATAGGGACAGAGTGAGACCAAGAGTGAGGGACAAGCAGCAGGTTTTGTATGCGAGGTCGGGGTGTGAAAATTAAGTTCGCTCTGAGATGGCAAGAAGCAAAAGAATGTAGACAATAGGACGGAGGGAAAGCAAAAACAGATATGGATGTGTAGTACATGGATGAACAGAAGATGATTGAAGATGGATGATGGCAGAAAAAGATGATTCACTGGTCTGAACAGGCTGTAGGTATTTGAGGTCATGATGTTCTTCAGTGCTTGAGGATAGTGACATGGTTGTGAACCAGAGAAGTTAAAAGCTCCCTGCTAGGTCTCTTTAGTTAGAATTTGAAGTTGTCTTGTGGGAATGTGGGCCAAATTTAAGGTTGAATATTGGTTTCACTAAGGTGTTGCCGACACTGTTTCGTTCTACCGAGTAGTTGCATATGTCCACAATGACAAACACTCTAAACTCTACGTCTGGGGTGTCAAACTCATTTTAGGGTGAGGGCCGGATGAGAAGAAATGTGACCATGTGCGGGCCGAATTAGTTTTTTGTTTTTTTAATCATTACATACTGCATCAAATTACAACAAATACACTATATTCTGTAAAACTGCATTTAACAAGTCCTCAGAAACTGTTCATTAACACTCTTATTCCTTTTTGGGGGAAAAACAATGCCAAGTAATGGCAAGCAAAATCCTTTCCTTTGAACATGAATATTACTTGTCAGATACTTTTTAGTAATGATAAAATAAGAAATAAAAAATCCTGCAGACAGTTACATTAAATATGAAGCTACAGTATAGGCTACAATATAATTTACAAACTAGAAAAACACTTAATAAAAAAAAACTGCCTTTAACAACTAAATAGTTTAGAAAAAAATCATATACAAAAATAAATTCTTTATGGTTAATGCAAATGAAAAAAAATCATTCACTTTGGATATGAACATTAACTATACACTACAAATGAGAACTTTTCTTTAACAAATAAAAATCTAGATGAGTTTTTTTTTTTTTTTAAGCAGATGCTAAAGCATTAACTTTTTCCGTTCGGAGCTGTCCAGTGTATTTATCATATTTCTCTGCGTGTATGTCATAGTGCCGTTTAATGTTGTATTCTTTTTGCACAGCTACGGCTTGTGAGCAGATTAAACATACCAGCTTGCCGTTGATCTCACAGAAGAAATACTTCTCCTGAAACATCCGCCCTTCCAGATCAATTTTTCTTCTTTTGGACATTTTTTTAAAAAATCGCGAGTGCTTGCCACACATCTTCAAATAGCCGAAGAAATTTGATTTAGGTGCCAATTTAGAATGCGCATGCGTGTTAGAGGTTTCGGCAGAAGCGCAATAGAAGAGCACTTAAATGATCTGAAAGTATCTAAAAGTTCTGAAAGTGTAAAAATATATGGTATAGATCAGCATAAACAAATCTTTATATCAACACACTAACAGCAGTATTTAAAAGATCCATATTTGCAATGCCATTTTCCCCCCATTTTTTTTTTTGTGCATTTTTGTGTACTTGTACTATGCAAGTTGCAGCCTTGTGTGTTTTCTCAATTTGTTTTGTTAACCATCAATTCAATGACATCTAATTCCCAGAAAAGACTTTTCGATCCAAATAATAGATATGATTTCTCCCCATGAGAAAAGCTTGTCCACTTACTTGCAATCCTTTAAGTCTTTTCATCACAGTTTTAAATGATTCAGACAAAGGATATGAAATCCATCAAAGCATAAGCCACTCTTCCTTCTACCCTGAGCTATAATTTAGTCTCTTTACATAGTATTGTTAAACTGGGTATGATGTTTTGATTTACTGCCCCACAGCAATCCAAGAGAAGGAGTGTCCTTAAGCGAGATTCTGTTCTATGTTGTATCTCCACACATTATTGATTGGGGCTGACCTTGAGCCTGTGAATTATGAGAGAGTATTTCAATGTTATACAGTACAATTGCACTGAGTGCTGTGCAGTGCAGTCTATGCTGTGCATCACATTATTCAGATAAAAGAGGAATATCCTGATCTAAAGTGGTCAGTGGCAAAACAAGTCTCTGTCACTCTTAATACATGGAGACAAGCTAGTACACATCCTGGCCAAAAAACTAATTGCATTTCAGAAGGGATAGAAATTGGAATCACCCGTCACCACCAGATACGATGTCATGACACATAGGTATCTGGATACTGTATCACGATTTTATAAACTATCATGATTTGATATAAAAATAAATTCCAATTTGATTTCACTTTTATGTCCTTGACTCAAAAGTTTTGGATGCTTTTAACAATACGAATTTTCACCTTAAGAGCTTACTGAGCCAATTAAATTCATATGTTTTGGTACCTCTGTAACATGGTGTAATTATGTCATGTAATTGCAAGTGCTCGTAACTTGATGTGGCTTAAAAATGGGGAGGGGAGTCGATTCAGCTCTACTCTGTGTTTCAAGTCTCTTTTATGCACACTGACTCAAATATATCTAAAAAAAAAAAACATTTATTCTAGGTCTGGGCCATATTACACCTTTCACGGTAATACCGGTACAATGTTAGGCAATGATAAGAAAATTAAATATTGCGATAGAATATGGTTAAACCGCGCATGCGCGGGGCCTTTTTTCATACGCTCATACGCAGGGCCTTTTTTTATACGCACATACACACATTGGTGGAAAAAGCATGGCGGCGACGGAGAATGAGAAGGGCGAAAGCGGATCGTTGAATGAACCAGAATTGGTTTGTAAAAATGGTGCAACTTCAGTGGTGTGGAACTGGTTTGGTTTTCGCCCGTCAGATACCCAACAAAGCACAATTTTTTGTAGAACATGCAAGTGGGTCGTCGTGACGAAGGGAGGAAACACCACAAACCTATTTCATCATTTAAAGCAGAAGCACTTGTTGGAGGACAACAAAGCTGTTAAAGCACGTGAAAAAAACTCCATGAGCAGTAGCATAATTTATCCATGTTTTTTGTTTGCTTGTTTTGTTTTTACTCAAGAGTTTGTGCAATTTTATTATTTGACTTATTTATTTGGCACACTGAAGTTTTGTGAATATTATACATGGTTGTGCTCAGGATATGTCAGCCCATTTCAACTGGAAATGCCTTTTGGTTAAATTGTCAGCAAGGAATTTGCATTTGCACTGTTAAAATTTTATATAGCTTTAATGCACATACAAACAGTTGCTTGTTTAATTGAAAATAAATTGATGGGTTTTTTTTTTTTTGCACTAATAAAGTTTTGGAATTCTAAAGTATTTTGTCTCGTGTCAATCATATCATAAGTTATATCGTTATCGCAAATTTTCAAATATATATTGTGATGAATATCTTTGGCCATATTGCCCTGCCCTAATTTCTTGTATATGTTACCATTTGTGGTGTTAAAATCTTGCTATTTCTCTAATTCTACAGATAAGCTATTAAATCATTGCTGTTTAGAATTGAAAAAAAAAAAAAAAAAAGAAGAAGCAAAAACAATAAACGTTTAATCGGCAACCTGGCTATCATGATATTGCATGGACTGGTCCCGGGTGATTCCCGTCCCTAAAGAATACCCAACAAAACCGACTGAATGTTTTTTTTTTTTTATGTGTGTTTCAGGTATCTGAACACTTTATTGAAGCTCGTTCCACAAGTTCTGCAGCTCCAGGATCAGCTACGGGAAGCCATACAGAATGGAGACATGGAGACATCACATGGTATCTGTCGAATTGCCGTCTCCCTGGGAGAGAACCATTCCAGGTACGTGCAGAATATAAACCATCACGCAGTCCTGTCATTCAAGCCTGTTATAGAAACATTCTGCACTGTGTACAGTTTACTTCGTGTACACAGAGGGGAAAAACAACCTGGCTGTATACAGTGGCTTGCAAAAGTATTCATCCCCCTTCAACTTTTCCACATTTTGTCACATTACAGCCACAAACATGAATCAATTTTATTGGAATTCCACGTGAAAGACCAATACAAAGTGGTGTACACATGAGAAGTGGAACGAAAATCATACATGATTCCAAACATTTTTTAAAAATAAAATAACTGCAAAGTGGGGTGTGCGTAATTATTCAGCCCCCTTTGGTCTGAGTGCAGTCAGTTGCCTATAGACATTGCCTGATGAGTGCTAATGACTAAATGGAGTGCACCTGTGTGTAATCTAATGTCAGACAACCTCTGAGGCCGTCACAGAGCAGCTGTATTTGTACTAAGAGAATATTGGGAGCAACAACACCATGAAGTCCGAAGAACACACCAGGACAGGTCAGGGATAAAGTTATTGAGAAATTTAAAGCAGGTTTAGGCTACAAAAAGATTTCCAAAGCCTTGAACATCCCACGGAGCACTGTTCAAGCGATCATTCAGAAATGGAAGGAGTATGGCACCAACCAAGACAAGGCCGTCCACCTAAACTCAGGCTGAACAAGGAGAGCGCTGATCAGAAATGCAGCCAAGAGGCCCATGGTGACTCTGGACGAGCTGCAGAGATCTACAGCTCAGGTGGGGGAATCTGTCCATAGGACAACTATTAGTCGTGCACTGCACAAAGTTGGCCTTTATGGAAGAGTGGCAAGAAGAAAGCCATTGTTAACAGAAAACCGTAGGAAGTCCCGTTTGCACAGCAAACATGTGGAAGAAGGTGCTCTGGTCAGATGAGACCAAAATGGAACTTTTTGGCCATAATGCAAAACGCTATGTGTGGCAGAAAACTAACACTGCACATCACTCTGAACACACCATCCCCACTGTCAAATATGGTGGTGGCGGCATCATGCTCTGGGGGTGCTTCTCTTCAGCAGGGACAGGGAAGCTGGTCAGAGGTGATGGGAAGATGGATGGAGCCAAATACAGGGCAATCTTGGAGGAAAACCTCTTGGAGTCTGCAAAAGACTTTAGACTGGGGCAGAGGTTCACCTTCCAGCAGGACAACGACCCTAAACATAAAGCCAGGACAACAATGGAATGGTTTAAAACAAAACATATCCATGTGTTAGAATGCCCCAGTCAAAGTCCAGATCTAAATCCAATCGAGAATCTGTGGCAAGATCTGAAAACTGCTGTTCACAAACGCTGTTCAGTTAATCTGACAGAGCTGGAGCTGTTTTGCAAAGAAGAATGGGCAACGATTTCAGTCTCTAGATGTGCAAAGCTGGTAGAGACATACCCTAAAAGACTGGCAGCTGTAATTGCAGCAAAAGGTGGTTCTACAAAGTATTGACTCAGGGGGCTGAATAATTACGCACACCCCACTTTGCAGTTATTTATTTGTAAAAAATGTTTGGAATCATGTATGATTTTCGTTCCACTTCTCACGTGTACACCACTTTGTATTGGTCTTTCACGTGGAATTCCAATAAAATTGATTCATGTTTGTGGCTGTAATGTGACAAAATGCGGAAAAGTTCAAGGGGGCCGAATACTTTTGCAAGCCACTTTACCTGCAAACACACAGGAACTGCAAAGCCAGCATTATGATGCGAGTTTGTTTGCCAGTTATCTTGAATGTATGAACAGGAAGAACGATTGTACATGAAAGAGAACGTCCACTGATGTGTGGAACCGGTTCTGTTTTCAGTTATAGCATTTATTTGCAATTTTTTATCCAGGGAAGCTGGTTAGATTGGAATATGTAGCTGTGGAGAACAAGGTTGTCTTAGTTATGTTAACCTTAGTTTGATTTATAATTTAATAATTATGTTCTTTTCTACCTTATATATTCCTGTATGCGTTAGGTTTTCCTGGACTTTTCAGAGTGTTAAGGGATAAGTGTGATGGTGGAGGCATTGTCTTTTCTGGCTTCTTATCTGTTCAAACCCAAGGCCCATGTTATGAAACGTTTTAAGTGAAAAAAAAAATTCTGCCATCTGTTCAACAGTTTGGGATTCTCATTAGTGCAATATCTCAAGAATGAATGGTGGAAAGTTTGGTAGAATGCATGCATGTTTGGTAGACATTATCACTTTAACCAGCAAATAAACTGATGTGATTTTGGGAGTGATGCAAACATTACTGGTTACAGCAAGGCACAAGGCCAAAGGTCATAGTTATTTTTTAATAGCTTGCTCTGTTTTATACATATTTTGCCAAACTGGTACATTTATGCTTTTTGTGTAAATGCATGTGCTGTTAAGTTCTGCAGGGCTCTTTGCTAGGATAGTGCTTTAGACATCTCTGCATCTCCACAGTACGCACTCAGAACCATGCACTGATAAAGCCTTTTACATGGTTTTACCAAATTGTAACATGACGAATACACAAATATTTATTTTATTTCTAAGCGTTACATTTTTGCATTTTTTTACATAATTTTTTTTATATGATACTGATTTGTTTACAATATGTCTATCCTTGTGTATAGGGCTCTTCTGGAGCAGGTGGAGCACTGGCAGGGTTTCCTGGCGCTGGTCAATATGATTATGTTCTGCACTGGGATCCCTGGGCACTACCCTGTCAACGAGACCACAAGCTCTCTTACACTTACATTCTGGTACACTCTGCAAGTATGTACCACGTGTGTGTGTGGTGTGTGTGTGGTGTGTGTGTGGTGTGTGTGTGTGTGTTTCAGTAATTCTATTCAAAATGTGAAACTCCATATACATACATATATGTCCACAGTGATATTTTTCAAGTGTTCTTTTAATATTATTATTATATTATTGTAAATATTGTGAAAAAGTTCAATATTGGAGACTCATGGTGTCGCACTCTGTTGTTATTGGTCTTATGGCTTCTCCCGGTAAGGAGTCGCCACAGCGGAATATCCAGTCTGCACAGCAACTTGGCACCGGATGCCCTTCCTGATGCAACCCTCCCATTTTATCCAGGCTTGGGCATTGCATCCGGTGGCTGGGAGGTTTGGGCACTGGCTGGGAATCGGCCTTTCACATGGGAGGTGAAACACCTAAAACTGAGCCACCAGTGTCCATCATGGTGTCACACTCTAATCAGCTAAATTACTCAAAACACAAGCCTTTCCCAAGCCTTTAAATGGTCTCTCAGTCTGGTTGATACACAGTCGTGAGGGGAAAACTGCTGACTTGACGCTTGTCTAGAAGACAATTAATGACACCCTGCGCATGGAGAGTAAGATAAAAAAGGGTCATTGCTAAAGAAGCAGCCTGTTCACTTAGTGCTGTATCCAAGCACATTAATAGAAAGTTGAATGGAAGGATAAAATGTGGTAGATTTGTTTCAAGCTACTCTTGAACCAGAGACAACTTCAGAGGCATTTAGTTTGGTAATCAAGATCCCAGAGTTTGGTGGAAGAGAGGAGATGCACAGAATCCTAAGCTGCTTGTGTAAAGTTTGCACAGTCATTGGTGGTTTGTGGAGCCATGTCATATGTGGGTGTCTGCTGCTGCTGGTCCACTGTGTTTTATTAGGTTCGAGGTCAGTGCAGCTATCACCACTTAATGCTTCCCTCAGCTGACCAGCTTTATGGATATTTTAATTACATTTTTCAGCAGAACTTGGCACCTGTTCACACTGCCAAAAGTACTAATACCTCGTTTAAGGATCATGGCATCCCTGTTCTTGATTGGCCAGCAAACACGCCCGACCCAAACCCCATAGTGAATGTTTGGGGTATTGTAAAGAGGAAGATGCGAGATACCAGACCCAACAACACAGAAGAGCTGAAGGCCGCTATCAGAGCAACCTGGGCTTCCATAACACCTCAGCAGTTTCACAGACTGATCATCTTCATGCCATGCCGCATGGCTGCAGTAATTCATGCAAAGGCAGCTCAGTCCAAGTATTGAGTACTGTACATGTTTCCAGTTTTCAACATTTTTGTTCAACATTTCTGTTGTAAAAATCTTTATTTATTTTGTTGGTTTTAAGTAATATTTACATTTTCTAAAATATGTCCAAGTCTCATTTCTACAGTATTGTCCTTTGAGAAGATGTACTAAAATGTTTGCTGAAATTAGAGGCGTGTACTTTTGTGAGTATACAGTATGTATGTATGTATATACACACATACCTATTTGATGTACACTGTGTAAACAAAAGTATGCAAACACTCGACTGTCACGGCCATATGTCCATGTTGAACTCCTCATTCCAAATTTTTAGCATCTTTTCTATTACGATAAACTGCACTCTTATGGAAAGGTTTTCTACTAGATTTTGGAGTGTGCCTATGACATTTGTTTTTATTCAAGCGAGGAGTCCTTTGGTGCAGCGGGTACTCAGTGAGTTTAAGATCAGGGCTCTGTGCAAGACACAAGTTCTCTCAATTCAACCTTACCACAACTTCCTGAAGCTCACTTTGTGCACAGTGTCATCATTGTGCTGGAAAAGCTCTGCACTGGTTTAAGTGTTGCTAAATACTTATTACTGTCTTTGCTTCAATATTGAAGCATTGATTTTTGAATGTGTATCATTTGTATAAAATTTCATTTATTGTGTTGACATGCAATTACTTATTTAAGGCACTTTATGTTAAAGGACATTTTGGGTAGTAAAAGCTTTAAAACAGCTCATCACAGCATATTCTTTCATAAGTGCACACGATTTAATTAACTGTAATTTAAAAAAAAAAAAAAAAACAGCAACAACATAAAATGGCTTTTGTCCTACCATGCACGGGAGGTTAACAATGTTATGCTAATCATACTACAGTCGTGGCCAAAAGTTTTGAGAATTACATAAATATTGGAAATTGGAAAAGTTGCTGTGCTTAAGTTTTTATAATAGCAATTTGCATATACTCCAGAATGTTATGAAGAGTGATCAGATGAATTGCATAGTCCTCCTTTGCCATGAAAATTAACTTAATCCCCAGAAAAACTTTCCACTGCATTTCATTGCTGTCATTAAAGGCCCTGCTGTGATCATTTCAGTAATTGTCTTGTTAACTCAGGTGAGAATGTGGAGATCATTATGTCAGGCTGATTGGGTTAGAATTGACATGTTCATTGTTCTTCCATTGTTAACCATGTGACCTGCAAAGAAATGCGTGCAGCCATCATTGCGTTGCATAAAAATGGCTTCACAGGCAAGGATATTGTGGCTACTAAGGGTGCTTTCACACCTACAGCGTTTGGTGCGCACCAAACGTGTTTGGTCCCTTGGTTCGGTTCGTTTGCGTTGATGTGAATGCAATCTCGGTACTTTGGTGCGCACCAAATCAATCGATCCGAGACCTGCCTGAAGGGGTGGTCTCGGACCGCTTTATCCGCTCTACTTTGGTACAATTCGTCTGGTGTGAAAGCAACCAAACCAAATCTGATGAAATGGTATAGTTTAATGCACTTTGGGTATAAGGTACGGGGTTGCGGGTAAAATTCTTTTCACTTCCTGATGACTCGGTTAAATTTTTCAAGCTCGACTCGCGATGAAATCAAACCGCGGAGAAACGTGGAGTGCCGAAGAAATTAAGTGCCTCTCTGTATTCACATTAAAGATGAAAAAATGTGTGGCTGGGCTGTTTCGATCGGCCAACGGATTACCTGATGGATCTGCAGGAAGATCGCCGGCTAATAACAAAGTGATCATTCAGGAGGAGGGCATGTCTCTCCCTGAAGTGGCGCGCGATGCCCTGTTGGCGAGATGAATAAACCAGGAAGCTGGTTTGGAGTCGCAGCCGCGAATCGTGTTTGAAATTAATTATCTGAAAATAATGATTTGCACGTACAATGTAGTGCGCGAGGATCAGCACCATGAGCGCAAAGCAAAGCTGTTCCTCCATGATTATTGAAAGTGGCGCGATTTTCTGAAAATAGTCTGTTTCCGGTGCCGATGGGCTTCGCGGCCTATTTTGGTTCGTTTAGAACTCTGCATATGTGAAAGCAAACCGTACCCACGTCTGTTTACTACATTGTAACATTTTTCTGACTGGTGCGGACTAAAGCAATCGAACTATACTGTAGGTGTGAAAGCACCCTAAGATTGCACCTAAATCAACAATTTATAGGATCATCAAGAACTTCAAGGAAAGAGGTTCAATTCTCGTTAAGAAGGCTTCAGGGCGTCCAAGAAAGACCAGCAAGCGCCAGGATCGTCTCCTAAAGAGGATTCAGCTGCGGGATCGGAGTGCCACCAGTGCGGAGCTTGCTCAGGAATGGCAGCAGGCAGGTGTGAGCGCATCTGCACGCACAGTGAGGCGAAGACTTTTGGAAGATGGCCTGGTGTCAAGAAGGGCAGCAAAGAAGCCACTTTTCTCCAAAAAAAACATCAGGGACAGATTGATCTTCTGCAGAAAGTGTGGTGAATGGACTGCTGAGGACTGGGGCAAAGTCATATTCTCTGTTGAAGCCACTTTCCGATTGTTTGGGGCATCTGGAAAAAGGCTTGTCCGGAGAAGAAAAGGTGAGCGCTACCATCAGTCCTGTGTCATGCCAACAGTAAAGCATCCTGAGACCATTCATGAGTTGCTTCTCATCCAAGGGAGTGGGCTCACTCACAATTTTGCCAAAACACCCTCCAACAGCAACTTCTTCCAACAATCCAACAACAGTTTGGTGAAGAACAATGCATTTTCCAGCACGATGGAGCACCGTGCCATAAGGCAAAAGTGATACCTAAGTGGCTCGGGGACCAAAACGTTGAAATTTTGGGTCCATGGCCTGGAAGCTCCCCAGATCTTAATCCCATTGAGAACTTGTGGTCAATCCTCAAGAGGCGGGTGGACAAACAAAAACCCACTAATTCTGATAAACTCCAAGAAATGATTATGAAAGAATGGGTTGCTATCAGTCAGGATTTGGCCCAGAAGTTGATTGAGAGAATGCCCAGTCGAATTGCAGAGGTCATGAAAAAGAAGGGCCAACACTGCAAATACTGACTCTTTGCATAAATGTCACGTAATTGTCGATAAAAGCCTTTGAAACATATGAAGTGCTTGTAATTATATTTCAGTACATCACAGAAACAACTGAAACAAAGATCTAAAAGGAGTTTAGCAGCAAACTTTGTGAAAACTAATATTTGTCATTCTCAAAACATTTGGCCACGACGGTCACTTATAAAGTGAAGCAGCTGAGCATAAAGTCTAAGCAGAGGAAAATGGAAAGAGTGATTTATTTATTTTTTGTTATTATTATTATTATTTTTTATAATATTTCCGGCACCATGTAGCTTAGCGACGTAAAAATTGCCACTCTTTGCACTGTCTGTGATTACTGCCAAGGCATGACATGGCATGGCCAAGGCATGGGCCGCAATTTACTTAATGCTAAGAATGACTGACATAATTCAAGCAGTAATGACATACAGTTATTTTCAGTACTTATGTTCTTTACATTCAAAACCAAGTGGGGGTAAAGTTAGCGGTATATTTGGTGAAGTGGTTGACTTTTACTGCAGTGTTTCAGGATTTAAAAATACAGTACAAGAGTTTAGTACAGCTGATGTTGTGAAGCTAGAAGCAGGGTTTGTGACATTATTATAACACAGATTTTTGGCTCTATTTTGATAATCTGTGGAGGTGATGATAATTTACTCTAACTCCTCCTATTTTCCTTCAAGCTCTCTGCTGTTTTCATAGTGATCATTGTATGCTTATGCCAAATGCGAGATTAGCCTACTTCAGCACTTTTTGAACATTTTGTACCAGTCTTCTGTTTGGCGTTTTTCCACTCGTTCAGGAACCCTCCACTGCACTTAATGGACTGAATTTTAATATAAAAAGCCTTTTATATAATGATAATTATGACAAAGTATAGTATTGATGAGGTAGTGTTTCACTCACTGCCCACAGGTGTAATTGTGATGCACCATGAATCTGATTAATAATAATTAATAATTAACTAATAATTGTTTAAAAGGAACAAGTCGAAGAAATATTTTAAGACTAGCCTCTCTTTTAAAAGAAACTATGCTGAATTAATTTCATGAATGCAGACTGTTTCGCATTTCTTATTCTGAGTACATAATACCTGAGCCAGAAATCGTCCTTGTCTAGCCAATAACTGACTTGATTGATTCAGTGAGCTGAAAGTTATCATTGTCAGCAATGTGTGATTAAAGGAAGCTGACTAGTGAATAAGCCGATCCTGAGATCTATTGCCATAGATGAATCCTTATTCTACTGTATTTCCTTGGCCATATCGGTCATTCGGTTCACTGAAGTAATTGGCTCAGTAAATTGGACCCAACTTCTCATTATCAGGAGTTTATATTGCGCTACATCACCAAGAGATGCTGACTGTGGATTAGTCTGAAAGCTATTCAGGAGATGAATCAGTGCGAATGATCAGGTTGAAACGCACTGCGGAGGATAATGGTCTAATGTTTTATGCCAGACATCAATTGAATAATTAAGAAAATTTAGATTTTAATTTTGTCTCAAATATCCACCTACAATTATTAACTATGTGCTTGAAACAATACCAACTTGCTAAGAGTCTGTTGTGTGAAGAACACATTTCCTTTTGGTTTATTGCAGGATGACATCATGTCATTTGAGGCAGAGAAGCAGGCGGTGTATCTGCAGGTTTACAGGCCTGTGTATTTCCAGCTGGTGGATGTGCTGCTCCACAAAGCTCAGTTCCCTAGTGATGAGGAGTATGCCTCCTGGTCGTCTGATGAGAAGGAGCAGTTCAGGATCTACAGGTCTGTAATTGCCTGTGTTAAGGCTGTCGGAATCCGTAAAAAAAATTCACATCTTGGTATTATGTAGTTAGCAGAGTTATAGAATAGCTATAAAAACTAGAACATAGTTTATTTCCCTCAGCAGCTTTTTTCTGTTTTTTTTTTGTTTGTTTGTTTTTTTGCTGAGCTCAGTCATGCTGTCTAGACAATGTTGACTTACATAAGTGAACATATCAAGAAAGGAAAATGTGAAAACGGAGAATAAATATTTGGTTTATTTGTTGATGATTTGCTGAAGGGTGGACATATCTGATACCCTGATGTACGTCTATGAGATGCTGGGAGCAGAGTTGCTTAGTAACCTATATGACAAGCTCGGCAGGCTGCTTACCAACGCTGATCAACCAACATCCTGGCAGGTCAGAAACCACATCAACATACTGACTCGTATCCATGCACACATTCAAACACCTTACTAAGCCTAAACAAGCTTTTTGTTTATACTTGGTTTAACCTATTTGTTCTGTATTTTTGCCCTTTGAGGGTTTAGACTTGTGTGTTTGTTTCTAATCAGCATACAGAGGCTCTGCTGTATGGTTTCCAGTCCATAGCAGAAACGATAGATGTGAACTACTCCGATGTCATTCCCGGCCTGATTGGCCTCATTCCCAGAATCAACATCAACAATGTACAGCTAGCTGACACGGTCATGTTCACTATAGGTGTGTATATGGGTTTTAAGCATCACACTTTTTGGGAGTTTGTTCTTTAAGCTGTACTCACCTTTTTCCTGTCACCCCCCGCCTCTGGTGTGTGTGCACACATTTGTTTGTAGGAGCATTGGCAGAGTGGTTAGCGGATCACCCAGTGATGTTGAGCAGTGTGTTACCATTGGTGCTGCAGGCGTTAGGGAATCCAGACCTTTCTATTTCTAGCGTTTCCACCCTGAAGAAGATCTGCAGGGAGTGCAGATATGACCTGCCGCCCTATGCTACGAACATTGTTGCTGTTTCACAGGTAGACAAAAATTAAACTAAAAATATAATTAGATTTTTGAGATTCAAGAGCTCACTTCCTGTATTTTTATGCAGTTATTCCTCCATTTCTAGTTACGCTGTATTGTGGATTAATAATAGATTTTTCTTCTCGCTTTATTCTTTCCCTCTCCTGTGTCACTGATGCAGGAAGTGCTTATTAAACAGATCCACAAGGTCAGTGTCTTAATTTCTTCCCAGTTGTGTTGTGTAAATTTTATTATTACAAGTTCTACAGAGTTCTAATGTTCTTGTTCCCCCCCCTCTTTTCCTTTAGACAAGTCAGTGCATGTGGCTGATGCAGGCTCTAGGTTTCCTGTTGTCGGCGCTGCCAGTTGAGGACATTCTGCACAATCTGCACTCCCTCATCACACCCTACATCCAGCAGCTTGAAAAACTGGCTCAAGAGACAGTAAGAACCAATTACACAGCTTAACCATGTTACATTTACGATAGGATCATTTATATATGATCTAAATGAAAAAAAAATCTATGTTGCAATTCTTTATGTAGCTAATTTATTTGCTGGTGCTGTATCGTCCTTATGTTAGCATGATTGTCCTGCCCTGATGTCAAACAGGGACATTACAAATTTTTTAATGCTCAGAAGATGAGAATGATATTTGGCTAAACAAATACTTTTAAATGGTGTCCGGTCAGGGCTAAATTATGTTAAGCGGTAGTCCAGTTGATAAAGGCAGATGATTTAATAGTGTATATATCTATATCGAGAGCGTTTATACTAGAGATGTTATTTTGGGAACATTCAAAACGTAATGTATGATTAACAACATCCAGGCACTGAAGGACAAGGATTAAAAAAAATTACCAAAATGCACTGCCTGGCCTTTAGTACATTCAGGTCATGAGCTGATTTTCTTTTTTTGCCACGTAAGGTTGCTGAGCCTAGATCTGAGCAACTGAAGAAACGTCACATCAAGACATGACTCCAGGGACTTGAGTTCTCGTCACATTGTGTTTTTGGAATTGCTCTTACCTTCACTATTAATTAATTAGTGATTTTTAGTTTAGTTTCCAGTAAACTAAACAGGGATTTATATTCAGTCACTAGCGCTTCTCGGGGTTTATCTAACAGCATAGAAATATCCTCGACTGTTAGAACGGTCGCAGTGTCATCTTTTTGTCAAGTGTTTTAACACTCCTAGTAGCCATTGTAAGTGAAAAATAGATTACCGTGGGGTAGAGAATAGTTATTATATGCTGAAAACTAAATTTAACATTCTGGGATGAATAAGGGAGTGAAGAAATTTAGAATTGTCAGAGCATTTATCTACCACGTCTACTCTGTGGCTGCTAACCGGATGGCCCCCATAGCTGTGATTTCTAAATTACAATTTTTTGCCATTCATCTTTACTTGCCATACAAGTGATCTCCATTCATGATTTTTTAAAATTTATTTTATTTTTCTATATATATATTTTTTTAACCATATTTCTTGGCCGAAGTTGAATGACAGTTTCAGGATAGTTTTTATAAAATGTTGGACAGTTCCTAAAACGATTACAGTAATTTAAAATCTCCTTAATTGCTTTTGGTGCTTGCTGAATACCAACAATTAGACCCTTTCTAAAGTGGTGCTTGTTTTCTTTAGCTCAACAGAATATGCAGGCTAAGAGGAGTTCAATGAATAATCAATATAGTCGACTAAAATCGATTATATGTCCATATGAGCCTGTGCTGTGAAACTTGGACATCACTTACTGGTGTGAAGAGAACAATAGCATATAAAACACCAAAGTATTTCACTTTTAACTCATCTCAAATTTTAACTCAGAAAAAAAGTCTCTGCTGGCGAGAGCGTGGTCAAGTCATCCTCTGTTGAAGGGATTGAGATTTGTGTAAGTGGGAAAAAACGTGGCTAATTACTGTGTGATAGCTAAATATGAACTATTTAGTAATTATGTGATAAATAATCAGAACAGTTGATTATTAGTTTTAATAATTGATAGATTATTCACCTAGCAAAATTTTGTTACTTGCAAACCTACTAGCTAATGTACGTACTATAGATATTTAACGGTAGAATAAATACTTAACATAATTTTTTAAGCTCTTTGTGTGTGAAATCACTTGGGGTTTTATGGGGTTTGATCATTGCAGCCATCTTTGCTACTGAAACGAGTGGCATGTTTTGTCTTGTCTTGGCCTTGCTCCATATGAACAGACCCTGTGCGTGCGTGCGTGCGTGTGTGTTGTGATTATAATCATGGAACATTTCTCAGTGGGGCCAGATTGAATATCGCTGGGTCCAGAAGTAACCCGCCACAGGGGAAAATACAACCAATGAAACAATGCCCCACTACAGCTTGGGGCTCAGTTACAGATATTTATCATAAGCACATACACACATGCTAATGAGCTCATGTCATGTGATTTTATTACAATATAGTGGTGTGGGGTGCTGTGAATTTTATAAGCCACATGCATCAAATAAATAGCACAGATTCAAAGAGATGCATCTGAGGTCAGGGAGTTCAGAAGATGCTGAAAGAACACGGTGTACTCAAGGTGGCGTGGACCTGTTAGATGGCTAGACTCTGCTACATTAGCCTCTCATTGTACTATTTGCTAATATTTGATGTTAAGAGTAAGAAAAATGAAGGCATAAAAGCAGACGAAGTGGGAAGGAAAATCAAGCACACCGCAGGCAGTCAACAAAGTGTCTATAATGAATGAAGAAAATTCCTCCAGACAAAACCTCCTCTTATAGACAACACACAGGCACATGGGCTGTTTGTTTTAAATACATAAAGACAATTAGTGCTTAGCGAATGCTGCTATTTGTGGTTTTTGTGATGCAGAGGCAGCTTTTCCCTTCAAGCTGTGTATTTAGAACTCGTAGAATTGCATATACAGACATGTGTAATGCACACACACAGCGATTTGCACTGATGTCTGGCTTTTCAGAAGGAGGCATTACGTCAGACTCTGAGATGAGACTTCAGATTTATTAAAGAGTGACACCCTCTGGTGAGAAGTGTAATAATTTCAGTAAGTAAGTGCAGTCTTTATTCGTCATTGTTGCACAATGTTTATGGGTTTTTTCTTTTTTTTTTTTTTTTACTTTATTCTTTTGAAATATTATTATATTAGCAACTGAGTGTCGTGGCAGATAGTTAATGTTCTTCACAATTTAACAAAAGAGTCTGAAACAGAATAATTAGAATTATACTGTAGAATAAGTATAGATATAACTCTTCTAATCTTGGCGCTATTAAGCATTTTATGTGATGTCTTTAGGGACAGGGGGACAAGACGTACTTTCTCTTTCCACTAATCATGTGGTTGTCATGGCATAATCAAATGGAAAATTAAACCTTCATCAGTGGGTTAATCTTTTATCAAACAAATATTTCTCCATTAATTAATCCTTAGTTATACTGTAATACAGATTTGCAGTGGCGTGCAAGTGCAAGTTCTCTCACTTAAAAAAAGTGAGAGAGGCCTGTAATTTTCATCATGGGTATACCTTAACTATGAGAGACAAAATAAGAAAAAAAATTCAGAAAATTACATTTTAACAATTTATTTGCAAATTATGGTGAAAAACAAGTATTTGGTCAATAACAAAATTTCATCTCAATACTTTGTTATATACCCTTTGTTGGCAATGACCGAGTCAAACGTTTTCTGTAAGTCTTCACAAGGTTTTCACACACTGTTGCTGGTATTTTGGCCCATTCCTCCATGCAGATCTCCTCTAGAGCAGTGATGTTTTGGGGCTGTCGCTGGGCAGTATAGACTGTCAACACCCTCAAAAGATTTTCCATGGGGTTGAGATCTGGAGACTAGGCCACTCCTGGACCTTGAAATGCTTCTTACGAAGACACTCCTTTGTTGCCCGGGCAATGTGTTTGAGATCATTGTCATGCTGAAAGACCCAGCCACGTTTCATCTTCAGTGCCCTTGATGATGGAAGGAGGTTTTCACTCAAAATCTCACGATGGCCCGATTCATTCTTTCCTTTACACGGATCAGTCGTCC
Organism: Channallabes apus; assembly: GCA_030522415.1. Lineage (NCBI taxonomy): Eukaryota > Metazoa > Chordata > Actinopteri > Siluriformes > Clariidae > Channallabes > Channallabes apus. The sequence continues at coordinate 19,703,361 of CM060128.1, read as the reverse complement.
TGGTCCCTTTGCAGAAAAATTTTTTCACCCCCATGCTTCACAGTAGGTATGGTGTTCTTTAGATGCAACTTAGCATTCTTTCTCCTCTAAACACGACAATTTTTTTTTTTTTTTACCAAAAAGTTCTATTTTGGTTTCATCTGACCTTATGACATTCTCGTAATCCTCTTCTGTATCATCCAAATGCTCTCTAGTAAACTTCAAACGGGCCTGGAAATGTCCTGGCTTAAGCAGGGAGACACGTCTGACTGCAGGAGTCTTTGAGTTGGTCCCAGGTCTCTGCAGGTCATTCACTAGGTCCCCCCGTGTGGCTCTGCGATTTTTGCTCACAGTACTTGTGATCATTTTGACCCCATGGGTGAGATCTTGCGTCAAACCCCAGATCGAGGGAGATTATCAGTGGGTCTTGTATGTCTTCCATTTTCTAATCATTGCTCCTACAGTTGATTTCTTCACACCAAGCTGCTTACCTATTGCAGATTCAGACTTCCCAGTCTGGTGCAGGTCTACAATTTTGTTTCTGGTCTCTTTCTGGTTTTTACTCAAACTCGAAATGAAATATTAAATATTTTGAGAGACTGTTTTTTTTTTTCATGAACTCTAAGCCAAAATCATAAAGATTCCAACAATAAGCTTGAAATATTTAACTTTACATCCAATGAATCTAGAATACAAGTTTCACTATTTAAATTAAACTCCAGAAAGGAAAATTTAGTTCACTTTAGTTATCTTGTTTGATGTTAATGACAGTTAATAACCATTGATGATTATTCATGTTAATGTTATATTTATTTAACCAGTAAGCATGTAGTTCTTTGTCTGCATGTAACCAGTCAGGAAACAATATCCCTGTGTAGTGAAATCCAGATGCCTTTAGAGCAGTGTTTTTCAACCTTTTTTGAGCCAAGGTACATTTTAATTGAAAAAAATCACAAGGCACATCAACAATCGAAAATGTAAAAAAATGAAACTCTGTAGCCTATATTAACAATATACAGCCATTCTTATCGAAGTGCCTTGAACAGGAATCAAATAAACACAACGAAAAGGTATTTTATGATCCTTCATATTTCTTCTTTCAAATAAAAAGTGCAATTAACAACATACAGTCATTCTTATCAACGTGTCTTGAATAGGAATCAAATAAACTCAATGAAAACAGTATTTTTTGATCTTTCATATTTCTACTTACTGTATTCAGTGTGAAACCTGTTTGGATGAACACAGAGCTGATATCCTGGCAGGAATTGAAGAAAGACACACACGAAGCTCTTCCTCAACAGCTCTTAGTCTCTGCCTCAACAGCTCTGTTTTTAGTTTTTATAGCAGTCAGGGTTGAGAAGCTCAATCACTAATACCCCTATCTCACCTATGCGGTTTGACTCCCGGTGAGATGCGGTGTCGGACACCGTGAGTTGCCACGATTGTCCGCCGACGTTCCGTGAAGTATACCCCTATCTCACCTATGCGGATTCACGTGGTGGCCATAAGTACGGTTCATTATGATTCACCGCGAGTTTTTCCATCTTTCCGCGCGAAAAATTTAACATGTTTAATTTTTTTTGACGGTCCTCGCAGAAGTTTGCGGACCTGCAGAATCCCTGCAATCGGGGCAGCTGCAATGGCATATTATTCGCAGACTTATTATTTAATAATATAAATAAATATATATAAATTTAATAATTTCCCACAGCACACCTGACGACCTCTCACTGCACACTAGTTTTCAGTGGTTGAAAAACACTGCTTTAGAGCCTATGTCACAATCACATCATGGTGTTCGCTTGAGGCAAAACAAAAATCTCCTCAGGCTGCTCAGCTAATGTCATCCTGCTGTGGTGTTGAAGGAGAAATGGCTTTAACTTTAAGTTTAACACATACCAGCTTTTACCCCCAGTGAAAAAGAACAACAAAAAAACATCTGTAGTTGAACTTGATAAAACAGAATATCTTTACTGAAGAGATCAACAGAAATGCTCATGTTTGTATTAAAGCATAGTTAAATCAAATATAGTCTGTTGTTGGCATGGATATATCTCTAAAGGTTTATAAGGAATAACAATAAATGATTTCTCTTGTAACTCTATACAGTAAGTGCCTTTCTGCCAAATAACGATTAACATAACCTGGGAATCCAATCTTACTGTGAAAGCACTTTTTGGATAGTAAGCCATAACTAATGTAGCCAAACTATAATTCTGTCCTGAAAAATCATGATTTGAAGATTACAAGATTTGAAATAAAAAGATTTATAAATGTATTGTATAAAACAGTACAGGCCCACTTAGCATAGATGATTTAAATGTCTGGCCATTCCAGTTTTTCATAGTAACACTCGTGCTTCGTGAGAGTGAGTAGCTGTACATATTTTATTCAAGAGTAATAAATAGGTTAAATAAATAAGTCAATAAAATAAGATAAAATAAAATAAAAAGAGCCCTAAAACAGTAAGTACCGTATTGCACACTAATTCTTTTGAATACCTTATTGCACACTAAATATGACCCAAGAGCACTGGTAAATATTGCACAATTAATATAATAATATAATAATGCAATATGTAACACATATATTATGTAATATTGTATTACATATTCTATTGATATTTAATATTGTATTATTACAATATTAATACTAGGTATGTAATATTGTCTTATTGTGTTATTGTTACTCACAGTGACCATCCACATACTGTAGTGTAGATACATATTACAGAGAAGAATTTTATGGTCGTTGGGAGAAACATCTCCTGTGGCGCTGGTGGTAATCACCCTCTGGCTGAATTTACATTTACATTTAGGCATTTGGCAGACGCTCTTATCCAGAGCGACTTACATTTTTATCTCATTATACATCTGAGCAGTTAGAGAATTTGCTCCTCTGGTCAGAGAAAACACTGTATAGCAGGTGAGAAGGATTGATCAAGATAGATAGTACTTTGGACAAAATCTTCCTCTTCGTAATACTACATCCACAAGGTTAAGCTCCTTGCCTAGTACAGATTTGGCCTTTTTACATATATACAGTGGTGTGAAAAACTATTTGCCCCCTTCCTGATTTCTTATTCTTTTGCATGTTTGTCACACTTAAATGTTTCTGATCATCAAAAAACGTTAACTATTAGTCAAAGATAACATAATTGAACACAAAATGCAGTTTTAAAATGAAGGTTTACGTTATTTAGGGAGAAAAAAAACTCCAAATCTACATGGCCCTGTGTGAAAAAGTGATTGCCCCCCTTGTTAAAAAATAACTTAACTGTGGTTTATCACACCTGAGTTCAATTTCTGTAGTCACCTCCAGGCCTGATTACTGCCACACCTGTTTCAATCAAGAAATCACTTAAATAGGAGCTACCTGACACAGAGAAGTAGACCAAAAGCACCTCAAAAGCTAGACATCATGCCAAGATCCAAAGAAATTCAGGAACAAATGAGAACAAAAGTAATTGAGATCTATCAGTCTGGTAAAGGTTATAAAGCCATTTCTAAAGCTTTGGGACTCCAGCGAACCACAGTGAGAGCCATTATCCACAAATGGCAAAAACATGGAACAGTGGTGAACCTTCCCAGGAGTGGCCGGCCGACCAAAATTACCCCAAGAGCGCAGAGACGACTCATCCGAGAGGCCACAAAAGACCCCAGGACAACATCTAAAGAACTGCAGGCCTCACTTACCTCAATTAAGGTCAGTGTTCACGACTCCACCATAAGAAAGAGACTGGGCAAAAACGGCCTGCATGGCAGATTTCCAAGGCGCAAACCACTTTTAAGCAAAAAGAACATTAAGGCTCGTCTCAATTTTGCTAAAAAACATCTCAATGATTGCCAAGACTTTTGGGAAAATACCTTGTGGACCGACGAGACAAAAGTTGAACATTTTGGAAGGTGCGTGTCCCGTTACATCTGGCGTAAAAGTAACACAGCATTTCAGAAAAAGAACATCATACCAACAGTAAAATATGGTGGTGGTAGTGTGATGGTCTGGGGTTGTTTTGCTGCTTCAGGACCTGGAAGGCTTGCTGTGATAGATGGAACCATGAATTCTACTGTCTACCAAAAAATCCTGAAGGAGAATGTCCGGCCATCTGTTCGTCAACTCGAGCTGAAGCGATCTTGGGTGCTGCAGCAGGACAATGACCCAAAACACACCAGCAAATCCACCTCTGAATGGCTGAAGAAAAACAAAATGAAGACTTTGGAGTGGCCTAGTCAAAGTCCTGACCTGAATCCTATTGAGATGTTGTGGCATGACCTTAAAAAGGTGGTTCATGCTAGAAAACCCTCAAATAAAGCTGAATTACAACAATTCTGCAAAGATGAGTGGGCCAAAATTCCTCCAGAGCGCTGTAAAAGACTCGTTGCAAGTTATCGCAAACGCTTGATTGCAGTTATTGCTGCTAAGGGTGGCCCAACCAGTTATTAGGTTCAGGGGGCAATTACTTTTTCACACAGGGCCATGTAGGTTTGGATGTTTTTTCTCCCTAAATAATAAAACCCCTCATTTAAAAACTGCATTTTGTGTTTACTTGTGTTATCTTTGACTAATAGTTAAATGTGTTTGATGATCAGAAACATTTTGTGTGACAAACATGCAAAAGAATAAGAAATCAGGAGGGGGGCAAATAGTTTTTCACACCACTGTATGTATTACTGTATGTTAAGTGTTGTAGTCTCTAGTCTCTTTCCTCTTTCAGTTTTGTCAACACATACAACTGATAACATATATCTCAAAGATAAGGGGTTCAATTGATTCACATTGTTCACTGTTGAAGATGATGAAATAAATGAAGTAATTTTTTTCATTTGTATCTCTGCAGCCAAACCCCTCTAATAAGCTGGCTATCATACACATCTTGGGCCTGCTTTCGAACCTTTTCACCACCCTGGACATCACCAAGCAGGAAGACGAATCTGGAGAAGGTGCCCCATCTGTGAAATCCAGCACACCTCAAACCGGCCCCAACCCAGTGAGTACCACAAAACTAAGCGACCCAAACATATTCCAGCATGCTCTGACGATGCCCCTGTGCGTAAAATAAATCAAGCTCCATAAACATATGATGTTTCAAGCATGGAGACCAAAACTCCACACATCCCTGACTTCAACACCACTGAACACATTTGTCATGAACTGAAATCTTGTCTGCACCCCAGATGTCCTCACCCAACATTCAGTGACTGACCTCATTAATGCGCTTATAGCTGAAGGATACAAATCTCCACAGCCATGCTTAAGCGGAGAATAGCAAAGGGGGATTGAAAAATAGAATGGGATGTTCAACAAGCAGATGTGAGTGTGATGGTCAGGCGGCATATATTAGATGTATTTTGATACTTAGGGGCAGTGGTAAAAACGATGTGGACATGTTACTTATCAAATTATTTCCATTTTCTTCCTCATGTAATGCGTACACTAAATATCACTTTCTGAAAAGCGAGGGGTTTTTCCAATTTTGTATGCACTATGTATGTCTTTTTGTGTGTAAGGTAGTGGTGGTGTTGCAGCAGGTTTTTGCCCTCATTCACACTGTCCTCAGTAAATGGCTGAATGACTCTCAGGTTGTAGAGGTAAGATTGCAACATCCTGTCATTCTTCAGTTTTCACATTTGTTCGAAACTAATATTTTCCTTTTTGTGTTTTTGTTCTTTATTTATTCCTTCATTTGATTGACATTTTAAATCATTTTGTTGTTAGTTTTACCATGAAAATCATTTTCTCTCTCTGTCTGTGTCTCGTTCTTTTGGTCTCTATTCCGCCCCCCCCCCTCTCTCTCTCTCTCTCTCTCTCTCTCTCTGTGTCTTTCTGTTTTAGGCTGTGTGTGCTATCTTTGAAAAGTCAGTAAAGACTCTCCTTCATGACTTTGCTCCTATGGTGTCTCAGCTAAGTGAGATGCTGGGTCAGATGTACAGCACTATCCCGCAGGCCTCTGCATTAGACCTGACACGTCAGGTACACAATTTATACAAACAGCTAAACCACAAATTAACTCTTTGGATTTCAGTCATGTTAGCCCAGACATTCTCTGTTTGGCCTCTGAATCACTAGACTGTTGCCATAGCTACGTGCAGTGATGCAATTTAGATATACGACATCTGCTAGACGTAGACATGTGTTCAAAAATCAGAAAGTAGGCATTAGGGCTGTCAGTATGTCTCTTGCTTTTTAGAAGCGTACTTAAAATTTCATGATATTCATGTAAGTGGTGATTATTTATTTTATTTATATACATTCATATTCAGCTTTTATGTGGCTGTGTTCTATTTAGGATATAGTACCCTATGTCTAAAATTTTCTGTTGAAGTTATGTTTTGAGGGTATATATTGAATAGGAAACCAGAAGTTCTGTAGATATAGTATGAGAAATTAATGACGGATATTAAAGTTTGTTAAAAAAATTTAATTCTAAATATTCTTTTTTCCTGTAAGAAACATAATTTTCATTGGTTTGAACACATGTGGCAGTACTTCTAATATCTGCTTGAATAGATTTTATTAAAATTCAGATGCTATTAATTTTAATTAATGGGAGTCAAGTGTAATACTGATTTACAGTGGCTTGCAAAAGTATTTGGCCCCCTTGAACTTTTCCACATTTTGTCACATTACACCCACAAACATGAATCAATTTCATTTGAATTCCACGGGAAAGACCAATACAAAGTGGTGTACACGTGAGAAGTGGAACGAAAATCATATATGATTCCAAACATTTTTTACAAATAAATAACTGCAAAGTGGGGTGTGTGTAATTATTCAGCCCCCTGAGTCAATACTTTGTAGAACCAGCTTTTGCTGCAATTACAGCTGCCAGTCTTTTAGGGTATGTCTCTACCAGCTTTGCACATCTAGAGACTGAAATCTTTTCCCATTCTTCTTTGCAAAACAGCTCCAGCTCAGTCAGATTAGATGGACAGCGTTTGTGAACAGCAGTTTTCAAATCTTGCCACAGATTCTCGATTGGATTTAGATCTGGACTTTGACTGGGCCATTCTAACACATGGATATGTTTTGTTTTAAACCATTCCATTGTTGCCCTGACTTTATGTTTAGGGTCGTTGTCCTGCTGGAAAGTGAACCTCCGCCCCAATCTCAAGTCTTTTGCAGACTCCAAGAGGTTTTCCTCCAAGATTGCCCTGTATTTGGCTCCATCCATCTTCCCATCAACTCTGACCAGCTTCCCTGTCCCTGCTGAAGAGAAGCACCCCAGAGCATGATGCTGCCACCACCAGATTTGACAGTGGGGATGGTGTGTTCAGAGTGATGTGCAGTTAGTTTTCCGCCACACATAGCGTTTTGCATTTTGGCCAAAAAGTTCCATTTTGGTCTCATCTGACCAGAGAACCTTCTTCCGCATGTTTGCTATGTCCCCCACATGGCTTGTGGCAAACTGCAAATGGGACTTTTTTCAGTTAACAATTGCTTTCTTCTTGCCACTCTTCCATAAAGGCCAACTTTGTGCAGTGCACGACTAATAGTTGTCCTATGGACAGATTCCCCCACCTGAGCTGTAGATCTCTGCAGCTCGTCCAGAGTCACCATGGGCCTCTTGGTTGCATTTCTGATCAGCGCTCTCCTTGTTCGGCCTGTGAGTTTAGGTGGACGGCCTTGTCTTGGTAGGTTTACAGTTGTGCCATACTCCTTCCATTTCTGAATGATCGCTTGAACAGTGCTCCGTGGGATGTTCAAGGCTTTGGAAATCTTTTTGTAGCCTAAACCTGCTTTAAATCTCTCAATAACTTTATCCCTGACCTGTCTGGTGTGTTCTTTGGACTTCATAGTGTTGTTACTCCCAATATTCTCTTAGACAACCTCTGAGGCCGTCACAGAGCAGATGTATTTGTTCTGACATTAGATTACACACAGGTGCGCTCTATTTAGTCATTAGCCCTCATCAGGCAATGTCTATGGGCAACTGACTGCACTCAGACCAAAGGGGGCTGAATAATTACGCACACCCCACTTTGCAGTTATTTATTTGTAACCAAAATGTTTGGAATCATGTATGATGTTCGTTCCACTTCTCACGTGTACACCACTTTGTATTGGTCTTTCACGTGGAATGAAATTGATTCATGTTTGTGGCTATAATGTGTCAAAATGTTGAAAAGTTCAAGGGGGCCGAATACTTTTGCAAGCCCCCGTATATTTGACAGTTCAATTAATGCTCACATCAGAATGAAGAAAGAAAGCATGATTGTCATATAATCACTCCATGCTAGCTTGGTTAGCAGAAAAGCATCTCAAAGTAGATAACACTTTACTCTTGTAGCCCATCCACCTCAGTGTTCTATGTTTGGTGCTTCCTGAGATGATTTTCTGCTTACTACACAAGGACGATTATATATGAGTTACTACAGTATATACTTCTGGATAGCTATTTACCCCTGAGGTCTCCCATCAACAAGGCATTTCACTGTTACTGTGTAAACTGCGTAGATCGTGTGTGAACATGACAGAAGATCAGCCATTTCTAAAACACTCAAACCAATCCTTCTGTGTCATGATTAAAGTTCCAGAGATCACGTATCTGACCTGTATCTACATGACTTTTTCTTCTTTTTTCATTGCTACCGTATAATTGACTGATTAGATACTGCATAAATCTCCTAATAAATAGTTTTTTTTGTGCTGTAAGACTTAAAATCTATTTTGTATTAATGATTTTTACCAGATGATGCATATATTTGCCGGCGAATCAGACCACTTTCCCCCAATCAAAGCCCTGTTTGAGCTGGTCACCTCCGTTACCCTTACCATCTTTCAGCAAGGTACGCATTACAGACTAACCTTTTTTCTCATTCAGTGCTTATGTAACAATCTGTTTTTTACCTACCTTTTTCCTAGCAAACAAACTTCCCATATTTCTAACAGGTGTACTCTATTACTTTAGGTGTCCGCAAGATCCATTTTGTAACGGCGCTTTTTTAAACACTTTTTAATGTATAAATACCCAAAGCATCATGGAAAGTTCCCATTGCTTCATCCTGTCTTGTTTTCGACACAGTGTTCCAAGATAATAACTGTTCATCTTCTTTGCATCTGTCTCCTTCTCCTCATCCCCTTAACAGTTTGTTTTGCCTCTCAGTTCACCGATTGACCTCATGTATTTATGTGCTGTTAACCATCTGATCCCCAGCAGGTCCTTAACTGTGGCTCTGAGAACCTGCCATGGCCTATTATTCCTTTAGCTTTGTTTGTTTGTTTTTTTTGGTTTTTCAAAGGTGTTTCTGGGCGGATTGGGGAGGGCTGTGATGGGGGTCTTGTTTGGAGTGTGGGAACAGCTAGGGGAAGGAAGTTTTGGGGCTAGGGCTCTTGTGGTGACCACGCTTTTCAGTGAACCCTGGGATGGGGCAGTTGGGAAAGCATGTATGATTTTAAGACCACCAAGTAAAAAAAGAGAAACCAAAAAAAAAAAAGGAGATTAAATAAGTTGTCACAGTAGCAGGTGCCTCCTGGGTTCCCACTCCAAACCCACTTTGTTTTTTTTAGGTTTGTTCTTTTTTTTTTCTTTCTCGTTATTTCTCTTTCAGTTAGTTCTTTATCCTGACTCATGACTTTTTCTGGTTTTACGATTTTTTTTCCTTTTTTCGGGAGACTTTTCAAGCCTTACATGCTTCTCGTCTCCCCTGTTTTTCTCACATGTGCAATTATTTCAGTGAGATCCTTTCTGTTGCCTTTTCTTTCCACATGACTGTTCGGTCTGTTCTGTTGCTGTTTGTATATATTATTATTCTTATTCTTATTATTTCTTAAGTTACATCTTTATTATATTTTAGGGCCCAGGGATCATCCTGATATTGTTGATTCATTTATGCAACTCCAAGCTCAGGTGTGTTTTTGGTTTCTTATTTCATTCACTTTGGGTTTCTTTCTCTCTCTCTCTCTCTCTCTCTCTCTCTCTCTCTCTCTCTCATATATTCTTCTATTTTCTCTCCCGTCCTCTTTTTTTCTACCCTCTGATTTTGGGTCTGAGGTCACCCTTTTCTTTGCCTGAGTCGACAAAGGAGCACTTTTGGATGACTGACCCAGTCTCTCTTTCAAAAGTCTTGGTTGTGGTGAGCCTGGTCAGCCCCTCAGAAATGTGATCGATCATTTCAGAGGAGGAATGCCAGCCACTTTTGGAGTGTTAACATACTGTATGAAGTCATACATTTCATGTAAAGACAATTGGGTGATCTGTGAGTTGGGGTTCTTTTGAAATGTCACTGTTACTCCAATCCAAGCTGTTCCAGTTGTTTATCAATGTGGTTTCTGTAAGGGTGCAGAACTAATTAACTAATTTCACACACTTCCTGGCCAAAAAAAAATGTCGCTGCTTGGAATGAAATAAGCTAATAATTCAAAGCCTTTCATTGAATAATTGCCATAGTGGTGAATTTGTTTCAGATGACAGTTATTTTAACCCTAACTAATGCAGTGCGTAGCTTCTTATTTCCTAAACAACCAACGAATTGTTTCCAAGGACTTATCCCATGATCATGGAAAACATATTGCAGCGTTTCAGAAGCACCAGGGGCCTGCATGAAGTAAAGGAACTACTAAGGATGTTGGTCAGATTATTGCAATTGGGTTAAAACTGTTCAAACACATATCAGGAAGGATAGTGCTGAACTGTTACCTTTGTGACCGTGATCGAAAATCACATGGTGGTCCATTCATAAAAAATGGACAGTAGATAGTACATTTCCACACACACACACACACACACACACACACACACACACACACACACACACACACACACACAATGGGATGAGAACTCACAGGATTGGGCCTATACAGGTGTGTGGCCATAGAAAAAACATTTTTTATTGAGACTCATCAGAACAAAAGTCTTCAGTTTGCTAGGGAGCATAAAGATCGGACATAGGAGCAAAGAAAAAGGTCACATGGTGCGACCTTTGCACTGAATTGTAAAAGGTGGCTCTGGGAGCATGAGATATCATTCATTTTCACCCAAGAATTGGCCAACACAAAATCCTGTCTAACCCCAGTCAAAGCCAGAGATGTTCTGAAGAAAACTTTAAAGAGGTTGTGCTCTAAGCAAAATATTTATGCAAATCTGGATGGAATTCAAATATTGTGACATTGCATAATGTTGTTGAAACAATGCCATGACAAATGTCAGACAACATATTAGAGTTAATGCCTTTTTTTTTTTTTTTTTTTGGCCAGGCAGCATATTTCAATATCATACTTCAGTATATGTTTGTGCCTTTATGAAATTATGTTCATCTAGATTAATCTAGAACATGCTCTAATGGATTTTTGTAAGTAAGTAATAATTTATATAATAAATAATTATATGACTTGTTAGATGATTACTTAAGCCTATCAGTAAACAAATTTTTTAAATGTCATTTAACAAATTATAGCTTATATATTTTTTATATTGTTACTTTTATGTAAACCAGTTCCCTTATGTTTCTCAGCACAGAAACTGTCTCTAGGGCAGAGGCCCTTTTGAGCATAGGGGTTTGTCTGCATGAGATGGCAGAAAGAGGGTTGTATAGCTTCTGTAATGTTAGTGAGAAAGAAATGGACACTTTTAAATGGAGACCTTTCAGGTTGATTAAAACACAGTTACAGCCTCTAAGGCCCCCCTCTCCCAGCATCACTCCAGTCTCAAACCCAAATAAACCCCAGTTAATTTAACATTCTAATTAATACTGTCGAATTGGCACCCTTTGTCTCTCATTTGGTTTACATCGTCAGTTGTCATTGCCTCCACTCATTTCTGCCTTTGGCTGGACCTCAGGTCCATCTGTTTATTTCTCTTTCTCTCAGTCCTTCTGTCCTTCTCTGTTCCTCCTTTCCTCAGTATCCTCTCATCCTCAATAAGTTCCTTAATGCATTAGTTGTCTTTATCCGTACATGTTACTTAAATTTTTGTTGCATACTCGGTCCAGCAAGGACAAGTAGTGGAAGTAATTTTTAAAAAGGAAAGGAAAGAAGTCATGCCACTTTTAGTTTGACTTGCGTTAAATTTCAGTATTTGATTTTTCACAGTTGGTTTCTTACTTACCTGATCAGTTTGCATTAAAATAAGTTGATGAGTTTTTTTTGTTTTGTTTGTTTGTTTTTGTTAAAGTAAGCACAACATAGAGGAGAGGAAGGTAATATCTTGGGTAGGAGTGTGGGTTGGCTCTGAACAGATCCAGAGGTTATCCAGGAGTTATGCTGTAACCCATGTTCACTGGTTGTGTCTGATTTGTAGGCTCTCAAAAGGAAGCCCGATTTGTTTTTATCTGAGAATCTTGATGTGAAAGCGGTGTTCCACTGTGGTAAGTCACCGTTTAAGGTCTGAACCTAAGAAGTGACATCATGATCATTTTGATTGAATGAATGGTTGTCTGCAAATCATACTGAGAATATAATAAAGTGTAAAAGAAGAATAAAATGGGCATGGGTAACTTTACATCTAATTCTTGCTTGTCTTTCCTACAGGAGTTTTGTCGCTAAAATTTCCAGAGTCCCCTACTGTCAAGTCTACTTGCCTCTTCTTTGTAAGTTAGAATATAGTCCTGTATTAGTGTGTATGCACACACACACACACACACACACACACACACACACACACACACACACACACACACATACAGGGTGACATACAGTATGGCGCTTTTCCAGTGCATAGTACGGCACGACACGGTTCAGTTCAGCTCACTTTTGGGGGGTTTTCCACTGGCAACAGTACCTGGTACCTGGTCCTTTTTTTAGTACCACCTAGGCCGAGGTCCCAAGCGTGCCGAACCGTTACCAAAACGTGACGTATAAACTCTGCTGGTCACTGATTGGCCGGAGAAAATCGTCATTACTGCGTCACTGAACTTGCGACACGAGACACAACAGAACCGCTATATTTAGAACAGCCAGAGAAGGATCGCACGCGCCTTTTTGTATTAACCACAAATTTTCTTTGGCTGCCATCAGCCTCTTTTGAAACAAAGTCCTTCGTCTCGCTGTTAAAAACATCCACATGCCGAGAATGAAGAACACCATGCCATCGATATGCTCCTTTGTTGTGTGTTTGTGGCGCGTTTAAGATGATGTCACGGCAGTAGAGGCGCCGCAACTATAACGACACGTGAATAATCCCGCCCACTCTAAAGCGTTACTAAACTGCAGTGGAAGCGCAAGCCGAACCGAAGTGAGCTGTACTGAACCGTTCTGTGCCGTACTATGCAGTGGAAAAGAGGCAATAGAATAACAGGAACTTTTCTATTTATTCGTACAGGAGGACCCCATCTAAAGGACGTAATTTAAAAAAAATGATTAATTCCATCAATGTTTCGTAAATGGCAAGTTTTAGGTTTCAATTACTGTGAATCAAAATTAATTTCTTTTCACTTCTAGTTTTATTGGATTGTAAAAAAGTTCGTGCGTGCGCACATATAGTGTGTATGTACATTAACCTTTCTGATAGTCTGTGTATTATCTGAAAATATAGTATTCTTTAATAGCTGATAATCCTGATATGATGTAAATGAATGTGTAATAAAAATATTATTGTGTGGTCATTGTTTTTTAAGACTTTTTTTATTTGTTTGTTGGACAGACGGAGCTGTTGCCGCACTGTGCCGATGTTCCTCCTGTGGCCCAGGTTGTGCAGGAAAATGGCAAGCTCCTGTTACTGGCTGTCCTGGAGGTAAGTCACTGAGCATCTCATGATCTCACATCCATCTAAAAAAAACAAGTCTGACATGGTCATTCTCTCTCTCTCTCTCTCTCTCTTTTCTTGTAGGCAATCGGAGGTCAGTCTTCGCGCAGTCTAATGGACCAGTTTGCAGAGGTGTTGTTCTCTATGAATAAGCACTGTTTCAGTCTGCTCTCTGTGTGGCTCAAAGAGGCCCTGCAGTCTCCGGGTTTCCCGTCATCCCGAGTCTCTGACGAACAGAAAGACACATTCAGCCAGCAGATCCTTCGGTAACGCTCAAATACTTTCACGCCTACCGGCTTTAGTTTGTTTAAATCGACTTCATTTGCTGTGAACACAGTAATCACACTCTTGTGCGGACAAAAGAAGTACACAGAGACTCCCAAAAAGAGGTGGTCTCCATCTGAATACTCTGGCAAACTCGGGGTAACCGTTCTCACATGGTTTGAAATGACCCATTTTTATGTGCTTCCCTGTGAGAAAACAAAAGAAATAGAAAGCACTGCAAGTATACAGACTTACTAAAATAAAATAGTCTACACGACTCAGGAATACCCATCTAAAAAAACTATTAATATTAGATCTTTGAAAAATCCTAATTACGCCTTAAATGTGTTTAAATCTCCTTTTCAGTTTTGTTACCTTTATTGCAATCCCTTTGCTTTGTTTTTTTTTAAGTGTGAAACTTTACAGTTAACCTTTATAGGAATATCCATTAATTTTAAGGTTTGTAACTTTAGTTGGATTTCTCCGAGTGGGTCCCATATATATCCAGAACCGAACCTATCTAGGTCTCTGTTGTGTGTACTGTACTTTATTATTCCTGCTCATAATAAATAATTCTTAATTAAATTTCTTTTGGGCTTGTATATACTCTACAGTTTTATTCTAATATCTCTCTGTCCGTCTCTTTGTCTCAGGGAGCGAGTGAATAAGCGACGGGTGAAGGACATAGTGAAAGAGTTCACCCTGGTGTGTCGAGGGCTGCACGGCACAGAGTATGCAGCAGAGTACTGAGCACTGAAGTCCAAAGTTTGTAGTGACTCCATCACTTTAACGGAAACCCAGACCTGAACAATAGCATAGTGAAAGCCTGACAGGTGGATATTGTTCAGAGCATGCACTGTAAGGACCTAAAGAGGGCACTATCTATAACATATTTTTAGGGTTTTTTTTTCTTTCTTTGTGCCGGTTTGGACCCTCTTGGATGTAAGCTGTACTGTTTTATCGAAGCAGTACTTTTCATATACGTCTTTCTCTCTTTTCTCCACTAGCAACTATTTCAGCATGTGCGTTGTTCACTTTCACTTCACCTCCACAACCTCTTCTCACGTTCTTGATCTTCCGTGGCTCCTAGGCTGTTTCCTCGTGATGATTTCTGACAATGTATCAACCATGGAATAGTGGTAGTTAAATGTTTTATTTTGTAATTTAAAGATACAGAGATACTAAAGTAAATATATATCCACATATATAAACGCATACTATCTGTCAGACTGTGGGAATTGTCCGAGTTATGGATCTTGCAGATACTGCTGCTGACAAAGAGAGGGACCAATAATTTTTCTCTGTGGCTTTATATATACATGTCTGTATAATCTAACTAGACTCCACTCATAACGTGATTGAGGAGGAGGAAAAAAAAGGTTGTGACTTTTGTCATGGTCTTTTTTTTTAATGATTAAAAATGTATTATTTTAATATATAATGTTGGCAGCATGCTCGAGGTTGATTTAGATTTGATTTTACAGATACTCTGATAAATTGTGATAAATCAGACTTTAACGATCATGAAAAAAGTTCTGATTTCTGTCCTGTGTATGGTGTCCTCTTGGGAAAGCTGCTGGAAGCCCATAATGGCTGTGAGATACACCTGTAGATGTCAGTGTGTCTTTTTTTGAGTAGAAAGAACATCCAGAATGTTAGGTTAAAAGAGAGAGAGAGGACAGTGGTCAACTGTGAGCTGTGCACCCAACACTGTACGGGTGGTGGTGATCATTTATTTCAGATACTATTTTGCGTGTACTGTATGTATGTATGCACATGCATGTGTCGTCGTACACTTGCTTGTCAAGATTACAGCTTCTGTACACTGTTGAGTGCACTAATAAAGGAACTGAACATGATCGATACTACATGTCCACCTGTGTTTGCCATTAGAAGCTGTTGAATTGGGGCACTTCAGTGATTGGGTGCCCCTGTGTTCCTGTCCACTGCCCAGCTGCTGCCTGCAAACATGTAGCATGTGTTTTGTTTTTGAGGCAGTTGAATCGGGCATGCAGCAACAGAATGTGTTGTGTGCATTCGGCTGGTAAGGATGCTTCCTCAGCCTGCCATGTTGTTTACCAGTCATGAATATATTTTAGAGAAGGGGCGGGTGAAGAAAAGTACATGAGTTTGACTTTTTTTTTTTTTTTTTTTGTACCATGTTTTAATTTATTAAATATCTACGATGGCCTCTCTTGTTTCTCCTGTCTTCATTTAATGAGTTTTACTACCTGCAAGATTCTACAGAGATGGACTTAATCTAGCCCATGGTACAGTATAAGTGTATTTTTACATGTGGAAGTACAATCAAGTGTGCAGTAATGTTCATCCCAAATGTGTTTATTGGGGTTGAGGTTGTGGCTCAGGGCAGAGCAGAAAAACTAAAGAGATTTTAAAACACGTTATTTGAATTTTTGAGAAGACCATTAATTAAAGCAAAATAAAGGCACCAACAGTTATGCAAAATCTCACCTTGGAAAATGATTGATATTCAAACGGCGACAGGGGTAGCTGCAGATCTGAGTAATGGGTCTGTCGAAAGGTCTTTATAGATTGCATAAGTTGCCTGTTTCACACAAAGGCTAATATTAAATATTAAACTGTTTTTTATAATGCGTCTAAGTAATGCAGCCAACTTAATCCTCTATATTAAAATTCCATTCTTTTCCTGTAAAATATCGATATTACAAATATTCCTTTCTAAACATTCTACTGCGTTGCCACGGGTTACTGATGTCATCCTCGCGCGTTTGAGTCATGGTCGTGGCTAGAAGGAACATACTCTATAGCTCCGACCAAAACTAACAATGAAATAATAATAGTAATAATAATAAGTTTATTTTATATAGCACCTTTCAAGAGACTCAAGGTCAAATAACAAAAATGTTTACACATAGAAAGAGACATCTGAAAGACGTCAGAACAAAATATAGATAAACATGAAAACCGGTAGTATTTATCTAACACATATTCAAAGAGTGGAAAAACAGGACGAGAAAAGATATGTTTTAAGGTGTGTTTTGAAATCCTGTAATGAAGAAAGATCACGGATGTGTTTGGGAATAGAATTCCAGAGTGTGGGGGCAGAAATACTAAATGCTCGTCCTCCAAATGATGCTAATCTATGACGAGAAATTACCAGTAGACCATCATCTGCAGATCGGAGTGTGCGAGCAGGGGAGTAAGTATGAATAAGATCCGAGATATATGGAGGGGCAAGACCATGGAGTGCTTTGAAGGTGATAAGGAGAATCTTGTATTGGATGCGGGAGCGAATGGGTAGCCAATGAAGTTTGTGTAGGATGGGAGTGATGTGTGAGGATTTCTTTGAATAAGTGAGGACCCTAGCAGCAGAGTTCTGAATGTATTGGAGCTTATTTAATGTTGTATTTGGCCATAAAAAAAGAGAATTACAGTAGTCAAGTCGAGAAGTAATGAAAGCATGGACCAGTGTCTCAGCATCCTTGATGTCTAAGAAGGGCCGTAGACGAGCTATACGTACAAAAAGTTTTATTGTTGTACAATGTGAGAAAAATAATGTTAGATTGATGTGCGCATGCCCAATAGCTAGAGCTGTATTCCTTCTAGCCTTAACCGTATTAACCCATAATCAAAATCAAATTACAATTATTTAAAAGAATCTAGTACCACAAGCTGTTCATACATTTTTTCATTTTAATATTTTTGAAATACTATTAATTTGTATTGTTTAAACAATACCAAAAAAAAGTTACAGAATTAGTCATTTAGAATGTTTTGAACTGACAGTTGTTTTTCTGTAGTTTTTTTATTAAAAGTGCATGAAAACTAAAAACACATTGCCTGATAAGGACAAATATGTTTCATAAAACACCACAATAAGGAGGAGGAGTACAGTTTAGTAACCTTTGAAGTGGCACTAATTTAGTAAACAGACGATTTTAGCCAATAAAACATTTATTTAGTTCCAAATGTGGAGGCATAGCTGCTCCGTTTAAGAGCTTGTCTTCACAACCTGTCCATGTTTCGTCTCACAGTAATATGTGTCAGTCGACACCAATTAAATGAACAATTAAATGACGAAAATATGGTTTATATTGACTAACCACACCCAGGCCTTACCGCCGCCATGTTCTTCCACGCTAATGTACTTTACATATAAATAGGATTACTACCTGTCGCCAATGAGAAACCTTTCGACACGCCCCCTACCTTTCGGCACGCCTATTGCTCCAGCCTGCAGTTATCCCTACTTGTTCAAACGTGCTCATATATGGGATCATTCTTTGAGGCACAAACTGCGTATTGTCAATTAAACAGGCTCAGAGCAGTGTTAATCAATTCAACTTTCATTTAAACATGGTTTAAATTAATAAGTGTTCTTGATAATAAAAGACACATTTAGTTAAAAAAAGAAAGCAGCCAATACCTCTTTAGCCACATGATTGTTGTAATACAGTAGTCTATAAAAGTCTTATTGTGACATTGCTGAAGAGAGTGGTGCCTACTTAACAAAAGAAGCAGCTCTGGTATTTGAGCCTTTAATGAAAATTTGGGGAACTGACTAAACTGATCTTATCTGAGAATTTAGGACTGAATTCTTCTTCTTTGTCTTTCGGCTGTTCCCTTTCAGGGGTCTCCACAGCGAATCATCTGCCTCCATCTAACCCTATCCTCTGCATCCTCTTCTCTCACACCCACTAACTTCATGTCCTCTCTCACTGCATCCATAAATCTCCTCTTTGGTCTTCCTCTAGATCTCCTGCCTGGCAGTTCCAACCTCAGCATCCTTCTACCGATATATTCACCATCTCTCCTCTGAACATGTCCAAACCACCTCAATCTGGCCTCTCTGACTTTATCTCCAAAACATCTAACATGGGTTGTCCCTCTGATGAATTCATTCTTGATCCTATCCATCCTTGTCACTCCCAAGGAGAACCTCAACATCTTCAGCTCTGCTACCACTAGCTCTGCCTCCTGTCTTTGCTTCAGTGCCACTGTCTCTACGCCGTAGAGCATCGCTGGTCTCACCACTGTCCTGTACACCTTTCCTTTCGTTCTCGCTGATTCTCTTTAATCGCACAACACACCTGACAATTTTCTCCACCCATTCCAGCCTGCCTGTACTCGCCTCTTCACCTCCTTTGAACACTCTCTGTTGCTCTGGACCGTTGACCCTAAGTACTTAAAATCCTGCACGTTCTTTACCTCTGCTCCCTGTAGCCTCACCATTCCTCTTGGGTCCCTCTCATTCACACACATGTATTCCGTCTTGCTGTGGCTAACCTTCATTCCTCTGCTTTCCAGAGCATACCTCCACCTCTCCAAATTTTCCTCCACCTGTTCCCTGCTCTCGCTACAAAGCACAATGTCATCTGCAAACATCATAGTCCATGGAGACTCCTGTCCATCACCAGAGCAAACAAAAAGGGGCTTAGAGCCGATCCTTGATGCAGACCCACCTCCACCTTGAACTCTTCTGTCACACCTACAGCACATCTTACCACTGTCTTAGCGCTCTCATACATGTCCTGCACCACTCTAACATACTTCTCTGCCACTCCAGATTTCCTCATACAACTACAGCTCCTCTCTCGGCACTCTGTCATACGCTTTTTCTAAATCTACAAAGACACAATGCAACTCATTATTACCTTCTCTGTATGTCTCCACCAGCATCCTCAAAGCAAATACTGCATCTGATGTACTCTTTCTAGGCATGAAACCATATTGATACTCACAAATGCTCACCTCTGCCCTAAACCTAGCTTCCACTACTCTTTCCCAGAGCTTCAGTGTATGGCTCATTAGCTTTATTCCTCTGTAATTGCCACTGGTCTGCACATCTCCCTTGTTTTTAAAAATCGGCACCAATACACTGCTCCTCCATTCATCTGGAATCCTCTCACTCTCCAAGATCTTGTTAAACTAGTCAGAAACTCTACTGCCACCTCTCCTAAGCACATCCATACCTCAACAGGTATGTCATCAGGACCAACAGCCTTTCCACTCTTCATCCTCTTCAACGCCCTTCTCACCTTACTTTTACTAATATTTGCTACTTCCTGCTCCACAACAGTCACGTCTTCTACTCTTCGTTCTCTTTCATTTTCCTCATTCATCAACTCCTCAAAGTACTCCTTCCATCTTCCCATCACCCTCATGGTATCTGTTGGTACATTTCCATCTCTAACTTTATTCGCTCTAACCTGCTGCACATCCTTCCCATCTCTACCTTTCTGCTTCGCCAACCTGTACAGATTCACCTCTCCCTCCTTACTATCCAATCTAGCATACAAGTCCTCATATGCTCTTTGTTTGGCCTTTGCCACATCTACCTTCACCTTACGCTGCATCTCCCTGTACTCATGTCTACTCTCTTCAGTCCTCTGTGTCCCACTTCTTCTTAGCTAGCCTCTTTCCCTGTATACACTCCTGGACTTCCTCATTCCACCACCAAGTCTCCTTGTCCACTTTTGCTTTACCTGATGATACACCAAGTACCCTCCTACCCGTCTCCCTGATCACATTGGCTGTAGTTGTCCAGTCAACTGAAAGCACCTCCTGACCACCCATATCCTCAACTCTTCCCTAAAGACTACACAACATTCTTCCTTTCTCAGCTTCAATCACTTAGTCCTCTGCTCTGCCTTTGTCCTCTTCACCTTCCTCACCACCAGGGTTATTTTACACACCACCATCCTGTGTTGTCTGGCTACACTCTCCCCTACCAACACCTTGCAGTCACTGATCTCTTTCAGATTACAACGTCGACACAAGATGTAGTCCACCTAAGTGCTTCTGCTTCCACTCTTATATGTCACCCTATGTTCCTGCCTCTTTTGGAAGAAAGTATTTACTACTGCCATTTCCATCCTCTTTGCAAAGTCCACCACCATCTGTCCTTCTACATTCCTGTCCTGAAGCCCAAACCTGCCCATTATATTTTCATCACCTCTGTTCCCTTCCCCAACATGTCCATTGAAGTCTGCACCAATCACCACTCTCTCACCTCTGGGGATGCTCTACATCACTTCATCTAACTCACACCAGAATTTCTCCTTCTCTTCTAACTCACATCCTACCTGTGGAGCATAACCACTAACAACATTGAACATTATCCCTTCAATTTCCAGCACCAGACTCATCACCCTATCTGATACTCTCTTCACCTCTAGAACATTCCTTACAAACACTTCTTTCAGAATAACTCCTACTCCATTTCTTTTCCTATCCACACCATGGTAAAACAATTTAAACCCTGCTCCTAAGCTTCTAGCCTTGCGACCTTTCCACCTGGTCTCCTGGACACACACAAAGTGGCGGGGAGCATGTGCCGAACCGATTCCTCTTCCCTCGGATAGTAATGCCTGTGCATGTGTATTTTTGACAGTGGTGTAACCAATATAAGACCAATATAAAGAAGAGATTTTTAACATAGGAATTATGGACTAGATGTTGTTCGGGGCTCAATTTTCATTAGTTGTAGAAATCAAAGAAATAAATACTTCAAATATATTAGTCTGTGTGTAATGAAGACAACTGTGTAAGTAACACAGACTGATATATTTCATATTGTTCATAAGTGTTTAATTCTTTGAATATTGATGATGGCTTACAGCTAATGAAAATTGAACCCCGACCAAGTATTGAGTCCTGTATATGTTCATACTTTTCAGTAGTCCAACATTTGTGTTAAAGATCTCTTGTTTGTATAGGTCTTAAGTAATATTCTAATTTAATGAGACACTGAATTTGTGTGTGTAATTTATATATATATTATACTAATATAGTATATACAGTATGTGTGTGTATATATATATATATATTCTATAAAAAAATCATATATGTATCCATTTTTTATATATATGATAAAAATGAATACATATATACTGTATATAATGAGTTTCAACTTTTAAATTGAATTGAAATATACATGCTTCCCTTGGGTAACATCATAAGAAGACATGGGATTAGTTTCCATTGTTATGCTGATGATACCCAATTATATATCTCAACTAAACCAGACGAAATACCTAAGTTGTCTAGATTAACTGAGTGTGTCCAGGACATAAAAGATTGGATGATCAATAACTTTCTTTTATTAAATTCAGATAAGACAGAGATATTACTTATTGGCCCAAAAACCAGCACACAACAGCTTTCACAATTCAGCCTGCGCTTAGAAGGATGTACTGTTACTACCAGCTCAGCAGTAAAAGACCTGGGCGTAATATTAGACAGTAACTTGTCTTTTGAAAATCACATTTCAAATATCACCAAAACAGCCTTTTTCCATCTTCAAAATATTGCTAAACTTAGGAACATCTTATCCGTATCTGATGCAGAAAAGCTAGTTCATGCATTCATGACCTCCAGACTGGACTATTGTAATGCATTACTAGGTGGTTGCCCTGCATCCTCAATAAACAAGCTTCAGTTAGTCCAAAATGCAGCTGCCAGGGTTCTCACTAGATCCAGAAAATATGATCATATAACCCCAATATTATCATCCCTGCACTGGCTACCTGTTCAGTTTAGAATAAATTACAAAATAGTATTACTTACATACAAGGCCTTAAATGGTTTAGCTCCCACATACCTAACCAGTCTTCTGATACGCTACAATCCACCACGCGCCTTAAGATCACAAAGCTCCGGACTTCTGGTAGTTCCCAGAATTTCAAAATCTACAAAAGGGGGTAGGGCTTTTTCATATTTAGCTCCAAAGCTTTGGAACAGTGTTCGGGGAACAGACACGGTTTCTCAGTTCAAAAGTAGACTCAAGACGCATCTTTTTAATCTGGCATACACATAACTCATCCCATAATCTCATACTCCAGTACACCTATACCGAATGGCAACTACGCTAATTCTCCCCATCTGTTCTGTATTTCTCTACCCATCCTGAGGCATCGGGAGATTTTGCCAGCTTCAGTAGACAAAGGCCGACCCTGCGAGGTTCCTGAGGCATCCAGAGAAGGACCAGCTCCAGCTGGATTCAGCTTTATGATGGTTGGAGCTACACATGCTGCTCCTGTGCTTCCAGTGATCCAGACCTCATCTGCCCTCTACACCTACTGACTCGTCCCTATGCTGAACTGGTCTTCATGTCAATTTAAATAATTTCTGTCATATTGAATTTTCACCTGCACAACACACAAGATGTTGTATCATTTCTATCTGTTATCGCCCAAATGAGGATGGGTTCCCTGTTGAGTCTGGTTCCTCTCAAGGTTTCTTCCTAATGCCATCTCAGGGAGTTTTTCCTTGCCACCGTCGCCGTCACCCTTGGCTTGCTCATCAGAGACATTTCATTCATTCGTCTCATTATTATTATCTGCACATTTTTCTCACACATCCACACTTCCAATTATTTTCTTTTCTATAATTATTATATATATATATATATATATATATATATATTTATTTTTTTTTTTTTCTTTAATTTTTGTGAAGCTGCTTTGAGACAATGACCATTGTTAAAAGCGCTATATAAATAAAATTGAATTGAATGACTGAAATAAACTTTCATTGTTGAGATGCACCTGTGTGTATGTATATACAGTACGTGTGTGTGTGTGTGCGTTGTTGTGTGGATGTCATGTGTATATTGATAGCCACATTAATCAGATTTTTTTTTTTTTTTACAAATAACAAATACAAAATAGACAAGTCATAAAATAAAAATTATATAATAAAATCACTGTTGCTCCTCCTGTATAATGTCTTTCTGTCTAAAAAGCAGACTCTTTAAACACTATTCATGTCATCTCTGTGTCAATGAGTGTGGTCAGACACAACTTGTTTCTCTTCAGGTTGTATAGATCTTTCATCTTTGAAATAGTTCCACTGAAAGGGCCATTGAGTATAAAATTTGATGCAAGATGCTGAGCCACACCCATGTGTTACCTAAATAATGATAATAAAAAGTAATAATCCAGACCCTGCTCTTTAATAAATTTAAATTGTTTGTCCAAAGTAGATTTTTTCCACTTTTTGCATATGATTGTTTTCCTGCATATGATTTTTGTTGCATATGATTGTTTTATGTTTTTTTTTTTTTTTATCTAATTCATGTGAATCCTATGGTGTTTTACACTTTTTTGCTTATGACCATCATTCAATTATAGTATCCGGGAAGTGAGTGCTAAAGTGTTTGTTACCTTTGGGGAAAAAATTATTTCTCAAATGCAAACATGCTTTTAATACTTAAGCAGAACATAACTTGACATGTTAAATCCAAAAATGTATTTATGACTATTAAATAATATGACTGACATATTATTTAGCTGCAACAGATTTAATTGAAATTGCAATTATTTGTTACAAATCTCCACACTTGATAATATTTAGAATGACTGAGGTCACCAGAGGGTCTTATACTGTAGATTAACATAGTATAAGAATACATATGGATACATATTGGATACATATAAAGTATCAAACATATTGAACAGTTCCTTTTTCATTTTGATGAAAAAAAAAATACACACCAGAAGAACCACTGTCCACCCCCACCCCCGAACTTTCTTATTTTCTCTTTTCTATTTCCAATCTCATTAAATGCAGAGTTCTGAAACTCTCTACAGCTCATTTACTTATCCATGCCCAGGTTTTTGTACATAGAAAATATTTCTGCAAGACATGTACCTCCCTATCATTCCCGGGTTGCTCTCTGTTGTTCCTGTTGGTTCTCCCATGATGTTTTCAACCATTTCCTCAACGCAGTCTAGGGTGTGACAAGGATCGGAACAGGTTGGTGAGAAAGTTCTCTGCTGAGACAGGCATGGCAATGACTGGCATAGTCAAAGTCTCACACTGCCCTGTGTCAGAGCATGCCAGAGTTGCTGCCTCTCATGGAGTTTTTCCTGGCTTGTGTTTAATGAAGAGGTGGTGTTTATCAGCTTACTGGGATGCTTTAGTTACTGTGCAATGTGGACTTTGGTTGTTGGCTGGAGCAGGGTGTTTGGGTCTCTACAGGAGTTGTGACCTGGAGCAGCATAAGCTAGGTCCACAATCTTGAGCATGTCCTTGTGACCACGGTGTTTATTAAGCAGCAAGGAGCTGGCCAGCACTTATGGTCCAAAACAAAGATCCTGCCTCCAGTCTTCACAGTTCCAGTGCTGGTGGCGGTTGGTGAAGACAGCCGAGGCAGAGGTGGTGGGTCTGGGCTTTCTGTAACAACTAAAAACAAGAATGCCATAAGTCATTCTCGCCTGGATGGCAAAGAAAAAAGAACTTTTCAGTTTTTGACAATGAAACTAAGGTTAGACTTTTAGATGAAGATACATTTTTAGATTAAGTTCATCTAAGTTTTTAGATGAAGTTAGATTATTATTATTTTAATAGCAAATGAGTTTGTTGTGTAGTTTATAATTAAGGGCCTAGTTAACAGTATAGAATTTATTGTTGTATGAAGCAATATAGATATAAAATAAATAAATATATAATAGAATGTATCGAGCTCAGTATTGCCATACCTAGTACAATTCTCTGTATCTTTCAAATGTCTAACAGCTAGAATCAACACGTCAGGTTTAATTAACTAATTAAACCAATTAATTATGAAGTTATATCCCAATTAGAACTGTACTAGACTTCCTTTGATAGGACAGTATTAGTATATAGTTTACTTGTTTATTAGTTTACCTCTCAGATAGAATTTAAATGTGTTTCTGACAACAAGAAGAATATTAAACATTTAATTATTTTATACAAAGTATGTATGGCATGTATGTTTACTCACAGTTCTGCACAGGTTGGAAGGAGAATTGACTGCATTTTCCCCATAACCACTATGGATGTAATATATGTTTGGCTACTATGGCATCTGGGCTGCGATGTTCTATCAAGACTTGTAGCTGGGTACTTTAATTGAATCAATAAACAACAAACCAGCTCTTAAAGAGACGCATTGTATGTGTGTCTCTATGAAAAAAATTTATGGTTAAGCACTTGCCAAGCAAAACAACATTTTTGAAAATGCAAATTGCCTATGTCCTCAAGCTTTTGATATCACAAATTTTATTTGCTTTCTGCAGTTTAATCAAACATCTCTTTGTGACATTTTTGGCACAGTATATAACATTTATTTAAGTATTTATTTTAATTCTCATTTCAGTTGGTTATGATCACATGAATGCAGTAACTTGATTCCCAATATTGGAACTACATGTCTTAACAATAAGCTGTTTCATAAACCATTAACTCAGAATCAGAATCAGAATCAGAAAGAGTTTTATTGCCAAGTACGCTTGCACGTACAAGGAATTTGTTTTAGTGACGGAGCTTCCAGAACAAAAAATACAAATGACAAGACAAAAACAGCATGACGCAAAAAAAAAAAGAATTTTTTTTTTAAAAATTTTTAAGTTTTGGTTAACCAGACAGAGTTTTGGTTAAACTCTGTCTTTAACCAAAAATCGTTTGCACTCACGATGCGTCTCCCCAAGGAAGTAGTTAGTAAAAGGTGAAAAATTTATACAATGTGAGAATAAACTAATTATATGAAATTGTATATATACAAATTTCTTTTGATCAAACATGGAGATTTACATACAGATCCTGGCCATTTGGCCTCAACATTAGTAATAATGTGGGTTGCCTCACATATTACCTATTTAGTGGAAAAAAATAATTAGTTTAATGATTCTAACAAGGCAAAAAATTAAGGACACAAAATTAAGTTGTTACCTGTACATTGATGCTATGAATAGATTTCCTATTAACAGTCTCCCTCATTTATTGAAGGAGCTTTAATAGGAATGTGGGTGCCATCAATGCACCCAATTACATTTGGAAACCCTGAAATACAAAGGCATATATGCAAGGATCAAGTGTGTGTATGCAGGATGAATACATGTATATAAATAGTATATCTACATATTAAATGTGCGTCATAGATTTTACTACAAAGGACAAACCTGCCACTCTGTGGAACTCCTCTTTAATAATGTGGAGAGGTTTATGGCCAGGGACCTGCTGTACACATGAGTGTAAAAAGTGCTTAAGTGCCAGACATACTGTACGAACGGCTCTACACACAGTTGCCTTTCCCACATTCTCTGCATCTCCCACATTGTACAGAAAATGCCCTGACGCAAAAAACCGAAGTGCTATGTACAGAATATTTTCTGTGCTAAGCGCAGACCTGCGGTTTGTGACATGTACAATATGCGGTTTCAGGAGATGTGTTAAGTAAATTAACGATTCCCTTGAAAACCGATAACGCTCTTTTAAATAATCATTCGGAAATGAAAACACATCAATACGTGGTCTTATAACTCTCTCCCGGCGAAAAAAACCGCGTATAATCTGTGCCTCCACGTCCACAGGATCCTCATCAAAAGGGCGCGGCATGCTCACTAAGCTTCTGGAACAAACTTACCCTGGAACATAACCTGTTACCAGAGGTGGAAAGAGTAATAAAATTTTGTACTCAAGTACAAGTACTGTTACTTCAGTGAAATTTTACTTAAGTACAAGTAAAGTTACAATTATAAAAATCTACTCAAGTAAAAGTAAAAAGGGGTTCATTAAAAAATGTACTCAGAGTAAAAGTTACCGAGTTACTTTTTTTTTTTTTTTTTTAACAGCGGGGTGGGATGAGGCATTCGTAGTTCAAAAAAGATGAGCAGATGTAAATCTCAAACTAGTTGTTTTTAACTGAAGGAACACCTTTGCATAATAAAGCTGTTGTCTTTCTTGTGCTTGAAAATCAAAGTGGTCACTTAAATATGGTGTTACGTCCCAGTCTAGGGTCATACAGCAAAAGAATGGTTCAGGGTTCTATTTATAATATATATAACTGTATGGAAATGGTGGTATATGGCAGAAAGAACTAGATCCAATCATTAACTGATGAAATAATGAGGTTTGTACGCGCGCACACACACACACACACACACACACACACCAGGAGGAGGATCAGATTCAGGTTGGACCCAGGCCAAAATAATAAACAAAATGGTATTTATATTTAGTAGCTAGATTACCTGCAAAAAAAAAAAAAAAAACACACACACACAAACAAAAATACAGGTACCTTCCCGGACTCCCTAAACCAAAAACAATGAAATTATCTACAAATATATACAAAGACCAACCAAACCAAAGGGACAAAGCAATAATCAAAGTCAATTGGAGGCAAAAAGTCAAAACCGGAATACACAACCAATTATCAAAACGCCAAAATCACAACCTCTTTCATCTTTCCCGCGTCTCTCTCCGGTTTATACATGGTCGCGCTAGTCGATGACGTCACTCAGGGCGGAAGCGACCGTGTGGAAGGTCAGGTGATGCCGATGTCAGAAAACCTGGAGTGGAGTCTGGAGCGGCGCGCGACCAGGACATGATACACACACGCGAGCGCAACGGAGCATTTATAAAGCATAATATCTTTTATTAATTTATAATTTTCATTCATTTATTTTTTACTCAGTAACGAATATGATTTAAAATGTAGCGAATTACAATACTTTAAACAAAACTTACTTAAGTAAAAGTAAAATTACAGATTTTTAAAACTACTTTAAAAAGTAGAAATACACAAAAAAGCTACTCAATTACAGTAGCGCGAGTAAATGTAATTCGTTACTTTCCACCTCTGCCTGTTACCGAGCAGGTTATCTTCAGAGAGTAAGTTGCTATGGTTACATACATACCCAGTTTTTGGGTTTTTGGAACCGGAAGTTGAGGTTATCCACTAACTTGGGGGGTGTTCCAGGAAGCAGGTTATGTGACATACGCGGATAAGTTTGAGGGTAAGTTAGTGGATAACCTCAACTTCCGGTACATAAACAAAAATAACAATATTTATCCTAAACGCCACGCTTATTCTGCTGTTTTATTTTTGGTAGTAGCTGTCTCCATGTTTTTGTTTCAGGTTACCTATATCCTATCTTAATTGGACTGCTT
The DNA here is from genome assembly GCA_030522415.1 of Channallabes apus. NCBI lineage: Eukaryota > Metazoa > Chordata > Actinopteri > Siluriformes > Clariidae > Channallabes > Channallabes apus. The sequence goes on along the minus strand of CM060128.1, from coordinate 19,674,533 downwards.
TGTCATTTTTCATCAATCCTATTACACACTAAATTGATAGTCTTATTCAGTTTAATCTTTGCTATTCAACAAAATGTTTACTTTCTTTCATTTTTTTTCTTTCTAAGGTTGGAACCAACATGGTGGAATACCTCCAGCAGGCTGAAGTGTCGAGGCCGTACCCCTACATCCTGACGTTAGGAGATAATGACCAGCGCTGCTCTCAGGCATTCTTCATTCTGGTGGGACAGGCTCTGGAGCAATGCACACTACTTGGGGAGGTTGATGTGTGCTTCAAGGCACTTTATATTTTTGACTTTAACTATCCAAAGCAGTGTGCTCCTGTATAGGACTTTTTGTAATGTTGCTATGAAATAGCGAGGCCAATTATTCATTATTTGCTGTATGGTGAAAGGATCCATCTCTCTCCCTCTGTAAATTAAAGGTGAAGGGGGGCGTGGTTTCAGAACACGTATGGAATAGGATTACATTCACATGCACACAAACTGTGCCGCTTTGGGCCGGATAGCCGGGAAAAAGATCTCAGAGCCAACAATAGCATTCAGCACAAAACCTTTATCAGCCTTTTTCAGCGTCACAAAATTATAATACAAAACATACAGTAAAAGTAAAGAAAAGGGTAAAACAATAGAGCGTTTCGTGGGGAGCAGCACAGCTGAGCTCCTGCTCTGTTCTCTCCTCCTCACGCGCACACACACACCTCAGCGGACACGCGCAGCAGCTCATACTGTAAAGGACAACATACTGTACATACATAATGTGATATACAACATAGTAAAAAACACACGCACTTTTTTTCGGCGGCGCCTGTACGATTAACGCACTCATCTATCTGCGTAAAAAAGAGATGCAATATTAGTTTCCGTCATTTTTAAAATAAATTTACGTACTGACTGGGCCGGCCACACTGACCAGCGGACCACCGAGAAAACGCCCGGTACTCCAGATGGCCAGTCCGCCACTGCCTAGCACGTTATTGCTAGCTGTAGCGGCGGTCCGTGGAGCAGGTATCCAGGAAAACTAATCGATGTTAAAGGATCAGCCAATAGGCGCGCAGGTCCCACTGGTGCTGATTGACAGAACGACTCATTCTGCTGAAAAGTCGCATTATGAAATAAATAGGCCATCGTGAAAAACGGGATTTTGAAATAAAAACAGCATGAATTAAATAAAATGCCTCTGCAATAATCTGTTATTGGGAAAAATAATGACCATGAAATATTATTTCATAATAATAAGTAAATATATTTCACAATAATAAGCTTTTTTCAAAATATGTTCCATTATTTCACAATATCATTCTCATATTACATATATGTGTCTTATTTATTCATAGAGTTATTTATTTCATAATGTTCTATTTATTTATTTAATTTTGAACACTTTGGAGTTCCATAAATGTTGACAGCATGATTTTTTAAAATTTATTTATAAGTGGATTAGATTATTGGTGGGGACATTTCAATGGTCGGAGGATATTGGTGGGGACACATCCCCTTCGTCCACCCTAAATCTACGCCCCTGGATCAGTACCTCAGTTTTGTATGCCTGCAAGTTCCATAATACAGATGAACCAGCCCTGGTTGCTAATGAAGAAGTTATGCAAGAAGTGATTGATGTCATTTGCTATAGACTAAAGAGTGGGCACATCACTATGAAAAGGTTAATTACTGCTACTGAAAAAAGAAGGCAGAAAGACTATGAAAGTGCTCATGAACAGTGTATGTCAGGCAAGCCAACACATAGGGTGGTCTAAATGACTGCATCCACAATAATTTTTTCTTATTTGAAATGTTATATATAGATCTACAGTACATGTATCTATAGTACGTTTAATTTATTTCATACTCAAAATTACTTTCATTTCAGACCCAAGATGAATGCCATTGTAAATTCAAGAATGGCTTTATGACCTATTTTAATTGAAATAAAATCTTTAATATTGCAAGGAAGTTATTGAAATAAAATAATGAATATTTTAATTAAAAAGTATTAATAAACATGCAACGTAGAAAAGTTTGTGCACTATGCAGCACGGGTGGACACACATTTTAAAATAGATTTTGAAGCAATAGGTCACATGACCTGGAAGGTATTGAAGAAAAATATAGAATTATGACATATTAAATTTGAATAAATATGCAAAGTGATAATATTGAATAAAAAAAGGTTGTGCCCTCTGAAGGACAGGTGGACACACATTTTAGAATAGATTTTGGGGCAATAGGTCACATGACCTGAAAGTTATTGAGGTAAAATCAATGGAAATTCTATAAAAAATGATTGATAAATATGCAAAGTGATAATATTGAATAAAAAAAGGTTGTGCCCTCTGCAGGACAGGATGACACACATTTTAGAATAGATTTTGAGGCAATAGGTCACATTACCTGGAAGGTATTGAAATAACATGCAGAATTATTAAATATATAAAAATGAAAAGTGATAATATCGAATAAAAATAGGTTGTGTCCTCTGCAGGACAGGTGGACACACATTTTAGAATAGACGTTTGAGACAATAGTTCATTTATTTATTTTAAATATGAATGTTTATAATATTAATATTATCCGTATTTCAGTCGGATCATATGTATCAGTATCATGATTATCACGAGTAGACACACTCTCTACCCTTGAGTTACATGCTATAATAAATGACAAAGTATAACCTTAAATATATTTAGAATAAATCAGGATCACATCTATCATCACACAGCTAATTTATGTGTAATAAAAGTAGTCGTGATGTCAGCTAGTACTTACTTGGTTTAAAACGTCTGAATTATCTTCAATTATCTTTTGCATGGGTTATTTGTTTAATTCACAAAGTTCGTAAAAACAATTTAAAATGAGAGAAAAACTGTTAAAATCCTTGTTCGCCTTCTCAGCGTTAGGTAGCGAGTGACGTCATGATTTGAATCAGCGCGGGGAAACATAGGGAAACTGAATTTCCCGGAACATGAAAATACTCATGAAAATTGTCAGACAGGTTGGAATCTGCTGCCATTAGGATGCCTGAGAGTCTCGTCGCTCGTGCCCCTAAGGGCCCCCAAACGAGATTTTGCTGCATAGCTCATACAAACTCGGTACACATTTAGAGTTCATTGAGCCGAACAACTTTCGCACTGCATGTCATGGGCCCAACTCAACAGGAAGTTTATTTTGAGTCGTTCGCAAAAAACACACCAGGGCCCGGTTTCCCGATAACGATTATTCTTAGCGCTTAAGAGCGTTTTCTACGAGTCATTTTGAGAACGTTCGTTATTGTTTCACGTGCGTTTCCCAAACATGCACTTAACACAATTGCACGTAGCCCTGCTTTAAGTGCTACTTACGAGTCATAGGGTTAGGATTAGAGATATATCTGTTGGTCACATGCTGAAATGTCACGCTGTAGAATGGCTCATCATTGTTGCACATGCTGTTTTAGCAATCCATCTAAGCTTTGGTTTCCGTTTTTTCTACTTGTGTGAATGTATATTCAACTCGAATAACATCAAAAGTTCTGTAATTTCTTCTTGAGCAAGTTTAAAAACATAAATTAACTGGAAAAACAGTGTCTTGCTCCAATCTTGCATAAAACAAATTCTAACAGTTTTAACAGCTTAATTTTCGATATTTATATGAAACCTTAATTATTTAAGTAGAATTATTTATCAATTTCTTCACCAACAATTGCTTATCTCACATCAAAATAAATAAATAAGTACATAAATAAATAAGCTCTTACGTTTATTCTTGAAAAGTTTAGCCTTGACGATAATTATCTTCACCTGAAGTGCATTTGCTAATACCAGAAAATTTAAATAAGGACATGCAGGGGTGGAGAAATGAGCAAAATGGCTGAAACCAAAAAACAAAGAAAAGACTTTTTTCAAAAAGAAGAAATTTATATTATTTTAGAGGAAGTGGAGCTCTCTTTGTGCCACGAAAGTGCTGTGCTGTAATAAAAGTAACAGCTATGTTGCACAACATTGCACTGAGGGCAAGAATGCCCTTGGACATCAGGGAGGAAGATGAAGAGGTGGAGGGAAGAGAATGTAGTCGAGATGAGACTTCATGATGCTCAACCAAGAAATGTTCAATACATGGCTGGGTTTCATGCATGCCAGAAAGTCATCCTTTATTTGTGTCATCTTTAAAGCACATTAAATATTTTCTATTAAATACATTTGTACTGTATCCTCAAAATGTCCATATACAACAGTGTACTTTTGTTTTTAATTCTAACACTTATTATGTCATTTAAATTTTATTTCTATATTGAATTGTGTAATGAGTAGAAAATAGAAATGAATAAAAATATACGTACAAATAAAACGAAAAATGACTTTGAAGAGAAGTACATTTTAGGTGCAATTTGCCGGTTGTCCAGCAGGTGCCCTCATAATTCTGTCTCCTTACGATGCTCGAGGCTTTACGATTACTCCAGAGCACTCGTAGATCTACGAAGATTTTCAAGTGCTACTTAAGTTACGCCCCTCCTTGAACCATCACCTTATCGTGGTGGAGGGGTTTGCGTGTCCCAATGATCCTGGGAGCTATGTTGTCGGGGGCTTCATGCCCCTGGTAGGGTCACCCATGGCAATCTGGTCCTAGGTGAGGGAACAGACAAAGAGTGGTTCAAAAGACCTCTATGATGAATTCAAACTTTGGTAAACGTTTTCCCTCGCCCGGACGTGGGTCACCGGGGCCTCCCTCTGGAGCCAGGCCTGGAGGTGGGGCCCGATGGCGAGCGCCTGGTGGTCGGGCCTGCACCCATGGGGCCCGGCCGGGCACAGCCCGAAGAGGCAACGTGGGTCCCCCTTCCCATGGGCTCACCACCTGTAGGAGGGGCCAAAGAGGTCGGGTGCAGTGTGAGTTGGGCGGTGGCCGAAGACAGGGGCCTTGGCGGTCTGATCCTCGGCTGCAGAAGCTGGCTCTAGGGACGTGGAATGTCACCTCTCTGGCGGGGAAGGAGCCTGAGCTAGTGCGTGAGGTTGAGAAGTTCCGGCTAGATATAGTTGGACTCACCTCTACGCGCAGCTTGAACTCTGGAACCAGTCTCCTTGAGAGGGGATGGACTCTCTTCTACTCTGGAGTTGCCCCCGGTGAGAGGCGCCGAGCAGGTGTGGGCATACTTATTGCCCCCCGGCTCGGGGCCTGTACATTGGGGTTCACCGCAGTGGACGAGAGGGTGGCCTCCCTCCGCGTTCGGGTGGGGGGACGAATCCTTACTGTTGTTTGCGCTTATGCGCCAAACAGCAGTTTGGAGTACCCGCCCTTTTTGGGGTCTCTAGAGGGGGCGCTAGAGGGCGTCCCTCCTGGGGACTCCATCGTTCTGTTGGGGGACTTCAATGCTCACGTGGGCAATGACAGTGAGATCTGGAAGGGCGTGATTGGGATGAACGGCCCCCCCGATCTGAACCAGAGCGGTGTTTTGTTATTGGACTTCTGTGCTCGTCACGGATTGTCCATAACGAACACCATGTTCAGGCATAAGGGTGTCCATATGTGCACCTGGCACCAGGACACCCTAGGCCGCAGTTCGATGATCGACTTTGTGGTCGTGTCGTCGGACTTGCGGCCACATGTCTTGGACACTCGGGTGAAGAGAGGGGCGGAGTTGTCAACTGATCACCACCTGGTGGTGAGTTGGCTCCGTTGGCAGGGTAGGATGCCGGTCAGGCCTGGTAGACCCAAACGTATTGTGAGGGTCTGCTGGGAACGTCTGGCAGAGTCCCCTGTCAGGACGAACTTCAACTCCCACCTCCGGCAAAGCTTCAACCACGTCCTGGGGGAGGTGGGGGACATTGAGTCCGAATGGACTATGTTCCGCGCCTCCATTGCTGAGGCAGCCGACCGGAGCTGTGGCCGTAAGGTGGTCGGTGCCTGTCGCGGTGGCAACCCAAGAACCCGTTGGTGGACACCGGCGGTGAGGGATGCCATCAAGCTGAAGAAGGAGTCTTACCGGGCCTTTTTGGCTGGTGGCACTCCGGAGGCAGCTGATAGGTACCGGCAGGCCAAGCGGAACGCGGCTTCGGTGGTTGCTGAGGCAAAAACCCGGGCGTGGGAGGAGTTTGGGGAGGCCATGGAGAATGACTTCCAGACGGCTTCGAAGAGATTCTGGTCCACCATCCGGCGTCTCAGGAGGGGAAAGCAGTGCATGGTCAACACAGTGTATAGTGGGGATGGTGCGCTGCTGACCTCGACTCGGGACGTTGTGGGTCGGTGGGGAGAGTACTTCGAAGACCTCCTTAATTCCACCAACATGCCTTCCGATGAGGAAGCAGAGTCTGGGGACGTAGAGGTGGACTCTTTCATCTCTGGGGCCGAGGTCGCCGAGGCGGTCAAAAAGCTCCGTGGTGGCGGCGCCCCGGGGGTGGATGAGATCCGCCCTGAGTTCCTCAAGGCTCTGGATGTTGTAGGGCTGTCATGGTTGACACGTCTCTGCAACATTGCATGGACATCGGGGACAGTGCCTCTGGACTGGCAAACCGGGGTGGTGGTCCCCCTCTTCAAGAAGGGGGACCGGAGAGTGTGTTCCAACTACAGAGGGATCACACTTCTCAGCCTCCCCGGGAAAGTCTATTCAGGGGTCCTGGAAAGGAGGGTCCGTCGGATAGTCGAACCTCGGATTCAGGAGGAGCAGTGTGGTTTTCGTCCGGGTCGCGGAACAGTGGACCAGCTCTTCACCCTTAGCAGGGTCCTGGAGGGGGCATGGGAGTTCGCCCAACCAGTCTACATGTGCTTTGTGGACTTGGAGAAGGCATTCGACCGTGTCCCTCGGGGAGTCCTGTGGGGGGTACTCCGGGAGTATGGGATATCGGATTCCCTGTTAAGGGCTGTCCGGTCCCTGTACAACCGGTGTCGGAGCTTGGTCCGCATTGCCGGTAGTAAGTCTGACCTGTTTCCGGTGAGAGTAGGACTCCGACAGGGCTGCCCTTTGTCACCGATCCTGTTCATAATTTTTATGGACAAGATTTCTAGGCGCAGCCAGGGCGTTGAGGGGGTGCAGTTTGGTGGGCTCAGGATTGGGTCACTGTTTTTTGCAGATGACGTTGTTCTGTTGGCCTCATCACCCTGTGACCTACAGCTCTCACTGGATAGGTTCGCAGCCGAGTGTGAAGCGGCTGGGATGAGAATCAGCACCTCCAAATCTGAGGCCATGGTCCTCAGCCGGAAAAGGGTGGAGTGCCCTCTCAGAGTTGGGAGTGAGATCCTGCCCCAAGTGGAGGAGTTTAAGTATCTCGGGATCTTGTTCACGAGTGAGGGTAAAATGGAGCGGGAGATTGACAGGCGGATCGGGTCAGCGTCTGCAGTGATGCGGGCTCTGTATCGGTCCGTCGTGGTGAAGAAGGAGCTGAGTCAAAAGGCAAAGCTCTCAATTTACCGGTCGATCTACGTTCCTACCCTCACCTATGGTCATGAGCTGTGGGTAGTGACCGAAAGAACAAGATCGCGAATACAAGCGGCCGAAATGGGTTTCCTCCGCAGGGTGTCTGGGCTCTCCCTTAGAGATAGGGTGAGAAGCTCAGTCATCCGGGAGGGGCTCAGAGTAGAGCCGCTGCTCCTCCGCATCGAGAGGAGCCAAATGAGGTGGCTTGGGCATCTATTTAGGATGCCCCCTGGACGCCTCCCTTGTGAGGTGTTCCGGACACGCCCCACCGGAAAGAGACCCCGGGGAAGACCCAGGACACGCTGGAGGGACTATGTCTCTCGGCTGGCCTGGGAACGCCTTGGGATCCCCCCGGAAGAGCTGGAAGAAGTGGCCAGGGAGAGGGAAGTCTGGGCATCCCTGCTGAAGCTGATGCCCCCGCGACCCGACCTCGGATAAGCGGAAGAAGATGGATGGATGGATGGATGGACTTAAGTTACGATGGTTTTGGGAACAGACCGTAATATTAAGATCATTCGTACGATCATTTTTACGAACTACTTAGGCTTACGATGCTTTTGGGAAACGCAGCGCTGAGCGAGACAGACGGACGGCATGCGCTTGCGCAACACAGAGACCCCCCCCCCTTTAAAAAAAATATTATTATTGATTTCAACTTAAACAAGACACGAACAGATAAATAGATATTATCTCAGCTCTTCCTAAAGATTTTTCGCTGCGATCGCTGTAATCTTTTATCGAGTTTATATCGTGTGCGTTAATCTTCATCATTCACTGACTGCTTGTGTTCACGTCTAAACACACTGTACACAACATTCATTCATTTAGTTAAAGGTCATTTAGATGAAGTAGCAACGAAGTAGATTAATTCCATTTAAAAAACGCAAAATTTCATTTTGTTACATCTAACTCTAATGTGTTTAAGTAATGTTATTATTGTAAACTATGGTATATTTATCCACTTGGGTGAATTGCATGGTACTTATTGTGTACCGTAGTGGTTACCAAAGTTCAGCAGGTATTTTTGTTCATACTGTACCACAGTAGATATGTTCTTACACAATACTGGTGTGGTAAGCACAGGCAGTATCATATTAAATACCCACTGAACTTTAGTAGTACCATGGTATTCACCAAAGTGTTGTATATTATTATCCTTTGGAGGGAACCATAACAGGTAAAATGGCATTGCAGAAGTTACTGTGTAAATATTACTATTACTATCGTACATAAACATGTGTAATATATTTTCTATAGTATTTTACATTTACATTTAAATTTAGGCATTTGGCAGACGCTCTTATCCAGAGCGACTTACAAAAAGTGCTTTAAAGTTAACATCACTGGATACATACTTACACTGGGTTAACTAGGTTAAAACTAAGTGCCATTAGTCCAACACAACTGGGAAGAGGGGTTTTTTTTTTTGGGGGGGGGGGGGATTAGTCCAAGTACTGGAGAAACAGATGCGTCTTGAGTCATCGTTTAAAGATAGTCAAAGTCTCTGCTGTACGGACATCTAGAGGAAGTTCACCTAGGTGCCAGAACAGAAAAGAGCCTGCATGAATGCCGCCCTCGATCCCTGAGAGATGGTGGGATGAGGCGAGCAGTGCTGGAGGATCGGAGGGAACGTGGTGCAGTGCATGTATTTTCATCCATGTTCCACACAAGGGTGTGTACTAAAGTATGTGAAATGGTAGAACCATGGTCTGTAGTGTAGTACATGTAGCGAATAAGTCCTAGGGTACTTTCAAAAAACTATATGCTACATGCCATGGTAAATTTTCTTATGTGTTGTGTTTTCAATCAAAGTTATGTTAATTATATTCATTAGATTTTAAGATATTTCAATGTTCTGTTTGTACACTGTAAGTAAAACCTTATTGTGTAAAATGTATAGTTTTTGTGATAGCTCTCATGTATCCGAGGGATTTTCATGCCAGTGTCAGGCCTTTGCCAGCATTACAGATAATGTGTGTTTGTTTAATTTGGGCAGAAGGAAACATAGACAGTTAGAATTAGATAGTGCAGACAGTAAAACTACCAGTGCAGATATTTAAACTTCATAATCCTTATTGTCCACTGAGCATTTATCAACATATGTTGTAAAAACTATGCTTGTTTGTGATGCTTAATTAAACAAAATATTTGTTCTTTTTAACAGGTAAAATGCAAGTTTTTCAGGACCTGAAAGAGCTGTCTAACCAAAAGTCCTCCTGCGCCGGGACCACAAATTGTTTTCCCAAACTGAATCTTCACTTACATCTTTCCTTCTCAACCCAAACAGCCGACTTGTACACACGGGTTGCCATAGAATGGCAGGGAAGTAGATTACTGACCTGCAAAGGTATTTTCTTTGTATAAGGCTCTGTAGAATCATGGAGAAGGAAGGATCTAAGCATGGAGAAGGAGATGACCTGGAGAGAGTTTCAGGATTTTACATTTAATGAGATGAAAAGACAAAGATGGGAAAAGATAATGTAAGAAAGCGGGAGACTGACAGTGGTTTCTCAAGTGTGTATTTTTTTGTTCTTCTTGTTCTTTATAGTTTTTTTAATAAAAAAAATGTCACTTATGCTGCCCTTTGTTAAAAAAAGAACAATTAAAAATGTCCACTCATCTGATTATTTTTACTATTATTTTTTGCATCCATGTGTACAGTATATTTATCTCTTTTATCTTTCTGTTGAAATCTGTGGCTCCATTCATTTTAACCATTCATTCTTCCATAAAAGAAGGCAAAACTATTAAATATACGTTTTTTGTAAATTGTATACATGATTAGCATTAATTTTTAGCATTTAGCATTCAGTTTTTTGCCATGTTATTGTTGCCAAGAGTTTTCTCGATATTTGTTTAAAATACAATAATTTCTGCATGCTTTATTAAGAAAAGTGAATAATGTATATTGAGAAGTAAAACAAGGCAGCACGGTGGTGTAGTGGTTAGCACTGTCGCCTTGCACCTCCAGGGTCCGGGTTCGATTCCCGGCCAGACTCGATTCCCATCTCTGTGTGCATGGAGTTTGCTTGTTCTCCCCGTGCTTTGTGGGTTTCCTCCGGGTACTCCGGTTTCCTCCCACAGTCCAAAGACATGCAGATTAGGCTAATTGGCGTTCCCAAATTGACCATAGTGTGTGAATGAGTGTGGGTGTGTGTGTGCTCTGCGATGGATTGACACGCTGTCCAGGGTGTACCCTGCCTCGTGCCCAGAGTCTCCTGGGATAGGCTCCAGGTCCCCGCGACCCTAACTACAGGATAAAGCGGTATAGAAGATGAATGAATGAATGAATGAGAAGTAAAACAAATTAATGAGTGTGGAGATTTTAACAAGTAATTGCAATTTCAATTAAAAGTGTTTCAGCTGAATAATTGAAGTCAGTCTTATTATTTAACAGCCACAAACCATGTTTTGGATATAACCATGCCATTACATTATCAAGTTATGCTTCAGTACTAAATGCATGTTTGCAATTGAGAAAATTTCTTTCTTAAGCTATGAAACACAATAGCACTCACCTCATAGTTGCTATAATTTAATGATAATAATAAGCAAAAAGTGTAAAACAAAGGATTCACATTTATTAAATTTTCACCCAGCGCGGGATTCAAACCCTAGTTAACAAAATATTGGCTGTCACTGAGTGTCAGCTACAGTATACACGACTGGCCCCCGCGGGGTAAGGCTCTGCACAGACAGCCTAAGGTGATATCAGTTTTTTGCAGCCATGGTGTCTCTTGGCTCAGGGTGTGAAGGCACATTAAACTAGGGTTATGTCAATATCATGATTAAATGAGTGCTCTTTGTGCAGCGACCAATTTGGTCTTCACTGCACACTTTTGTCTAGGTGCTTGATAGGGAGATTTCAAAGCTCATCTCGAGTACTGACGTCACTTTTAACTTACTGTAAGTCCCGTGTCCATGCTCCTGTCAAAGACAGATAAGGGCATTCATGGACTCTGGAGTCCACACCCACTCACGTGAGTTTACACTCAAAAAGTAAATGTCAAAGGAATTACTTTTAAAATTATTAAAAGAATATATATTAGAAGCACATAGATGTGAATTGCTCTTTTTATGTTAACTGGATTCAGAGGATGAACATCATTTGTTTTGTTTTTGTTCTGACTGATAATTTCTGAAGAAAAAAAACTGCACTTTTATTTCCCAATTTAGAGTATCTGACTTTTGTCTTTTCTATGACAAAGTTTTGTTCAGACTCTTTCATTACCCCTTTAATGCAGACGACTTCTATTTAATAAACTTCATATTAATATATGCAAAATTACATATTCATAAATGAAAGTGTGCAGTCTCAAACCATGCTTTGCAAACTTCAAACAAGAATGCAAACAATACATTACAATTTTAACTCTTTGTTGGAAATCTGAAATAAGATTTAAAAAGTTGATGAATAATAATAAAAAATGTTTATTTGAAGCTTGAACTTCTTTGAACTCATTGTGAACAATACCGAATGTGATCTCGGTGTCTGACCATTCCCTTTCCTGCACACAATCTTTTCATACTTACCAGCACAAATAGTTTTCACTGATAAAAATTGTTCTTCAAGGCTTTGCGTGCAAAGTATGAGCATGGAAAAGTACTGCATGTGCACGTATGGCAGTGGATCATGCTTTATTTACTTTTTCATTTAGTCATTTGGGAGACTCTGTTATCCAGAGTGAAAAAATTTCTTAATTGGATACATTCTTACACTGTCTTACACTGTCTTACTACTGTAGGCTACTAACTATAACTTCCTGTATATGAATAGTGTTATGTATACAGAAGATATACTTGGACATAATGATGTATGAGACCATTAACTAAAAGTATACACTACAAAAGAATATTAAAATACACTTTTCCTGCTACTCCACCCCCCCCCCCCCCACACACCATGTTTTCATTGACAAGCGTAATATGCAAAAGCAAAAGAATTAAAATACATCATACAAACATCAGCTATTATAACATTTTTTATATTTATCAAATATTTTTTGATAAATATTTTTATATTTATCAATTTATCATAAAAGCTTTTTGGAAAGATGTCATTTAACACAAGTGGTTGAAAAGACTTAGTGAAATCAGTAGTCTTAATGAAAGACTATCACTACCCTCTGGAAACATGTGTAGTATATAGGCAAGTATGTGAACAAATATGCTCACAACATTGCCATAAATCAAGTTTTGGATATAACCATGCCATTACATTATCATGAATTTATGCTTAAGTTCTAAATGCATGTTTGCAATAATTTCTTTCTTAAGCTATGAAACACATTAGCACTCACAGTTGCTTTAATTGAATGATAGTCATAAGCAAAAAGTGTAAAACCCAGCGCGGGATTTGAACCCTAGTTAACAAAATATTGGCTGTCAGTGAGTGTCAGCTATACACGACTGTCCCCCGCGGGGTAAAGTTATGTACAGACAGCCTAAGGCGATATATTTTTTGCAACCATGGTGTATCTTGGCTCAGGGTGTGAAGGCACATTAAACCAGGGTTATGTCAATATCATGATTAAATGAGTAAAAGTAAGTTGGTACGGACTGCAGTAGTGCTGCCTGCATTAACCCACATTCAAAATTCACTCACTCATCCTCTATACTGCTTATCCTTTTTGCAGGAGGCACTAGGCAGCGTACACACTGGACAGGGTGGCAATCCATCGCAGGGTGCACAATCACACACACACTGCATGTCTTTGGACTGTGGAAGGAAATTTCTGAGGTGGGAAATCCTAGACCCTCAATGCTAACCTGTACGCCACAATGTTGCCTGGAAGCTAGACACACACACACACACTGATGGAATCACTGTTGTTAGCTGAACTTGAAACTTTTTCTTTTTTTATGACTTTAACAAGTAACCTATCTAATATCACTTACTTTTGCCTCCTTTTGAGGATTTGGTGGAAATGTGACATTGTGATGTGGAAACAAACAACAACAAAAAAATGCATTACGCACACACACATTGTCACAGTACTATAGTAAATAGTACATTCTAACAGATGTTGAATAGATGATTGAGGCACATGTACTGAGGATGGGAGATGATTACCCCAGCGTGAGAGAGAAGAATCATTGGCTCAGTTGTGATCACGAGATGCTCGCCAGACACAGACTATTCTACTTATAGTGCAAAACCTCACTCGTTTATCAAGTTGAAATGTATTTAAATTTTTTGCTCGTCTTGCATGTACAGCGCGTGTGTACAGTGTGTGTGTACAGCGCGTTTATTATAACACACGTGTGTGTGCGCGTGTAAAGCAAAAGCAAGTCTCATTAGAGAGTTTAAAGATCACATCCACTCCCTCCTCCTATCGCCTCCACACACACACACACACACACTCTGCACTACACAGAAATACTGCTCTGTCGAGATTCTTTTCAAAGGTAAAGTGCAGGTTAATTTGTTTGCTTTTTTTTACTTTACAGCAGTGATTCCATTAGCGTACATTCATGCGAGAGTTACTAGCGATGTTCCTTGATAATTTTCCAGATAAAACAAGATAATTTCCTTGGGTTAGGGTTAGGTGTTGTGTGTGTGTGTGTGTGTGTGTATGTGAAACTCAAATAAGAGAGAAGGAAGGTGCTGTGTACGATGAGAAAAGGGAGTGAGGAGAGGCTGATTCCTTCTCTCCTCTTACTTCAACTTCATACACATACACAAACACACACATACACAAACACACACAGCGCCTGCGCGCATAACCAGAAACACTTATCTGTCGGGATCTATATTTACTTTTTTTTAAAGGTAAAGTGCAGGTAAATTAGTTTTACTTATACTTGATATTTTGTATTAATTATTTTTATGTATTGATTTTTTTGGGCTGTGGAACGAATAATCTGAGTTCCCATTATTTCTTATGGGGAAATTCAGCTTACGAGTGTTTTGAATTACGAGCTGTCATTATTTATTTCACAAAAATTAAGCCAAAAAGTAAAAAAATGTGGGCAATACTAAGTACCCTGTTACTGCTCCCAGCTTCATCAGCTGTGCAGACCTCTGTAAAAGCGGAAGTTTGCTGGTCTGGAGCATGTAGTTGTATGTTAACATAACACGTCTCTTCTTTCTGAGAAGACTGAGAAAGGTCCAGCTTCCACCACCGATCCTGACCACCTTCCATACAGGAACTATCGAGAGCATCCTGAGCGGCTGCATCACTGTCTGGTTTGGGAATTGTGCCATTTCGGACCGCAAGACCCTACAGCGGATAGTGAGGACTATTGAAGACATCTACACCACACGATGCATCCGCAAAGCCACCAGCATTGTGGCTGATTGGACACACCCCTGTCACACACACACTTCTGCCTTTTTTCCATAAGCCATCCGTCTTCTCAACAAAAAGGGACTGGACTGATAAACACACACACACACACACACACACACACACACACACACACACACACACACACACACAAACATTATCACTCAGCTTAACTCTACTACCTCAAAACATTGAGACTGGACTGACTAATCAACACAGGTGCAAACACACTGACCTACACTACCAAACTATGAAACACCAACCTGAAAATGCTCTTTTTGCACAATATTGTTTACTGGATTACCTTTGCACTAACCTCTTAATTTCTTGCTGCTACGTTAAGGAACATTTACTGGTTCTCCACTACCTCAACTCATCACCTCAACACCACAGAGTATTATCTTATGTCGTGTTTGTCGCACTGTCACTTTGTTGCTCTTGTTTGCACATTTGCACGTGCACTTTATGTTGTCTGTAAAAAAAAAAAAAAAACGTAGATAGTCTTCCTCTCTTAGTTAGCTAGTTAGTTTTTGTTAATTTATGTTGTAAATGTATGTTGTCAGGTCAATCTGTCTCGTCTCCGCTAGCCAGCTAACTAGGCCTCTTAGTTAGCTAGTTTAGTTTTTCTGTTAATTTATGTTGTAAATTTATGTTGCATGTAGCACCTTGGTCCTGGAGGAACATTGCTTTGTTTCACTGTGTACAAACTGTACATGGTTGAAGTGACAATAAAGCCTGCTTGAACTTGAACCAACAAGGAATTTGTTCATCAAGATATTGGAGTCAGTCTTCAACCCAACGGAAATGCATTAAGAGCATAAGTGAATTTCCAAAAACCTAAATGAAGAAAAGTTGTAAAGACAAATGGGCATAAATTCCTCCACAATCATATGGATGCCTGATAAAGAGAGAACAAATAGTTATTGCTGCTAAAAATACGAGCTATTGAATCCGTGTGGTACTTAGTATTGCCCAAATATTTTTCCTTTTCAGCTAAAATAAATAATGGCACGGTGGCGCGGTGGTGTAGTGGTTAGCACTGTCTCCTTGCACCTCCAGGGTCTGGGTTCGATTCCCCGGCCAGGCTCGATTCCCGTCTCTGTGTGCATGGAGTTTGCATGTTCTCCCTGTGCTTGGTGGGTTTCCTCCGGGTACTCCGGTTTCCTCCCACAGTCCAAAGATATGCAGGTTAGGCTAATTGGCGTTCCCAAATTGCCCATAGTGTGTGATTGGGTGTGTGTGTATGTGTGTGTGCCCTGCGATGGATTGGCACCCTGTCCAGGGTGTACCCCGCCTAGTGCCCGAAGACTCCTGGGATAGGCTCCAGGTCCCCCGCGACCCTGAACACAGGATTAAGCGGTATAGAAAATGAATGAATGAATGAATGAAAATAATGGCACAGTGAAAAAACTTACATGTTGCAAAACATTGGAGCAGTTAATTCAATGAAGGCCAGATTATGTGTAATCAGATACTGAAGAATTGTTTATATCTCTCCTGCAATATAATGAGAGCAAAAATCAAGACTGCCCCTCCTGCCAGACCCAGCCAGAAGAGTATTCCTGATGTTTTGTCCTCAGGAATGGGGCGTGTCTTGAGTGGCTGGTATACACGCTCCCACTGGGTGAGGATGGCCTGACGAGCCCCGGCCCACTTACCCGGCCCACACAGCCGAAACTGATACGGGGTGCAGGGACCGAACAGAACCCTCCCACCCAAACTAGGATCAGTCAGGAACAGCCACAAGAGGTTGGGACGCACACCGATTTCCCGCGCAATGGAATCCATGTATGGGATAAAGTCTACTTCGAGAGGTGCGTTCTTTGGGTAAAAGCATCTGTGAAGGATTAATAAAAAGCATTAAACAAAGAGACACTGTTAGGACTGCAAATATCTGAAGAAAAATGTTCTCTAAAACTTAAATGCAAATTAAAACCTTTAAACTAAATCACCTTTTCATATTTGCCCTCTGGTCTTTCTCATAGATCTTCTGCCTTATTGGTACAGGAGGAAGTGGGTTTAAACCTAGAGGAAAAGAAGGAACATCACCAAGGAACAATACCAACATGTCAATACGAACATTAACGTACTGTATTAGTCAAATTATTTTAGACTGACTGAAATAAATAAAAGGCGGCGCGGTGGTGTAGTGGTTAGCACTGTCGCCTTGCACCTCCAGGGTCTGGGTTCGATTCCCCGGCCAGGCTCGATTCCCGTCTCTGTGTGCATGGAGTTTGCATGTTCTCCCCGTGCTTGGTGGGTTTCCTCCGGGTACTCCGGTTTCCTCCCACAGTCCAAAGATATGCGGGTTAGGCTAATTGGCGTTCCCAAATTGCCCATAGTGTGTGATTGGGTGTGTGTGTATGTGTGTGTGCCCTGCGATGGATTGGCACCCTGTCCAGGGTGTACCCCGCCTAGTGCCCGAAGTTTCCTGGGATAGGCTCCAGGTCCCCCGCGACCCTGAACACAGGATTAAGCGGTATAGAAAATGAATGAATGAAATAAATAAATAATTTTCTCTCCCAAGCTATTACAAGTTTAACTCATTCGAGTGATTTGTATTATTTGCATATTTTGTTATTATTACCAGACATTGACCTTCTTGCATTATTTGTCTTGTTTCTAACAAAAAGGCACGGAGCACCTGTACATAACTACTGCCTCACTATGCTTATAGTTAAATATGCTAATAACTGAAATAAAGTCAACTTTATGTAGCATCAACATTCGATTAAGTTGATTTCATGATAATCTCGTGTTTCTGTACAATCTCTCCATGCTCTGTAATACCTGCAAAGACTCGAGTGGCCCATCGTGCCTGCATCTCCATCATAGGCATAATAGCTCCAGAGCCACTGATTAGCCCTATGACGGCCAGTGTGGGGTGCTCTAGGACCAGAGGGAAGACTTTCTTGTAGAGACTCATTTCCCCCACATGATCCATCTCCTTTGCAGAGATTAAGAATGAGAAGCTTGGCTTGTATCCTGTACAGAAGATAACTGCATCGATCCCATCTTCGACAGCGTCATTATCAAATATCACAGTTGAGCCTTGGAACTCTCTCACGTTTGGTTTCACCTGCACTGCCCCCTGTAAGATGCGTGCTGGTAGTTCATCATTAACCATTGGTCGCTGTTTGAGTATCCTGTAAGAACAATAATTGAAAAAAAGATGCCCTTTAAGTAATGCTTTACTTAATCCTTTACAAAAACTTTCTAGCACAGATATCAGTGAAAAAACACAGTGTGCTGCATCATTAAATTATGACTGCACTTAAAACTTTATGGGCTACATTGTTTTTTTTAGTATTTTAATACACTTTATTGTATATTGATGTTGTTTCTGGGATGTAGTATATATTCCTAAGAATAAAGCCATTCTTAAACCCTGGTTTAAGAAAAGTGCTTTGTGTCTTTTCAGATGTGAATAGTGAGATGTGAGTATGTGAGTAGTGTTGTGTTATTTCACCTATAACTGGGCTGCAGTGCATACAGCTTGTGGTCATATTTCTCATTGTAGACTCTCTCCACTGCCCAGTTGAGCAATGCATGAGGAAGCACTTGCATAAGTATGCTGCCCAAACGGTTACTTATGCTCATATCAAAAGGCATGCCACTGTTAGCCAAGCGGCTCACAATCCATGCTCCATCACGCATGCTCAGAAAAGTCTTTCAAGTAAAAATATATAAGAAACAATAATGTTTAATTAGATATGGTGTGGGTACATAAAGAGGCACTACAAAGATAGTAACTACCACACTTCTGATGTAAGCAGATAAGATTTTGCCATTAAGGCAACCGGCGTAACATGTTGGTTTATTAAGTGACTGTTGATAACATGACTAATCTGTCAAGGCAATCTTTTTCTACTGCTCTTTCTATTTCTTTTTTCTTTACCACCAAATCTTGTGCACTGTGAGTGCTGTAACCATAATTTCTTTGATAATAACTAGAGGTTTATACCTGACTGAAAAGTATTCATTGTCCTCCACAATGATGAGCACTGGGCACCCGATGCCCAGGCACCGTTTTGTGATTTGTCCCTCCTCGGTTAACTGTTAGAAGGAGCTAACAGTTCTATAGTGCTGTATCCCTACTGACCAGGGATACAGCATAAGCCTTTCTATTTCAAAGATGCTCCAACCTAGTCATCTGGCTTAATAAGCTGGCACTCAGAGTTGTTCTTACCTTATTCTGTAAGGGACTTAATGCTTTGTCTCGCTGGTATAGTCCACACGTTTTGGACAAGCTTAAAAAGCAGACAATCTGTAGTGTCCGTAACCATGCCAAATTTATGTTGCAATATCTTAATTTTGCATTTTAGATTATTAGTTTTTCATGTTTATGTGTCCCGCCTCTGTGTGCATGGAGTTTGCATGTTCTCCCCGTGCTTGGTGGGTTTCCTCCGGGTACTCCGGTTTCCTCCCACAGTCCAAAGATATGCAGGTTAGGCTAATTGCCATTCCCAAATTGCCCATAGTATGTGATTGGGTGTGTGAGTGTGTGTATGTGTGTGTGCCCTGCGATGGATTGGCACCCTGTCCAGGGTGTACCCCGCCTAGTGCCCGAAGTCTCCTGGGATAGGCTCCAGGTCCCCCGCAACCCTGAACACAGGATTAAGCGGTATAGAAAATGAATGAATGAATGTTTGTGTTTTTTATGTGAAATCTGAATTTCAACTAAGATAAGAAGTAAATTGAAAATGTTATGTAGACTTTAGTAAAAGGTCATGTATTTAGCTAATGTGTTTCTATGTATTTGATAAAAATATAAATGATAAAAGATGAAGGCATATTTACCAAAAAACAAAGCATGGATTGGGAGATAAGACACATTATGAAAAATGTTCCAATCTGAAAATTCACTTTTAGCACCAATACCATGTTTTGGCTGTTTAAATGTTAGAGATCTAATATTTAACAATTCTTGTTTGAAATCAGAGGTGCTGGCTATGCATTCAGTATAGTCTAATTTTATGTTAATTACTAAAACAGGTTTTTTAAAGCATTTCTACATATTGGTTTAGCTTGGGGAAGGTATTTACTTATTTACTTCTATCACACCAATGGGATGGGTTCCTTTTCGAGTCTGGTTCCACTGAAAGAATTCTTCCTCATGATAACCCATCAATGCCTCTAGCTTGCTCATTAAGGATGAACATTTTTTAATGTTCATATTTAATATCCAGAATCCTTATTCCTGCAAGGCTGCTTTGCCACAATGTCAATTGTTAAAAATGCTACATAAATGAAACTGAATGAAACCAGTTCCCTGATTGTGCTTACTTTTTCTGCAACTCTGCTGATCTCCACAGCAATGTCTCCAGCAGAGTTGCCACTGCCAATAACCACAACTCTCTTCCCATGGAATGAATGTGGATCCTTATATTCCCAACTGTGATAACTTTTACCTGGAAATGTGTCTATTCCTAAAAAAGAAAAAGGTTAAAATAAGACACCTTTGCAGTCAAATCACTTTCATAACATATGGGATATCATGCCCTCTTGTGTCCTTGCTGAAGACCTGGCTCTATTCATGCCGTGACAAAGTAGAAGACTTTATTGTCATTATACAGTGTGCGACTAAATTAGGAGGATGTGTTTCTTGATAGTGACATTGCACAGGATTTGATGTAAAATAGTACAGTATTCTTTCAAGTAGTGCTGCTCAAATAATTTCCAGTTTTTAAATAAAAGAGTAAATAAGAGTTGTATATAAGTTTTTATTGTTTTTCTGGCTGGTTTTATTTTCGCTTTTGTTTGTGAGTCGTAATAAAGCTTTTTGCTGTAATCCTTTGTTAAGTCACTGCGGCTTTAGGCAAAGGTTGCTTGACTAAACTTGAGGTTCTTGAAAATAAAGAATTACACATAAAGAACAAAATTACACAAAAGTGGCACAGAGTAGAAGAGCCATAAGCTGCTGTGCGAGCGTGCCACCAACTTGTATCCTGGGCAAACCTGTGGCAGACAAGCTTGTTTTGATTATGCAGTTATTCAAATTTTATTTGTCACATACACAGTCATACACTACGATATGCAGTGAAATGCTTCACCACAGTTTATGGCATGAATGAAGGTGTCTTCAGTCAGGACACAAGAGGGCCATCCTCCAATCCCATACAATACTGTTTGTGCTGTATCTTGTTCCTCTTCTTTAGAGGTTATATATAACCATTATATCATAACCATTGGTTATGAGAAGTGGTACAGCTGAATATACCAGGAAATGCTGATCGGGGTGTGAAAGGGTGTATGCAGCTCCCCGAACACACAAGCACCCCATCAAACACATGTGTTTCTTTGTGTCCATCTCTCTTCTCAGTCAGCACTTCCCACTGACCAGTGTCATGCCTTTGTTTCACACTAACCACTGTAGTCTAAAAGATGCAAACATTAGTTTTAGCATATGCGTCTTGACATGTAAGTACAAAAAATAAACAAATTAGTAAATAATCATAACCTGGAAGTTAATGTACTTGAGCAGGTCAAAGTGCTCAGCATATAGCCGTAAATAGTTCAGCATCATGGAGTGGTCAAAGTAGTTCGGGTAATGTCCTGGCATTGGGAAATCACTAAAGCACGTCATCTCTTTTGAGGAATTTATGGCCAGTGAGCGGTACAAGCTGGAACGTTCAGGCTCTGGTGTCTCCTGTACAGTACATATTAAAAAAAACACAATTTAACCATATTAGAGAACTGACAATCTCACCTCACGTTTTTTTATTAGTTGTTTATTATAAAGCAAAACAATTCTGTGCTGGGGGCACAAGCTTCTGAATTTAAAACTAAACTGTCAAATTCACACACTTTACATTTATGCATTTGGCAGACGCTCTTATCCAGAGCGACTTACATTTTTATCTCATTACACATCTGAGCAGTTAAGGGTTAAGGGCCTTGCTCAAGGGCCCAACAGTGGCAACTTGGTGGTTGTGGGGTTTGAACCTGGGATCTTCCGAACCGTAGTCCAATGCCTTAACCACTGAGCTACCCCTGGCTCACTTCAGTCACTTTAATGACTGAATGACCTGCATGGAATCTACCAAAATGAATTTTGTTTGTCATGGAGCTGCAATTCAATTGTTGGCATTTTTCCATTACAATGGATATGGAGCTTTACTCACCTTTTTCAACACACTGTAATTATTTTGAACACCACTGTAAGTGAGGGTCTAAAAATTTTTCAGGTGTTTTTTAGCAAACTTCCATGACTTTTTTAAAAGTCATGCGTGTTAAAAAAACGACTCAGCTTTTTGTCTCCAAACTGAACTGAATAGGTTGACAAATCATGACATTTTCTGTGAAACTGTTAAGTGTAAATAAATTACATTTACAGCATTCAGCAGACACCCCTATTCAAATACTTATAGATTTGGTTTAGAGTCTCTATCAAACAAACACATTCATGCTAGTTCATCCCTAAACACACACACAATAAAAGAGCACTTGTTTTCCACTACTCTGCTCTCTAGGTCTTTGATCTGTTTTTCCATGTGGCAAGATCTTACATTGGTGTACACCAGCCTCCGGCAATAAACAACCATTTAAGGTGCCAGACAGAAGCCATTCCTCATTAAAACGCACATGACTGGAATCAAAACAATTCTGTGCTGGTGGCACAAGCTGGCTGAATATTGGGCCGGCTGGAAGTTTGCTAAAAAGCACCTGAAAATTTTTTAGACCGTCACTTACAGTGGTGTTCAAAATAATAACAGTGTGTTGAAAAAGGTGAGTAAAGCTCCATATCCATTGTAATGGAAAAATTCCAACAATTGAATTGCAGCTCCATGACAAACAAAATTCATTTTGCTACATTCCATGCAGGTCATTCAGTCATTAAAGTGTGTGAATTTGACAGTTTAGTGAAACAGAGTGGCAGATTCCTGAACTCTGTGGGCACTTCAGGACATGCAGCTGAAAAGAGCCTCATAAAGCCAAGCGTGTGGTTTTTTTCCAGATGTACATGATAAATTTAGATTTTTTGCTCTCAGAGGCTACGTTTACACTGCCAGGTCTTGATGCTTAATTCCGATTTGCTGCCTATATCAGATTTTTTTGACTGTCTGTTTACACGTTCTTTTAACTATGACTCATATCCGATTCACGTGTTTACACTTGCCATACCATCTGAAACATCGCGCATACTTAAAGGAAGGTTCTTGCGCTACACACTGGCCAAGAAAGATGAAGGTGAAATATGCTTAACGCTATTTCTGCTATATATGCAAAGTTCACGCACCATGGTTTTAAAACGGAGGAGGAGGAAAAAACGCCATAATTGCAGCCTGCACATATGCTTCATTCATCAAATACTGATTTAATGTTATTTAGCCCAAATAAGCATTAACACAAGGCGTGTGTGTTGGAGGGGGGGGGGCGTTGTTCTTTTCCTCTTCACGTGCGATGTTGTAATTCAACATGTGCTTCCACCGGAGAATAACATTACGTCATTAAACCGCGAAGAAGTCGCAGTTTTAATGACGTACAGAACACAATGCCTCAGGAAATCCGATCTGTCTGTTTACACGGCAATCACATTAGCACATATCTGATTTATATCCGATTTATTTCCACATATGAAGGAGGCCTGAAACCGATCTCAAAATATCGGAATGCATGCATTTTTTTCCTGTTTACACGGACACAGAACATATCCATGGGCCAGGGGTAGCTCAGTAGTTAAGGCATTGGACTACGGTTCGTAAGATCCCAGGTTCAAATCCCACAACCACCAAGTTGCCACTGTAGGGCCCTTGAGCAAGGCCCTTAACCCTCAATTGCTCAGATGTGTAATGAGATAAGAATGTAAGTCGCTCTGGATAAGAGCGTCTGCCAAATGCCTAAATGTAAATGTAAATATCCGATATGTGTCACATATGAGCAAAAAATCAGAATTGGGTCGCATTTACCTGGCAGTGTAAACGTAGCCTTATTGCTGCCCAGTAAATCTATTGGGGCGAAAATTTCATACGTAAATTAGGTATAAAACTCTTGAGACTAAACCAGTATTGAGCCTGAGGATTTCACTCTTGTGAAATGTGATCCGTTGCCCCTGTTGTTTGTGTATGAATGGAAGCTCTGCACTTCACCTGTGAGTTCAGTAAATGCTACGGTGATAGACAAATACAGTGGTGTGAAAAACTATTTGCCCCCTTCCTGATTTCTTATTCTTTTGCATGTTTGTCACACTTAAATGTTTCTGATCATCAAACACATTTAACTATTAGTCAAAGTTAGTAAACTTTGTTAGTAGTTAGTAAACACAAAATGCAGTTTTTAAATGAGGGGTTTTATTATTTAGGGAGAAAAAAATCCAAACCTGGCCCTGTGTGAAAAAGTAATTGCCCCCTGAACCTAATAACTGGTTGGGCCACCCTTAGCAGCAATAACTGCAATCAAGAACAAGCAAGAACAATCTTTCACTGAATCAAATTTGGCAGTATAAACTACTTCAATATTGGGCATTCCAAATTCTAAAAGGCCTTTTACAAAAACCGTCGATGAAAAGAATAGTTGCATGATTTTAGTTTTGCTACAGAAAAAAAAGAAGGAATAATTTCACTTCTCAGCCTAATCAGATCCTGTAGCAGCAGGATCACCCATGTGTTTATGTCCAGTACCAGAAGCTGAGAAGGCAGGTGTAGAATAAAGATATATAGTGGGCTACAGTAATTTGACATTTCAAGTTCATGAAGTTTCAGTATCTTTTATACAGAGAAGAATCACACTTATTTGCAACAGAGTGATGTTTTGTTGAGCACAAATAAACTATAGTAGTGCTTTTTTAATTAAATATGTTGAACTCATTAATAAAATCTGCCTCATAATTACTGATGTAATGCTTTTCAAAACATGTTATAGTGTAGAAAATGCATTTAGCATTTGTAAATTATCCTAAACACTTAATGTACTTTAATTCTCTTTTTGAGGTCACTGGCGGTCGTGTAAGCATTTAACTGCATATTGTACTGTGTATGACTGTGTATGTGACGAATAAAATTTGAATTTGATTTGATTACTGGTAACACATTTGCAATACAGTATTGCGGCGTGGGCGGGGCGGCGGCTTGCGACCGTCGTGCCTTGCGGGAGGTGTTCTTTTTGTGTTCAACCTGTTTGGGACGTGTGTTTAGGTTAGTGGCTTCGGCCAAGTTTGAGTATGTGTACATGTGGGATACTGTATCTCTATGTGTGTATGTGCTGCATTCTGCTACTGTTCTCCAGTTCCAGCTAATAGCTGAATATGTACAGTATGTATGTATGTATGTATGTATGTATGTATGTGCGTGCGTGCGCGCGCTGGTTAAATAAACTACTCCCAGTCATTACATTGGGTAGCCACCAAACTCACTCGTCCTCAGAGGTGGAAAGAGTAATAAAATTTTGTACTCAAGTACAAGTACTGTTACTTCAGTGAAATTTTACTTAAGTACAAGTAAAGTTACCATTATAAAAATTTACTCAAGCAAAAGTAAAAAGTAGCTCATTAAAAAATTTACTCGGAGTAAAAGTTACCGAGTTACAAAGTGGTCACTTAAATATGGTGTTACGTCCCAGTCTAGGGCCATACAGCATATTTTAAACTGTATGGAAATGGTGGTATATGGCAGAAAGAACTAAATCCAATCATTAACTGATGAAATAATGAGGTTTGTATATACAAACACACACACACAGGAGGAGTAGGAGGATCAGATTCAGGATGGACCCAGGCCAAAATAATAAACAAAATGGTATTTATATTTAGTAGCTAGATTACCTGCAAAAAAAACACACACAAACAAAAATACAGGTACCTTCCCGGACTCCCTAAACCAAGAACAGTGAAATTATCTACAAATATATACAAAGATCAACCGAACCAAAGTCAATTGGAGGCAAAAAGTCAAACCAGAATACACAACCAAACATCAAAACGCCCAAATCACAACCTCTCTCATCTTTCCCGCGTCTCTCTCCGGGTTATATATGGTCGCGCTAGTCAATGACGTCATTCTCAAGGCGGAAGCGACCGTGTGGAAGGTCAGGTAGATGCCGATGTCAGAAAACCTGGAGTGGAGTCTGGAGCGGCGCGCGATCAGGACATGATACACACACGCGGCGCAACGAAGCATTTATAAAGCATAATATTTTTATTATTTTATCATTTTCATTCATTTATTTTTTACTCAGTAGCGAATATGATTTAAAATGTAGCGAATTACAATACTTCAAACAAAACGTACTTAAGTAAAAGTAAAATTACAGATTTTTAAAACTACTTTAAAAAGTAGAAATACACAAAGCTACTCAATTACAGTAACGCGAGTAAATGTAATTTGTTACTTTCCACCTCTGCTCGTCCTCCAAGTTCCCTGCTAGCGTCGAAAAATGCTAGAGTGTTAATAGAAGGTTGTGTGTACTGTATGATACAATAAAGTATATTTGTATTAACCACAAAGTGTACTTTTATTAGTATTTGTAAGGGTCTAGAAGTATAACAGCATGCTACTGCTGCAATAAAAATATACTCATAGTATATTAATCATTTATTTGTAATACAGTAAAAATAGCTGTAATGTACTTATAATACATTGAATATATACTTTAATTGTATTAATTACTGTCAGGTATGGACGTTAGTACACACACAGCCATATACTTTAAGTGTACTAAAGTATACTTAAAGTTGTTCCACTTTAGCACACAAAAGTATACTTAATACACTTAAAATTGTGCTTTTGTACAATTTAATTACAACTTAAATACACTTAGTACAAAATTAGTTGTTCCAAAATAGCAAACTTCAAGTACATGTATACTAGTCATTAGTCTGGAGCAAGTACATTTAAGTATGCTTTGGCATGCTAGGATTTAATATACTTAGCATACTTTTTTTTTTTACTTGGGAAATTACAGTAGATACTATTTCAGAAAAGCAAATGCAGCAGCGAAGGCCGTGGCAAAACTTCCTCTTTCCTATAACCATAACATGTGTGTGTCTAATGCTCTCACCCTCACAGCTAACCTTGAAGAGCTGCAGAGCTACAGCCACTCCAGGAGAAAAAACACTCTGGAGAAAAGCGGGATGTGTTTTCACAGAAGGGGTTTGGTACGACCCTAATCACAAGCCATGTCGACCTATAAAGCTATTTTCTTTCTATGCTAAGTTGACACACGTGTAAGGACCATGTGTCAAAAGGGGGAATAAGCGATAGTATGTGCATTTGTGTTACTAATAACATACTGTACTGTAGATAAAGGAATTAAGATGAAGCCAGAGCACACAAAAAGTAAAAGGACATTGTGAAGATGAAATGTTATGTTATTGTGCAAAACTATTGAGGTTTTTTAATACAGGCCCACTGACAGTGCTCCTAACACCACAAAAAGAAGTCAAGGTAGTGGAAACAGAGATGGGGGTACACGCCAGCAACCCCAAACATGTTCCAGAACCTAAGAGAAAACAACACAGAGGTCAACAAGGGTGAACAGTGACGTGCTAGTAACCTCTCCTGTAAACCCCGACAGACCCTCACCTGCACGCAAAGTGCATGGGTCAGAAGAACCAACTAGAGTGACAGGAACAACGCAGAACCACAACTCTCCACTCAAATTCATCACAACAATAAGTACACTACATTTGAGGACAACACGTGAGGAAATTGTAAGGTGTCAAACTAGCAGTAGCACTGAGTAACATTGGTGACATATAAAAGCAACTAGAATTAAAAGTAAGTGTTATAACTACTGACCGGATAGAAGACTGTTTTAGAGGACGGAGAATATTAGTGACTGAGATTATTCACACTACAGACATTGAATTAGCTGGACTGGACCCTTGGTTACAAATGAGAAAACAACACCCCAAAGCAATTTGGGTAATTTTAGGAATAATAATAATAGTTATGGTTACCCTGATGTGCCTACTTATTGAGAATTCGGAGAGAAACGGCCATGGTAAAGTCTATTCAACAAACTCAAGCCACATGCATTTAACTAGAATAAATAGAAGAGACAGCATGATAAAAAGGCATAATGCTAATCTCAATAGATGTGCAGGGAATTGGGAATGTGCCCTATCATTAGACATTGCTGATAATATAACCTCTTGTGTTGTGTATGCCATGTCATGTTCTCGAGCTGGGTAGCATTGCCCCTTAATAATGTCACAGCAGCAGAAGCAAATGCAGACAACACGTCTTGTATCATACCGATAACCACCATGGCCATCTTACAGATATCTGCATACTACAAACAAACAGGGAGGCCAAACCCAGCAGTCCCTGGGTGTAATTATTCCAATAACCTACAGTATGTTTTGATGCCCCATGGAGCTATTGCTCCCCATTGCCTGTTAAGAAATATGAAGACAATTCTACTTATATGGTCCCTTGGCAAAAAGGAGCCACTTGCGTTGTGCAAGATCAAAAGGAAAATGGGGAACCTGACTTAGGATGGTCTGAGTGCACCACTTACGTTCGTATAACCAATCGTTCAAAAGGTAGGTCACCTAAATTTAGTATAGATGGTAATTATTTTCCAAATGATGGGAGTTGTCCGTTCATAGAAATATCGTCAACAAATACTGTAATGTGGGTCAATCGCATATGTGACCGTACCCAGGTATTTCAATTGGCCACCCTCATGTTATCCTGCATATGTAACCGCTAGTGTGTCAATACACACAGAAAATCCGTGGGTGCCACGGATGTCAGAGAATAGAAGAAAAAGAGATGTCCCTATGAAATTTCACTTTAGGAAACCCGTGGACTAGCCCAGGAGCAAATGTAGGCTGGTCACTCTTCCTTAGCGGAGGAACAGCTGTAGCCCTAAACAAGGTAAATGTGAACTTAAACAGGTTAGAGGGATCACAATTCAAAATAGAATGGATCTGGATATTTTACTAGCCGAGAGAGGTGGAATGTGTAAAGTTCTAAACACCTCTTGTTGTTTCTATGTACCTCATCAGAATATCAGCAATGTCATAAACCGCATGAAGAAGGCTTTGCAACCACCTCCCCAAGTAGAGTCTTGGATGTCGTGGTTAACGCAATTATGGGGAGGCTGGGGTGATTGGCTGGTTTATAGGGTTTTACCAATTGGGATTATAATCTTGTAAGTCCTCTATATAACACCCTGTATTTGCAGATGTATACAGGGACTAGTTCTGAACACAGTAAATTATTAAATGTTAACGGACTGACAACACAAAACGGAAAACGGACTGGGACGACCCGACTTCTGACAGAGTTCAAAATTCCGGTGACTATCATTTAGAATTTTTAGATCATGATATGGAAGAAGACATAATGTAAATCTTTAGAGAGATATAAAGCATGTATATTTAAGTAGGTTGCAAATAAAAAAAAATGCTTTTGTGTCAGGGGTCTGTCCCCATAAAAACAGCTGTAGTGTCCTCTGTGTGCATTAGAGTGCTTGTGATGATGATGTTTAAAAACCCAGGTTGGAGAGACAATATTTTATATATTGTTTTGAATTGTAGAATTAAAATATTTAGGTTGTCATAGAATGACAAAAGGGGGGGAATTGTAATGGAAAAATCATATTTTAATTATGTTTTAATTCTGATCCTTGTAGTAAGTGTGTCACGTACTGTAGACTTTAGAAGTTTTGAAGTTGTTTGTCGAAGCGTAGAGACACAAGGTCGAGAACAGAAGAGAAACAACTGGATTGTAGTTGTCCCTGACTAAATGATAAGATATGGACATCTGGTCTGGGGCAGATAAAGAATCATGAGTTTGAATGCAGGAACTTCATGTACGGGCGTTGATTATGTTAACAGGGATGTTTGTGTATAAAATAGGACAGCTAGAGAAAGAGATCACCTTTCTCCATACTGCAACTGTTTGCTGTATGAGAATGGTCCTTCTGCAGAAGTTTAAAATAAAACCTTTGGTACTTTGCTCTTACCCAATGTATGAATTCCTTGTCTTTATAATGTTTTCAGAATTTCCACCACACCATATAATAACTTTTAATTTAAATCACATAAATGCATTGGACACCCTGCAAATTCTATTCTGAATCACAACATGAAGAAAAATGTGCTAAATGTATTATTAGTTTAATGTAAGTGAAGAAAAACAAATATTAGTCTGTTAAAAAAAATAGCAGTGTGGAGTTGAATTAGAGAGTTAAATAAACAGGAGTCAAACAAGTTCCTCTTATTTAAGGATAAATGCAGAAAAGGTTGTCCTGTGCATTTCTCTCTGAAAATCAGAGTAAAATGGGTTGTCCAGACATTGTTCAGAAGAACAGCGTACTTTGATTCAAAAGCTGATTAGAGATGGGAAAACATACAAAGAAGTGCAGAAAAAGATAGCAGCTCTGCTAAAATGATACCAAATGTTCTCCATTTTAAGCTTTAAAATGGAGACCAAAACCAGACAGATGTGGAAGAAAACAGAAAACTACCATTCGAATGGATTGAAGAATAACAAAATTGACTCAAAGAACATCTAAAGTTTCCTGTTAGCACTGTTACTTATTAGAAAAAGGCTATGTGAAGTTAAGCTATCAGAAAGAAGCCCCCGCAAAGAAAAAAAGACTGAAGAGGTTACAGTTTACCAAAGAACACATTGACTGGCCTAAAGAGAAATGGTGCAATATTTTGTGGACTGATGAAAGCAAGATTGTTCTTTTTGGGTCTAGAGGCCGCAGACAGGTTGTCAGGCCCCCAAACACTGAATTCAAGCCACAGTACACTGTGAAGACAGTGAAGCATGGAGGCACAAGCATCATTATATGGGGATGTTTCTCATACTATGGTGTTGGGCCTATTTATCACATTTCAGGGATCATGTATCAATTTGAGTACATCAGAATACTTAAAGAGGCCATGTTGCCTTATACTGAATAGGAAATGGCCTTGAAATGGGACGACTTTCACACACACACACACACACACACAACAGAAAGACAAAAAAACATCTCTGATACTCGACTCGGCTCACTGCTCTAACGTAAAAAGAAAACAAATTAACCTGTGCTTTAGAATCGCGACAGAGCAGTGTCTCCGTTAGAACGTGTGAAGGAGAGGGGGGGAGGGGTGTGTGTGAAGGCGAAGGAGAAGGGGTGTGTGTGAAGGCGAGTGGAGAAGGGGTGTGTGAAGGGGAGAGGAGGAGGCGTGGGTTGGAAACCGAGAGGAGAAGGGTTGTGTGTATGAAGGCGAGTGGAGAAGGGGTGTGTGAAGGCGAAAGGAGAAGGGGTGTGTGAAGGCGAGAGGAGAAGGGGTGTGTGAAGGCGAGAGGAGAAGGGATGTTTGAAGGGGAGAGGAGGAGGGGTGTGTGTGATGGCAAGAGGAGAAAGGGTGAGAGGAAGGGTGACAGAGAGAGAGAACATGGAGAGAGAGAGAAAATGGATCCTTAACCTCTCTAATGAGACTTTCTTTTGCTTTACAATGCACGCACACACGTGTTATAATAAACAGTACATGCTCACTGTACACACACACACACACACCGAGCACATGTACAAACAAAAATAAAAGAGGCTTTAAACGCACACACGTCACAGTGTTATAGTAAACAGTACACATGCGCACGGATGTTGATTATACCAGTGACGATTACCCACAATTAATGAATTACAAATCAGCTCTAGCTCTATCTCTCCATTTCAGTGACAGTGATTATTTAGGAAAATCCCAAATCTTGATAACAGTCGGAAGATATAATGTTTACATTCTCTAGTGTGATACATTCATGCATACATACATACATACATACATACATACATACATACATGTACTCGTGATAAATTGCTTCATATATAAAATATAATTAGAAATTTAGTCTCAAATTGTTTTAGTCTCTGGTTTTTGTGTTTTCTGGCTTTTATTCTCTCTTATGATCATTTAATCTAATTCACCGTGTTAATACTTTACAAAACAAACAGCCAAACAAAATATAATTTCTTCAGGAAACCAAATCTCACCTTAAACACCCAGAGACCTCCAATGTCATCGCTGCTCTCAAAACATATCGGATTCAGACCCTCATCCAAGCAGCACTTTATGCTGGTCAGTCCCGCGCTTCCTCCTCCAATCACAGCAATACGTCGAGCCATACTGTGGATCTGAAAATCAGAGATATTATTAATACAGTAAACACAACTATTTAATTCATTTGTGTAACATATGTCAGGGTGTGCGCCTGTGATGGGCATGTGCCTCAATCTCTTGTTGCTCCTTGCTGTCTCCGTAGGCTCACTACTGTAGGTAGACAGCCTCCCCTTCTGCAGCTGCGTAAAAGGTTATGTGCTAAAATTTCATTTAGAAAAAAGGATATATAAAATATATACAGTCTTTCCAGAAGTGCTGTCAGTATGTAGGTCTAAAAAAAGTTTCTTTGAGATGGATTCTGTAGCCTGCATATTTCTCTAAAAGCTGAGCAATTTATGTTGAGGTGCCTTTTTTTATAGTGTAGGAGCCAAAGTGTCATGTTGAAATAATGTGCAGCAAACCACAATTCTCAGAGACCAGGATCTCTTTCTTTACTGACAAGGCTCGCAACTCATGGAAAAATGAGCTGTCCTTATAGTAGAATTTGATTAGTGGGGATCTTATATTTCTTTATAATTATTGAAATTTCTGCATTTTTAAGAGTCCAGAGTGTGCATCCATACTGCATAGTCGGTCACGGTCAGCCTGCATACAGTACATGTAGCGGTAAGGTAAACCTGGGCTGCCTCTGCCAGGGCTGGGAACCACTCATGATTTTAAGATTCAAGATTCAAAGGTGCTTTATTTGCCTGGCAAGTATTTTACATTCGTATTGCCAAAGCTTAGAAATAAGGTACAAGAAAACAACAGGAGTAGCAGGTTTAAAAAAACAGCTCTTTGTTTTTCTTTTCATTATTCTTTTTGTGAAAATGGTTGTAGGCTTTTTACTGTCTGCAGAATAAGACCTGAGCGTTTTGAGTCCTTCTGCAATAGTAGGATTAGATGATTAGTGAGGATCGATTAACTAGATTTGGCTGTTGCTTTTGCAGATAACATTTCATGCTATATTGTTCTTAACCAGAAAAATGATTATTAGTGTTAAAACTTTTGGCACACGTTCCTCCATGCGGTTTTGCTTTAGGCTGCCATTCCACTGAGCTGACAAATTTGTTATGATCACTTAAAAGCACGGTAGAGGATGGTAATGGCTGCTTACAGCCTCTTTTGGGCTTAGTGTAAATTCTGACGTGTTCATTAGAGTCGTTAATGTCGAGAGGACAATCTGACCATTTTGATTCATACACATTCACATTCCATACAAACTTAAATAATTCTTTTGATTGTGTAAAGCTGCTTTGAGACAATGACAATTGTTAAAAGCGTTATACAAATAAAATTGAATTTAATTGAATTAATGTCTCTGTAACCCTTTGTTATTGATTTTTAAGCGCCGTTATAGTCATTATCAATTTTTAAGCGCATTTATGGAGTCGTTATTGGTTTTCATTGTCTCTTTACTTGTATGGCAGCATGCAGCAACAAAAAATACTTTTATAAAGTATAGATGGAAGTAATGACAAAATTTAAAAAGTGATATTTTAAGGAAAATAAACACAATTGAAAGGTATAGTACATGTTAAGTTCAATGCACAATATAATTTTTTCATCTACAATGTCTGTGGTTAGATAATTTCTGTTAATTTCATAATAAAATCTGATGACAAATTTACCATCTAATTTTTATTCCTCAAATGTGTGGGATAGCTGCCAACTTTTCAGCTTTTCAAGCTTGGAATGAGATTTTGAAAATAAGAGCATGGTTTTGCACATACATGGACATGACTAGCATGCACCATACCCTTACCCTGCATGGCTCAGGTTCTGTATATTCTAAGACAAAGACGGTTACAATATCTGCATTGAATTAAATCATGCACAAAACACCTATATGTACAAGAACAATCAAGACAGCACACTTGGAGAGAACACAACAAACAACAAAACATGGAGAGAATACAACAAGTAACATTCAATAATGTATGTAATGCATAACGGCTCCTGCATACACTCATATTGCCGAAGTTCAGAATCAAGTCACAAAATAACAAAAGAAATAAGTATATATATATATATATATATATATATATATATATATATATATATATATATATATATATATATATACACACATTTAACTGCGCATTCAAACATAAAGTGACACTAGGGGTGAAAACTATCGTAGAAGGAAAGCAAAAAGCAAAGGTAATAATAATAATAACCACAGTATTACTACGACTAGTACCATTACTTTTGAGTGCTCCAGTCAAGGGGATGCCACAGTGGATCATCTGATCCGCACATAACTTGGCACAAGTTTTACTGTTGCCCTTCCTAACGCAACCCTCCCATTTTCCTAGCTTGGGAAAGGCACTGCATGCAGTGGCTGGGTAATGAAACAGATCATAGTAATGTACACATCTTGCCATATAAATTTTTATCTATCAATCCATATAATAACATTGTGAAAATTAAGTCATTTTTTAAAAAATTAAGGGGAAAAAGCTTGTGGTGGAAAATTGCATTTCTTGTCCTAGGGCTTCATCTGGGGGACATTTTTTAGTACTGCATGAGTCAGGCTAAAACCCTGTCAGGTCAAAGTAAATGTAAAAATTTGTTGTGGGCTACTTGAGCATCACCAAATAATGAAAATAAGCAAACTTCCTCACATACGGTATATTTTCCTCACATACGGTATATTATATTTTCTTCTATTATATTTTTATATACAGGTGCTAAGCAGGGGTATTACTTATTTGTTGACTTAATCAAATGACATATAATTTATTTTTATTAAATGTTATATAAAAAAACATTCCTGTCTTATTACTGCATTTACTTTCCATACCCGTTTCCAATGTATTTGATGGTCTACATTAATGCATTTTAAAAACAGATGAAAATATAGCAACACAGTAGATAAGTAGTTGAAGAAACAAGTGTTATACTAGGCTGTTTTATTACATACATAATATGATACTCATGAAGGGGGAAAAATGGATGCATACCTTTATCTGTTGCCCCCCCCCCCCCACTTTCTTTTCCAATCTGGACAACTAATGCATTTACAGTATGTTTTGGTATGTATTTTTTACAGTACTAAAAATGAAATGTGTTTTTTTCTGTAGCATATCGTATTTTCATTAATTTTACTCATTGCATTGCTGTACAATGGGTTTGATTTTTCCCTTGCTTCCCCATCCCCCCGACCCCACCGAAGTTGATCCCTGTCCCGTACTTCGGTTATGTAAGAGTTGGCTAGTAGTGAAGGGAAGTTTGAATCATTTTAGTGACTCAGTTCTTTGAATCTCGTTCATCAAAATAAACAAATCTATTTTTGAGTCATTTAGTTCATTTCATTCTTTGGATCAGAAACAAAATACAATGTTACATTTTACAGACCCCTAACACGTCTACACACAAATTTTGGCTATAGTTCCATTAATGAAAATATTAAAAGACTACTCGTTCTTCTGAGTCACGTTAAATCCTCTCCATTGCAACACCATTCAAGATATTAAAAAAAAAAAAAAATCCTTGACAGCTTTCCTTTACATTTTTCTGACTGATTTAAAAAAAAAGTTTCGGCCTAAACTTTTTCCTTTTTTGCTGTCACTTTTATTCAGACATTTACAAATAAACAAACTAATAATACACTTTATATATACTGTAGACATCATCATAAGTGAAATAAGGCTTTATTCAGTGCTATGTAAGTTAGCAACACAGTGGATAAGTAGATAAACAAACAAAAGTGTTATACTAGGCTGTTTTATTACATACATAATATGATACTCATGAAGGAAAAAATGGATGCATACCTATATCTGTTGCACGTTTTTTTTTCTCCACTTTCTTTTCCAATCTGGACAACTGATGCATTTATGTTTTGGTCTGTATTTTATACGACGAGTCAAGACTAAACCATTTCATTTGGAGGGGGAGGTATAGACTGATTAAATAATATTCTTTCACACAAATCAAAAGAATTCCAGTACATGTAATCCCAGTACTAGAAATGAAATGTCTTTTTCTGTAGCATATCGTATTTTCATTGATTTTATTCATTGCATTACTGTACAATGGGTTTGTTTTTTAATTGCTCCCCCCAGCCTGGAAACTCTTTTCCTGGAAATACAGGAAAATCAACCATTAAACTTGAACTGGCACATTCCAAAACATGCTTGCACAATGACTGATTTAAAAAAATGTTTGGAAGTTCTGTGAATGTGTAAGCTTTAGACATAAAACTGTGCAAATAAGATCTGAGAAAGTGTCACGTACTTGAGCGTGGCATCGTCGCAGAGGCACGATCTTGGTTTAAATGTTACTATGAGGCGTATAGGGCTTAAATCAAACTTCACTCATGCACACACATATGAAACACTCACACATACATATATACTACTAACTGCTCACACAACTACATATGAAATGCGCACTCACACATACATACATACTTTGCGCACTCACACACACATACATACTCTCCGCGCGCGCACATACATACATACTTTGCGCACTCACACAGACATATACTCTCCGCGCACGCACATACATGTTGTTGTTGGTCTTTCGGCTGCTCCCGACAAGGGGTCGCCACAGTGGAATATCCAGTCCGCACTACAACTTGGCACAGGTTTTACGCCGGGTGCCCTTCCTGACGCAACCCTCCCATTTTATCCGGGCTTGGGACCGGCACTGCATCCAGTGGCTGGGGTGTGGGCACTGGCTGGAATCGAACCCGGGCCTTCCGCATGGCAGGCGAAACACCTACCACTGAGCCACCAGTGCCCCGCGCACGCACATACATATCCCCCATCATTTTAATTAAATTAAGAAGCCCTTAGTATTATATAGGCTAGTAATCTGTAAAAATAAATACATAAATAATACGTTATATATTTTTAATGGTATCAGTTTTTGTTTCAAATTTCCACAGCAGCAGCGACAGGTATCCGAGGTGCTTGTGTTACCATGGTAACGCTAGGAGGAAGTGACGTTGCATTGTGTTCTGAATGGTGGAATTTTGTAGAGGGAAGTTCCCTTATCAGACATTTCCTGCGTAGGGTGTAGGGTGTAATTTCAATGTATATGAACTTCATTCTCCCTGATTAGTAGTAGCGTTTCTTAAATAGACCGTTAATGAACAGTTTAGAAGACAACGAGTGATTTATTTATTACAACAAAAGTGGGTGATATGGAGGGTCGGAACAATGCTGGAATTTCCAATTCAGAGTCTCGTGGGATTCCGATGAGTTAGTTATTCCTCGCGAAGGCGAGGAAACACATTTCACAAAACAGTCATTTTCATATTAGCCACAGATTCCGTGCTTCAATTTTCTTTTTGCAAATCATCACCTGCGTTTTCTGCCGCTGCAATATTGAGTCATACTGCGGTGAAGTTAGTTTGATATTCAGACATTCGACGGACATTCGGAAGCGGTATTTTAGGGACCGTCGACAAATTTCTGTCCAAATGAAAAGCGAAAGTACTTTTCAATTACCTGGCTACGTGCCGCAGTTATTCTAATTTATTATTAAACATACAAATGCAATGCATACTGCTTTTGTTTATTATTAATTGTTGAATTAATAGATAATATTAATTCAACATAAAAACTAATTAAAAAAACGCAATTTTTTCAATAGCTTCTAGGTCATGTGACCTGGCGACCCCAAACTGGTACCAAAATAATCACATCTGAGACCCCCAAAAGGTACACCTCTTTGTAGTCCAAGAAATGTCTTAAATTTTTTTTTTTTTTTTTAAACGCAATTTAAAATAATAGTGGCCATGGAAATAATATAGTTCCTCTGTCTATATCAATCAACACCTTTTATGTGGTCTGATGAGCGTCGGCATCGGGCGCCTTAAACTGGCGTTTGGTTCATCCACCAGCGCCAGTTCTGCTTACCAAAAGTGGCCAACTGGTCGCTCGCATTCCATGCCCGGCTCCAAGCCAGCGAGCCGGTCTTCTTACCCATTTAAAGTTTGAGAATAGGTTGAGATCGTTTCGGCCCCAATGCCTCTAATTATTAGTTTTATTGCGTGCGGATAAAACTGCGTGTCTCAGTGCAGCAGCTATCCTGAGGGAAACTTCGGAGGGAACCAGCTACTAGATACCCAGGTCGGACGACCAATTTGCACGTCAGGACCGCTGCGGGCCTGCACCAAAGATTCCTTTGGCTTCGCCTTGCTTAGTTCACCATCTCTCGGGTACCATCGTACACGCTCTAGTCTTGGACTCCTTGGTCCGTGTTTCAAGACAGGTCGGTTGGGTGGCTGGCATCGCCGCGGACCCCGAGCGCCCTTGTGGCGTGGGCCGGTCCCCGCCCTTGCGGCGCGGTCGGGCGCGGACTGAGGACAGCCTGGAGCGGAGCGGCCCCGTCCCCTACGAGTAGGGAGGGAGTGGAGGTGACCCTGGGGTAAGTGGTGAAGTCGGGGCGGAGAGGGGATGTAAAGCTCATGGCCTGAGCCACGAGCCACCTTCGCCCACGGACCCGTCCAAGCCGAACCGGAGCCGGTCAGGCGCACCGCCGCGGAGGAAAAGCGCCTGAAGGCGGCCGGGGAACCCCAGGCCGAGGGACGGCGGGACGGGTTGGGGGGCACGTGCATGCTGGCAGGGACGGCCCAGGACCGTCGGGTTGAATCCCCCAGGCAGACTGTGCGGACCCCAACCGTTTACGTCTTTACGGTTTCACGCCCTGTTGAACTCTCTCTTCAAAGTTCTTTTCAACTTTCCCTTACTTCCCTTACTTCCCTTGTTCGCTATTGGTCTTGTGCCAGTATTTAGCCTTAGATGGAGTTTACCACCCGCTTTGGGCTGCATTCCCAAACAACCCGATTCCGAGAAGTCCGCGCCCCAGTGGGGCGGGGGCCATTACTGGCCTCACACCGTGCACAGGCTGAGCCTCCATCAGAAGGACTCAGGCCCCCGGGCCGCGCCAGGCGATAGGGATTTCCGTACGCCACATTTCCCCATGCACGCCAGGTGGGGCAGGAGCCCTTTTCACATAAAAAAATAAATAAAACTAAATGAGGACATATCTTGGGATAAAATCAGGTGTACCTTTTGGGGGTCTCAGATGTGATTAATTTGGAACCAGTTTGGGGTCACCAGGTCACATGACCTAGAAGCTATTGAAGAAATAGCATTTTTTTCACATAAAAAATAAAATAAAACTAAATGAAGACATTTCTTGGGATAAAATCAGGTGTACCTTTTGGGGGTCTCAGATGTGATTATTTTGGTACCCTTTTGGGGTGACCAGGTCACATGACCTAGAAGCTATTGAAGAAATAGCATTTTTTTCACATAAAAAATAAAATAAAACTAAATGAAGACATTTCTTGGGATAAAATCAGGTGTACTTTTTGTGGGACTCAGATCTGATTATTTTGGAACCAGTTTGGGGTCACCAGGTCACATGACCTAGAAGCTATTGAAGAAATATCATTTTTTTCCAATAAAAAAATCAATAAAAATGAATGAAGACATTTCTTGGGATAAAGTCAGGTGTACCTTTTGGGGATCTCAGATGTGATTATTTTGGTACCAGTTTGGGGTCGCCAGGTCACATGACCTAGAAGCTATTGAAGAAATATCATTTTTTTCCAATAAAAAAATCAATAAAAATGAATGAAGACATTTCTTGGGATAAAGTCAGGTGTACCTTTTGGGGGTCTCAGATGTGATTATTCTGGTACCAGTTTGGGGTCACCAGGTCACATGACCTAGAAGCTATTGAAAAAATAGCATTTTTTATATAGTTATGTTGAATTAATATTATCTATTAATTCAACAATTAATAATAAACAAAAGCAGTATGCATTGCATTTGTATGATTAATAATAAATTAGAATAACTGGGGTACGTAGCCAGGTAATTGAAAAGTACTTTCGGTTTTCATTTGGACAGAAATTTGTCGACGGTCCCTAAAATACCGCTTCCGAATGTCCGTCGAATGTCTGAATATCAAACTAACTTCACCGCGGTTTGAGACATTATGTGGACAGTTCTAAATAAGCCTTGTGATTGAGTCTTCTAAACTGTCCAACAGCAGGCTGTTTACAAACCAGTACTACCATTCAGGGAGAATGAAGCGAAAAGTCCGTCTACACCAGTGGTTCTCAAACTTTTTCTGTCATTCCCCACTTATTTTCAAGCCCCACTTATCAACAAAATAATAACGAAATCGGCCAAGTTTACTGTTATACTGAAATATCAATTTCTAAACCAATAAAATCAAACAACACCTAGTTAAAAACAGATCAAATACACATGCAATTGTTATAAAAGGCTTACGTTGTTTCATATCTTTGCATAATTGACCCCATGTTTATTAGCTGCTCAGCAATCGTTTGTAGTTTTTTTGCACTGGCCAATTCTGTATGCAACTTTGATTGAAGCCATTTGTGCTTTGCTGTCCACTGATTCAGATGTTACCATGCGATTATCCTGCTGTCTGTATTCTGCCAGCTTTCTTTGAAAGAAGTCGAGTGTGTCACGAGCCACCTAGCTCAACCCAGCACCTCCAGATCCTAAATTCCACTTCGCTTTTTTTTCCCTACTCGCCCACCTATCGCTCAGACACACCTGAACCCTATCTGTCAATTATCTCTTAGCTTTATAAGCACACTGAAAGAACCACCCGGCGCCGCAGTGTCTCACTCGTGTGCCTTACGTCTAGTGTGTTATTGATTCCCTGTATTTTGACTCGTTGCCGACCCAGCTCTCCCTTTGGATTTTCCTTTCGCCTTCTCCGTCTGTTACCTTGCCTGATTCTCGGACTGATTTTTGTGTATGACCCTGCCTGTATTAGGAATCTGATTCTGGACTCGCCCTTTGGATTTGTTCATTCACGTGGCTGGATCTTCTGGTTATCGACCCTGACCTGGCTAAAGACGCTGATTGATCACAAGCGGACCGCATAGCGCTCGCTCGTTCCTCCCGCTACAACCGAGGATAATTCGTGCGCTTCCACTTCCGGGTTCACGGAGGATTCTCTGACGTCTTCACCCAGTCCTCTAGTTTCATCACGAGGTATTCCCCGAAGCATCCTGTGCACGCACCGACTTTCTCTCTCGCCCCGTACACACACACACACACACACACACCCCCTCGCGGCTGCGCGCTGACTCTCTCTCGCTCACTCACTCTCACACACACACACACACACATACATACACGCGCTGCTCCCTGCTGCGCGCCGACTCTCTCACTCACACAGACACGCACACACCCACACATACACACTCCTCCTGTCGCTGTTTATTTAACCCTTTAGTGCCCTAATAAATTCCTTTAAGAGAATCTGTGTCTGCTATTGGGTTCTTCCCTCTCCTGCCTTCCCCCGCTCCTGACAGTACACTGCGGCCATGACGGACCCAGCAGACATCTTTTACCCACGGCCTAGCCTCCGACCTAAGGTTCAGCTCAGGTCTAGGACCCGTTCCAATGCTAAATTGCGTCATACTGTTGCTCAGCAAAGATCCCTGATAAATGCTCATCAGCAGGACCTCCAGGAAATTTCCCAGACATTATCTCGGTTATCTACCCAGCTTTTACAATTATGTGCTGCTTTTCCATCCACCCTAACACCCTCAGCTCCGCACGAGCCTCGTCTGCCCAATCCCCAGCCATACAATGGTGATGCCAGATCCTGTCGTTCCTTCCTGTCGCAAAGCTCTTTGTTACTCGAGCTCCAGCCATCAACCTTCCCCACTGAACGTTCAAAAGTGGCCTATATTATCACCCTCCTCACAGGAAGAGCCCGTGAATGGGGGACAGCCATTTGGGTTGCCAACTATCCTTGCTGCTCCACTTTCAGTGCTTTCACCGAGGAGATGAGGAAAGTATTCGACCGCTCTCACACAGGCCGGGAGGCCGCGAGACGGTTACTGGAGCTTCGCCAGGGTTCCAGATCTGCTTATGACTATGCTGTTGAATTCCGAACCTTGGCTGCCGCCACTCAATGGAGCACCCAGTCCTCTTATGACACCTTCCTGAACGGACTTTCAGATTCAGTCAAGGACCAATTGGCTTCTCAGCAGCTTCCCGAGGACCTAAACGGTTTAATGGATTTAGCAGGACGGGTGGATTCACGCCTCAGAGAAAGGCATCACACACCTAACCATCCCCAATTCAGAGCCAGCATCCCCCTAACTCCACCTACTTCAGCCAACCCTCCTGCCGTATCCATGCAAGGTGGACATGCTCGGATCTCTCTGGAGGAACGGCAACGTCGAAGTCAGGTCGGGGCGTGCTTTTACTGTGGGAAGATCGGACACCTGCGCCTTCATTGCCCGTTAAAGGAACAACCCCCACCAGTGAACCTGGGCACACTGCAGGGGACGCCCCAAGCGCAGCAGCCTAGTAGCCGCTCACTTTTCCCTGTCATGCTTCTCCTGGATAACCATTCCGGCGTCCTTCACGCTCTCATTGATTCCAGTTCGGACCAGAATTTAATCTGTGCTGCAAAAGTCAAAGAACTGCACGTGCCCACACTTCCCCTGGAATCTCCATTATCAGTCCGCGCCCTCGATGGTACGCTCCTTCCTCCAATTACTCAGCGAACTGCACCAGTCACCCTAAGGACATCGGGTAACCATTCGGAGGAGATTTCATTCCTGGTAATGCAAAGGGCTCAATCCCAGCTAGTCCTCGGGCGCCCCTGGCTCATCCGTCACAACCCACAGATTGATTGGAGGAGTAACTCCATTCTTGGATGGAGCTCCCTCTGTTTGACCTCCTGTCTCAGGTCTGCTCACTGCCCCACGCCCATTTCGGCCCCATCTGAGGAATTCCCTGACCTTTCCAAGGTTCCGCAGGATTATGCTGATCTCAGGATGGTGTTCAGCAAGTCTCGGGCTGTCTCTCTTCCTCCTCACCGCCCCTATGACTGTGCGATCGACCTCCTTCCCAGCACGACTCCTCCCAAGGGACGTCTGTACTCACTCTCCCAACATGAAAGAAAGGCCATGGACAAGTACATCTCGGAATCCCTGGCTGCTGGGATCATCAGACCATCATCATCACCCGCTGGGGCGGGCTTCTTTTTTGTGGCTAAGAAGGATGGGTCCCTACGCCCTTGTATCGATTATAGGGGGCTTAATGATATCACAATCAAGAATCGTTATCCCCTGCCTTTGATGTCCACAGCCTTCGATCTCCTACAGGGGGCCCAAGTCTTCACCAAGCTGGATCTCCGCAGTGCCTACCACTTGGTTAGAATCAGGAAGGGAGATGAGTGGAAGACTGCCTTCAATACGCCGTCTGGCCACTATGAGTACCTGGTCATGCCTTTCGGGCTGCCGAACGCCCCGGCAGTTTTCCAAGCCCTGGTCAATGACGTACTCCGGGATTTCATCAATGTCTTCGCCTTCGTTTACCTGGATGATATTCTCATCTTTTCCTGTTCCTTAGAGGACCATAAGCTCCATGTTCGCCAGGTTCTCCAGAGGCTCCTCGAAAACCAGCTCTTTGTCAAGGCTGAAAAGTGTGAGTTTCACTGTAGCACAGTCTCCTTTCTGGGCTTCATTGTCGCCCCATCTAAGATTCAGATGGACCCTGCCAAGGTTCGAGCAGTAACTGACTGGCCGGCCCCAACCACCCGCAAGGAGCTCCAGCGTTTCCTGGGTTTCGCCAACTTTTACAGGCGGTTCATCCGTAATTATAGCACAGTAGCCGCACCACTCATCTCTATGACCTCTGTCAAGGTCGCATTCACTTGGACTGAGTTAGCCGCCAAGGCATTTAACGAGCTCAAGGAACGTTTCACCTCGGCCCCGATTCTCCTTCAACCCGATCCCTCCTTACAGTTTGTCGTTGAGGTGGATGCCTCAGATTCAGGAGTCGGGGCAGTATTATCACAGAGGTCTGCCAAGGACAACAAGCTACACCCATGTTGTTTTCTCTCTCACCGACTCTCTCCCACAGAGAAGAACTACAATATAGGTGATCGGGAGCTACTGGCAGTGAAGCGCGCACTAGAAGAATGGAAGCATTGGCTAGAAGGATCTGAGGTGCCGTTCCTGGTCTGGACGGACCACAAGAACCTGGAATACCTCAGGACGGCCAAACGCCTCAATTCCCGTCAAGCAAGGTGGTCCCTGTTCTTTTCCCGCTTTAACTTCTCCCTGTCCTATCGCCCGGGTTCTAAGAACACCAAGCCCGACGCGCTCTCCCGTCACTTCTCCCCACTCCAGGATCAAGCTTCCGAGGCCACCATCTTACCCTCTCAATGCCTTGTAGGGATAGCACTTCTGGACGTTGAGTCCCGAGTCAGAGCCGCACTCCATCAAGAGCCCAGCCCTCCAGCAACACCCAGGGACAAACTCTTTGTCCCGAGGGCAGAGCGACCCTGTATATTGGAATGGGGGCACAGCTCAAGACTAGCCTGCCACCCAGGAGCAGCTCGCACATTAGCTCTGGTCCAACAACGCTTCTGGTGGCCCACCATGAGGGACGACATCCGCCGCTTTGTGAACGCTTGTGACACATGTACTAGAAGTAAGACCAGCAACAAGCCTCCCGCTGGTCATCTCAGACCTCTTCCTATCCCGCATAGACCCTGGTCCCATATAGCCCTTGACTTTGTCACTGGGCTCCCCGATTCAGAAGGTCACACCTGCGTCCTCACAGTAGTAGACCGTTTTTCCAAGGCTGTTCACTTTGTTCCCCTGCCCGGTCTCCCCACTGCCAAGGAAACAGCGGAACTGTTAATCACTCATGTTTTCCGGCTTCATGGACTCCCGATGGATATCGTATCGGACCGCGGACCACAATTTGCTGCACGTTTCTGGTCGGCCTTTTGTAAGCTGATCGGTGCCACGCCAAGCCTATCGTCTGGATATCACCCACAGACCAACGGCCAGACCGAGCGGGCCAACCAAGACCTTGAAACAGCCCTACGGTGTATGACTTCAAAGGAGCCCCATTCTTGGAATAGGA
The DNA here is from genome assembly GCA_030522415.1 of Channallabes apus. NCBI lineage: Eukaryota > Metazoa > Chordata > Actinopteri > Siluriformes > Clariidae > Channallabes > Channallabes apus. The sequence goes on along the minus strand of CM060128.1, from coordinate 19,629,906 downwards.
TGCTCCCGTGGATCGAATATGCCCACAACTCCTTGCCTACATCGGCCACTGGCCTCTCACCTTTTCAGTGCTGTCTGGGATACCAACCTCCCCTGTTTCCCTCTCAGGAGGAAGAGGTCTCGGTTCCCTCTGCCCAAGCTTTTGTTCGTCGATGTCGGAAGGTGTGGCTGAAGGCAAGGTCAAGAATCCGCCAGTCTGTCTCAGCCTTTAAACGACAAGCTGACCGACGCCGTTCGAGGGCACCGCCGTACCGAGTGGGCCAAAGGGTCATGCTGTCCTCTCGGAATATCCCCCTCAAGACCACCTCTCGCAAACTATCCCCCAGATTCCTTGGTCCGTTTACCATCATTAGAGTCATCAATCCCTGCACTGTCAGACTTCGTCTTCCTTCCACCATGCGCCGGATAAACCCTTCCTTTCACGTCTCCCAGATCAAACCTCTGGTCTCTTGCCCACTGAATCCACCCGCCCGCCCAGCTCCTCCTCCCCAAATCATCGATGGAGGTGAGGCATTCACTGTACGCAGACTCTTGAAGGTCCGACGACGAGGCAGAGGCCTCCAGTACCTAGTGGATTGGGAGAGTTACGGCCCAGAGGAGAGAAGCTGGATTCCATCCAGATTCATCTTGGACCCATCACTCATTGATGACTTCCACCGCCAACACCCTAACGCACTGGCTAGAACGCCAGGTGGCGTCCGTAGGGGGGGGGGTACTGTCACGAGCCACCTAGCTCAACCCAGCACCTCCAGATCCTAAATTCCACTTCGCTTTTTTTTCCCTACTCGCCCACCTATCGCTCAGACACACCTGAACCCTATCTGTCAATTATCTCTTAGCTTTATAAGCACACTGAAAGAACCACCCGGCGCCGCAGTGTCTCACTCGTGTGCCTTACGTCTAGTGTGTTATTGATTCCCTGTATTTTGACTCGTTGCCGACCCAGCTCTCCCTTTGGATTTTCCTTTCGCCTTCTCCGTCTGTTACCTTGCCTGATTCTCGGACTGATTTTTGTGTATGACCCTGCCTGTATTAGGAATCTGATTCTGGACTCGCCCTTTGGATTTGTTCATTCACGTGGCTGGATCTTCTGGTTATCGACCCTTACCTGGCTAAAGACGCTGATTGATCACAAGCGGACCGCATAGCGCTCGCTCGTTCCTCCCGCTACAACCGAGGATAATTCGTGCGCTTCCACTTCCGGGTTCACGGAGGATTCTCTGACGTCTTCACCCAGTCCTCTAGTTTCATCACGAGGTATTCCCCGAAGCATCCTGTGCACGCACCGACTTTCTCTCTCGCCCCGTACACACACACACACACACACACACACACCCCCTCGCGGCTGCGCGCTGACTCTCTCTCGCTCACTCACTCTCACACACACACACACACACACACACATACATACACGCGCTGCTCCCTGCTGCGCGCCGACTCTCTCACTCACACAGACACGCACACACCCACACATACACACTCCTCCTGTCGCTGTTTATTTAACCCTTTAGTGCCCTAATAAATTCCTTTAAGAGAATCTGTGTCTGCTATTGGGTTCTTCCCTCTCCTGCCTTCCCCCGCTCCTGACAGAGTGGCTTATTAACGTGACTGTGAGTGTGTTGTCTCTAAGCGTCTTCCTAATTTGTTGGGTCTCATGCGGTCTGCTGCCAGTGGTTTAAGACACAAAGCATACACGAGCCTCTCCTCTGCCCCCACCATCCCCACCATGAACCCAAGCTCAAGATTTATTAGGGGTTGGCGATATAACCAAAATCTTCTAACACGGTAGAAGCTATTTTCGATAACGATATATATCACAATATAGCAATTTGTATCTGAAAATACAAAAATAAAAATTCAAACACAAAGAAACTGTTTTACAAAATGTTATTTTATATAAACTGTGAATTGCTGGGGTTTGCCGCATTTTTTTTTTACTTTGGCCATATTCGTTTGGATGCTTGGATTTCAGATGATAGAAAAGGTTTGACGTGTTTCCACCACTTGTTAAAACAGTGCACTTGCGTACCTTCCAAATCACGTTCATCTAATTCGTATCACTTTTCTTATACCCGAACCAATTCCACACCACAGAAAGATGCAGCTTTTGTCTTTACAATCTCCTCGTTGTTGGTTTTGTCACATGTAAGCAAACTCACTGCTGTTGCACCGTCTTCTTCCATTGTCGAAGTGTATGTGAAACCAAACACATCAAAAGTGGGACGAAACCGTGGCACCCGATTGAACCAAATATCTGCGCAAATACAGCGCAACGCGACTATCTGGATAGCGCAGTGATGATCTAGTTTATTTGCGCAGCCCGGTGGATCGCGCAGCGCCGCTCGAATCACAAACCTGCGCGACTCAATTTATTTAAAATGTCAGGACTGTTTAATATTGTTTCCGCCTTGCCATGCCTGGTTTGTACATGCGCATCCCAGCGGGGTAAAATGTATTTTGATGGTCGGCGCGGTCTATTTCTGTCAGAGGCGCGCAGCGCTGCCCAGTGGGTCGCGCAGGTTTGTGATTCGAGCAGCGCTGCTCAAGTTGGCCCGACGTTAAACCATTATTGTTGCACTATGGTTCCACTTTTTCTCCCGGCCCCCAACTGATGTCATTTTAAATTGCCTTGTATTAATGATCCATTTATTTGTGTGTGATTGTTTTGAGCGTACTCTCTTCATTATCAATAAAGAAAAGCATGAATTAGAAGAGGTACTTTACTATTATTTTCCACTAATTCCCTCCCGTTCATTGCGCCCCACCTGTCATTTCTGTATTCCCCACTAGTGGGGCGCCCCCCACACTTTGAGAACCACTGGTCTACACTGAAACGCCTTCCGGTTACACTGAGAATCTCATAGGTGTATGTGCGTGCGCGGAGAGTATGTATGTGTGTGTGAGTGCGCAAAGTATGTATGTGTGTGCGCGCGCACGGAGAGTATGTATGTGTGTGTGAGTGCGCATTTCATATGTAGTTGTGTGAGCAGTTAGTAGTATATATGTGTGTATGAGTGTTTCATATGTGTGTGCATGAGTGAAGTTTGATTTAAGCCCTATACGGCGCCTCATAAAGGGGGGGAAAATGGATGCATACCTTTATCTGTTGCCCATTTGTTTGTTTGTTTGTTTCTTTTCCAATCTGGACAACTAATGCATTTATGTTTTCGTATGTATTTTATACAACGAGTCAAGACTAAACCATTTCATTTCGAGGGGGAGGTATAGACTGATTAAGTAATATTCTTTCACACAAATCAAAAGAATTCAGTACAATATGTAATTACAGTATTATAAATAATATGTGTTTTGTTCTGTAGCATATCGTATTTTCATTGATTTTACTCATTGCATTGCTGGACAATGGGTTTGATATTTCCCTTGCTTCCCCATTCCCCCTCCCCTTGCTTCCCCATCCCTCTTCTTGACGGAAGAGCAGAGGAGTATGAGCTCTGGGAAGAAAGGATGTTGTGGAGCATGCACAGTGTAGGCCTGAAGCAGACAATCCTAAACGAACCTGCTGCACCTCTGACGGTGGAGGAACAGGCCCAAGAGGACAAACTTAATGCGGACGCATATTGCGTGCTGGCACCATTACTCGACAATACAAGCTTGGGACTGATATTCAGAGACACTAAAGACAAAGGTAGAGAGAGTCTCAGAGTGTTACGAGAACACTACATTGGTAAAGGTAGGCCCCGGATTGTCTCCCTGTACATAACACTTACCTCGCTGAAGAAAACGGACACAGAGACTGTGACCGAATACATTATCAGAGCAGAGCAAATCATTACGGCGCTCAGAGGTGCAGGTGAAGCACCAAGTGAAGGACTGATGATGGCGATGGTTATGAGGGGATTACCAGAAAAGTACAAGCCATTCACGTTGATGGTTACACATGGTTCAGCGGATATGAAGTTGGGAGAGTTCAAAGCTAAGTTTCAAAACTTTGAGGCCTCGGAAGATTCCGACCCAATCGCAGAGGAAGCGGGAGAGAGGGTCCTGAAGGCCCAGGAGGCACCAAAGAAGAAGGACGGACACGCGACGGACCTAGTGTGCTGGCGATGTGGAGAAAAGGGCCACCGGAAAAATAACTGCACAAAGAAAGCTTGGTGTAGTTTCTGCAAAATCACAGGTCACACACATAAAGCGTGCAGAAAGAAAGAACGTGCACAAAGCTCTCGGTGCGCGTGTGCCCAAGATAGCGGCCGTGGAGGCGATAGCCGTAAAGCTAGTCGTGGGCGAGATGGCGTGCGGGGAGCCACGGGAAGAGAAGACTTCACATTAGGGGCGCAGGCAGAAGAGGCCAGCCAGTCAGGGCAACAGCCACCGATCCAGAGAAAAGGGCTGCTCGTGGACACGGGTGCGTCATCCCACATCATCAATGACAGGAGCCATTTCAAGAACTTTGACAGCACCTTCAAGCCCGAGAGGCATAGCATGGAGCTGGCAGATGGGAAGCGCACCTTCGGGTTGGCACAGGGCAGGGGAGACGCACAGGTGTGCCTCATCGACCGCGAGGGGCGCCGGTGTACAGTGACGTTAAAAAACGCCCTCTACATCCCTTCCTTCCCACAAGAACTCTTCTCAGGTAAGAGTGCCACCGCTAATGGTGCCAAAGTGTTCTTTGATGAAGGTAAAAATGTTCTTGTAGCACCTGGTGGAGCAAAGTTTAACATTCATGTACAGTATGTACTGTACAGTAAGAGAATGTATTACTTACAAACTGAGTATGATGAAGGTGATATGTGTAATGTCAGCCATGATATCCAAACATGGCATGAGATCATGGGCCATTGTAATTACGAGGACATCTTGAAATTACAGGAAGTATCAGTAGGCATGCACATTACAGGTGCAAAGGGTAGGCCTGATAAAGAATGTAGTGTATGCATAGAGGGTAAGGTTACTCAAACAAGCTGGTAAACACAGATTTAACTGGTACAGTAAACAAAGGATCAATAGAAGGTTTCAAGTATATGCAATCTTTCACAGATGTGTGTACAGGGGCGGTGTTTGTTTACTTTCTGTTAAGTTTTAAATGTAGAAGAAGTGTGTGTCCGAGCTAAGTTTTAAGCTAAGAGAAGAAGAGTTATTTCTTGTTGTGTCCGCTGCACCTTGATACACTTACCGGTCCGGGCCCGATCGACCGGGAGAGACAAACACACACACACGCAGGCATGATGTCTGAAGATCTCTGTTTATTCTCAGCAAAGAGAGCACATTTAAACGGTGCTACGTCCCGACCATCAAAAGAACCAGTCATTAACATGTCAGTCATAGAGGGACCCGGAGACAGACAGGTGTGAGGAGATGCATTTGCATTCTCCTGATTAAACAAAAGGGTTCTAGCAGACAAGAGCCATTTGGATTTATCCTCGTCTAGATACATGATATAGAAGGTGTTACCACAGAAGGCATGAGGAAGCACAGTGAGGGGTCTGGCACAGGAATCTTCTAATTAGATTACAGTGTCTTACAATGTCATAAAACCTATAAAAATAAAACCTTACACTTTCTCAAAGCAAAGAGTGATTCAATTCAGGCCACTGAGAAGTTCCTGGCAGATGTAGCGCCTTATGGCAATGTAAAATGCATACGGTCAGATAACGGGACTTCACCAATAGAGGATTATAGAGACACTACTGAGACAGAATAAAATCAAACACGAGACGTCTTGTCCCTACTCGCCACACCAGAACGGGATAGCAGAGAGGGAGGGACGCACTCTTTTTGAAATAGCAAGGTGTAAACTCATTGACAATGGTCTGCCCAAAAGCCTTTGGCATTATGCCATTCAGGAAGCTGCCTACACCAGAAATCGGTGCTTTAACAAACACACGGGTACTACAACTTACACAGCACTAACGGGGAAGAAGTGTGATCTAGCCAAGTTGCACAAATTTGGGTCAATGTGTTACGCCTACCAGCCAGGGGTAAATTAGATTCTAGGTGTGAGAAGGGACTGTTCGTAGGACATGACAAGGGTAGCCCCGCCTTCCTAGTTTACTACCACGGTAAACAGAAAGTACAAAAACACAGACTAGTGAAATTTGTCACAAAGACAACTTGTGAGAGCGAGACTCAGACTAAGGAGCTAGAACTGGACCCCATAGTAAATAGTGAAGATAGAGAACCACCACAGTCTAGTACGCTCAACACTGATATACAGGCTGGAGGTTTACAGTTGCTAGAGGATGATGGCGAGTAGCACCCTAGGGTGACGCCACATGCCCCAAACAGAGGGAAATATCCCATCAGCGAGTGTAAACCTCCAGGGTATCTGAAGGATTATAGCCAGGAAGATAGTGATGAGGATGACAGCACACTCACTATTGCTACCGAGCTGTTTGTGGTATTCTAATAACTTTTAACGAGGCTATGACATCAGCTGAGTCAGAGAAGTGGAGGAGAGCAATGGATGAGGAAATTCGGTCTTTAGAGGACAACCAGACCTTCACCTTGACTACATTACCAGAGGGCAGAGAGACAGTGGGAGGTAGATGGGTATATTCAATTAAGGAGGGCAGTGACGGACATGACCAATACAAGGCTAGATTCGTAGCCAAAGGATATAGTCAGAAGGCAGGGATAGATTATGGCGAGACATTCTCACCTACAGCCAATATGACCAGTGTGCGCGTCAAATGGCGCATCAAATTACATCAAATCTACGTAAAAACAGCCTATCTGCACGCGCCCATCGATCGTGACATTTATATGGAACAACCTGAGGGTTACGAGAAGGGAGGAAAAGAGCTTGTGTGTAAGTTGAAGAAGTCCATTTACGGTCTGAAACATTCGGGACGTAACTGGAATGAGATGCTTCACACATGTCTAATTGATGATGGTTTTACACAGAACCCAGCAGACTACTGCGTTTACACAAAAGAATCCAAACAGACAGGTAAAGTAATAGTTATTATTTGGGTGGATGATCTTATCATTGCAGCCAGCAACAACAAGAGGCTAGAGCAAGTGAAGACCATGCTTTCCACTAGGTTTAAGATGAAAGACCTCTCTCCGCGTTTGGGTTCACCATCCACGCTACATTGGGCTAACCGCTAAATCTACGTCTTCTGGTCCCTCAGGTTAGTACATCCGTGACAGAATGACTGAGCCCTCCGCGGTGAACCCAGCGGATCATGCGCGTCTCTGCGGCGTTGTGGATCAGCATGCCGCGCTAATCAATCAGCTAACCGGAGAGCTCGCTTCTCTGCGCCGCGAGGTCGCCGAGCTCCGGCGGGAGAATGCGGATCTCCGCGCGGCTGTTGAGGTATGTTGGAAAGATCCTGAATCGTTTTGACATGCAGGAGTGTAGAACTAGGGAAACACCGTGTGACCAAAAGATAGACTATTCTGTGGATGCACCTAAGATGACTGACGCAAAGAAGTACAGAGAGGCTGTAGGTGGCCTCATATTCTTGGCTACCTGTACACGACCCGACTTATGTTTCATAGTAAGCAAACTATCACAGCATTTTGCAAACCCCACAGATGAGCATTGGGTTACAGTGAAACATGTTATCTCTAGGGTACTGCAGACAAACAGCTCTGTTTCAGAAAGAGCGACGAAGGGTTAGGCCTCGTAGAATACAGTGACGCAGATTGGGGGGCAGACACCAGTGTGTGAGTATGGCCAAAGACAGTTCATTAGTCTCTTGGAAAACCAAAAAGCAACACACAGTAGCCCTGTCAACGTGCGAAGCCGAATACGTGGCTCTAGCTCTAACAATACAGGAGTGTATTTATTTGGAGCAACTGCTGAAAGGTATAGATACCTATGAGTACATGAAAACAGTTGTTAAAAATGAAAACAAAGTTATTCTGCTAACACCTGCCGTACTTCGGTTATGTAAGGATAAGAGTTGGCTAGTAGTGAAGGGAAGTTTGAATCATTTTAGTGACTCAGTTCTTTGAATCTCGTTCATCAAAATAAACAAATCTATTTTTGAGTCATTTAGTTCATTTCATTCTTTGGATCAGAAACAAAATACAATGTTACATTTTACAGACCCCTAACACGTCTACACACAAATTTTGGCTATAGTTCCATTAATGAAAATATTACAATGCAGCTAAGGACATTTTATGATGAACAGAATGAGCAGCTCACCTCTCATATCTTCTAGGACTCATCGAGAAGAACTTTAAGACTCCGTTCAATTATGTTCCCTGTGTACTGCGCTTCATAGCGTCTATGGGAGTCACGTGACAAAAGAACAAACAATTCGTATCTACTCATTTCTGTTTCCTGTATATAACCTACGGAGGTTTTGCGATGCTTTCTGCACGCACAGTAGAAAATTAACGAATCACTCTCCGAGACTACTCATTCTTCTGAGTCACGTTGAATCCTCTCCATTGCAACACTATTCATTCATTCATCTTCTATACCGCTTTATCCTGTATTTAGGGTCGCAGGGACCTGGAGCCTATCCCAGGAGACTCAGGGGATGAGGCAGGGTACAGCGTGCCAATCCATCGCAGAGCACACACACCCATTCACACACTATGGTCAGTTTGGGAACGCCAATAAGCCTAATCTGCATATCTTTGGACTGTGGGAGGAAACCGGAGTACCCGGAGGAAACCCACCAAGCACGGGGAGAACATGCAAACTCCATGCACACAGGGACGGGAATCGAGCCTGGCAGGGAATCGAACCCGGACCCTGGAGGTGCAAAGGCAACAGTGCTAACCACTACACCACCGTGCCGCCACTATTCAAGATATTTTTTTAAAAATCCTTTACAGCTTTCCTTTACATTTTTCTGACCAATTCAGGAGACATTAAATGACAAAATACTAGAGATTTCCAAAAGTAAACACTTCCTACTGCAAGTTAGTGGTGCTATGCTTGAGCCTCACAGTTGTTACATCCATGTGCTTTCTTCTTTTAACATAAGTCTGAGGTTTGATGCACATCACTCAATGTACAAATAAGTTATTAGCCATAATAAGTTTAAGGGCTCCTCATGGGTGAACCATTTGAGGTATCAAAAAATCCTTCACAATTTTAGATCCTCAATGTCTTGAGATCATATCAGCCTTGTTTTATGGCGATCGTATAAATTGCCTAGGGGGAGTAAATCATATCCCATTAAGCGCATTTTTCAAACAACCCAAAATACTGTAACTGACTCCCTATTAAGCAGATGCCATGACATGGGTCATGAAAGTTGTTCAGCTCAACAAACTAAGCTAAATATGTACAGGTCTCATGCATATCTCCGCAAGTGGATATGAGCTACTGTATGCAGCTAAGTTCCAGGAGTGTTGTGAAGGCCCTGTGCCACCCCTGGGCCCAGTCACGCTGCCCTTCCTCAGACGCACTTGCACTCTCTGTGTGAAATGTTTTGAAACATTAGACCTTTCCACTTATAAGATAGAACATTAATTTTCATCTATTATGTTTTTATATAACTAAGCAGGGGTATTAGTCATTTGTTGACTTAATCAAACGACATAAAATTTCTTTTTATTACATGTTATATAAAAACTGTGTTATTACTGCATTTACTTTTCACATCTGTTTCCAATGTATTTGATGGTCTACATTAATGCATTTTATTTTTGCTCTTTATCAAAAGGCAAAGTATGTGTGCATTAATAATGCATCATGTGATTCTGTTGTGTATGGCACCCTGGATGCGCAACCTCCCACGCAAAAAAAAAAAAAAAGTTTCGGCCTAAACTTTTTCCTTTTTTGCTGTCACTTTTTATTCAGACATTTACAAATAATAATATACTGTATACATACTGTAGACAGCATCATAAGTAAAACAAGGCTTTATTCAGTGCTATGTAAGTTTGCAACACAGTAGATAAGTAGATAAACAAACAAAAGTGTTATACTAGGCTGTTTTATTACTGTACATACATAATATGATACTCATGAAGGAAAAAAATAGATGCATACCTAATGCAATCTAATGCATTTATGTTTTGGTACTGTATGTATTTTATACGACGAGTCAAGACTAAACCATTTCATTTGGAGGGGGAGGTATAGACTGATTAAATAATATTCTTTCACACAAATCAAAAGAATTCCAGTACATGTAATTACAGTACTAGAAACGAAATGTGTTTTTTCCTGAAGCATATCGTATTTTCATTGATTTTATTCATTGCATTACTGTACAATGGGTTTGTTTTTTAATTGCTCCTCCCAGCCTGGAAACTCTTTTCCTGGAAATACAGGAAAATCAACCATTAAACTTCAAGTGGCACAATCCAAAACATGCTTGGGCAATGACTGATTAAAAAATAAATGCTTATATGGAAGTTCTGTGAATGTGTAAGCTTCAGACATAAAACTGTGCAATTAAGATCTGAGAAAGTGTCACGTACTCCGCGTATGTGTGAGCGTGGCATAGTCGCAGAGGCACGATGTTGGTTTAAATGTTACTTTTACTCACCATAAAACTTTTAATGTCACTCATATAACGATACTCACTCAAAGTTCTACAAGAACAATATTACCAAAAATAGCAACAGTAACAGAGCCACATCAGCAGTAATAGTAACAAAAGCTAGACGCCGACTGATTCTCAATCAGGCTATTTATAATCAACATAATCACTTTCCTCGGCTCAGGTGAATGCTTCCCCCACCTGACCGAGGTGCAGTCTGGGACATGCAGTTCACACTTAAACATAATCAAAAAAACTACAAACAAAAACAGTCTTTGGGCGCCCTCTTGGGGTTAAACCCTTACAGTATCCCCCGTAAAAACGCTCCCCTGGAGCGTTGCCGGAGGTCCAGGACTTCCACCCCAATGGTTCAAGTCTGTCCTCCTAAGCCAGAGTCGGTCAAACTGCCCCCCTGTGTCGAGTTGATGAGGAGCTTTAGAGCCGGGCCATTCAGCTGGCACGTAGCTCTCCGAATCCGGTTGCGGAACGGGCCCGACGGTCTTGGAGCTTGGCAGCAGAGGAGCAGACGCGACACCCACGGCGCGTGGTGGCAGATAAGCTGACGCAATGTCCGCAGGACTCGGCGGCTGCAGAGCTGACTGGATGTTCGCGGATCTTGGCAGCAGATGAGCTGACGCTATGTCCGAGGATCTTGGCGACAGATGAGCTGACGCAATGTCCGCGGGACTCGGTGGCTGCAGAGCTGAGGCGATGTTCTCGGAGCTTGGTGGCTGCAGAGCGGAAAAGACGTCCTCGGAGCTCGGCAGCTGCAGAGCTGGAGCGACGTTCTCCCAGCTCGGTGGCTGCGGAGCTGGCGCAATGTCTGTGCTGCTTGGAGGCTGCAGAACTGAAGCGGAGTGGGCATGATACTCTCCAGGATGCACCTTGCCTCACCACTTTCGATTTCAAGCAGAGGCGGCGGAGGTGGAGGAAGTGCATTGTCCTCACCGTGCAGCATAATTTGAGTGTTCGTTTCTTTGTCTGTTTTGTTTCTTTGTGATCCCTATTTTGGGTTATATCCAAAATATATATATTTTGGGCATTAACAACAGTCGTTACCACCCGAACCTGACAGAATGCTCGACCTTCCCAAGGCATAGCAGAGGGGCCCTCGGGAGAATAATAATTTATATATTTTTTGGAACTGGTGGGACTGTGACATCGGGGCAAGCTGGTAGACAGCAATCCGCCTGCCCTATGCAAGGACAATGATCATCCGCGAGCCTCAGTGAGAGGTGTCACCTTCGTCCACGAGCCTCAGTGAGAGGCGCCTGTTCGTCCGCGAGCCTCAGCGATAGGCGTCACCTTCGTCCACACCTCTCCCGAGACCCTCAGTGGGGATTCCACCCCCGCCCACACATCGACCAAGAGCCTTGAATAAAGGCTTCATCCCTTCAGAGCGCCTACAGGGAGATCCCATAACCTCAACAGCGGAGTGCTGCATCCGCCGCCCGGGTTGGAGGATCATCCAGTACTGCCTCGGCCACCCGGATTGGAGGACAACCCAGCGCTGTCTCCGAGGCTCTACTTCCGAGAGCAACACAGCGCTTCCTCCACCGCCCGGCCTACGGCATCGATCCGGTGCTGCCTCAGCTGCCCGGCTTACAGGAGAATCCAGCACTGCCTCCATCAGTAAGAGTAAAATCTTTCCGTGCCACGGGCATATGCCACTCCACATGTCACCGCTGTGCGCGCATGGCACTGGCAGCTGCCACTCCACATGTCACTACTGCATGCGCATGGCACTCCGCATGGCATTCCACATGTCACCACTGCGTGCGCATGGCACTCCACATGTCACCGCTGCGTGCGCATAGCACTCAACATGTCAGCGCTGCATGCACATCGCACTCCGCATGGCACTCCACATGTTTCCGAGGCTCTACTTCCAGTGCTGCCTCAGCTGTCCAGTCTACAGAAGGAGCCAGCTCGTCAGTGTCGGGTGAAAGGACACTGGACAATAAGGATGTGTCCAGTGACCGCCAATAGCGCTCCGGAGGAGCGGTTTAAGGGGGGGGGTTACTGTAAGGAATCTTTTTTGTAGTCTTTGTTTTGCAGACTCAGTTTCCCAGAAGGCACCTCGGTCAGATGATGCGGGAGCACACCTGAACCGAGGCAGGTCATTAAACCTTCAACAAATAGCTGATTAGTCTGGGAAACTGGGTCGAGCATTGAACGTTTGTACGTACTGTCAGTTAAGTGGGCATTTTGTTTTGTGTATTGTTTTTCTTTGTTTACATGTTGGTTTATTTTATATTGTTATTTTGTAGTTCATGTTATCCCATAACTACTAAGTATGTCCCCATGCTAAATGTGTTTATGGTGTTCTAGTGTTTGTGGAGCTGATTTGGTGTTGAGTCATGTTGTGTTGTGTGTTAGAGAATAGGTAAGTAGTGAGCTCTGTGTCCCTTAGCCGTGCCTCTGTGTGTCCCTTAGCCGTGTCCCGAGTCTCTAGTGTTGTGGTAGGTATTTGGTAAGTGTAGCTAGGTGTATGTTTAGCTATAAGGTAAGTGTAGCTAAGTGCATGTTAGGCTAAAGACATGTTTAGCTAGATGTATGGTTAGCTAATAGCCATGTTTAGCTGATTGCCATGTCTTTAGCCTTAGCCCTGTCTCGTGTCTCTCCAAGTCTCTCGTCTTGTCCCCGTTTTCAGCTCCATACTTAGCTTGAGTCTGTGTTCGTCCTTAAGCATGTCTCTCAACATATTGCTTATCTTTAGTGTAACGGGTATTAGAGCCTGTGTTTCGTCCTTAACAAAAATTAAGCAGTCATTAAGTCATTTACTAGAGCTGCATGATTAATCGAAAAAGCAAAATCACAATCTTGATCCTGGCATAAAGGCATATCTCATATCTCATTGCTCGCATGTATAATGAAAACTGAGCCCCGACCAAGTATTGTATATGTTCACGCTTTTCACGCTCGTTCACGCTTTTACATACGTGTGTGTGTGGGTCGGTGGGTGGCTGTGTGTATACACACTGATAGCCACATTAATCGGCTACTTTAAAAAATTTTTTTTTTACAAATAACAAATACAAAATGGACAAGTCATAATATTCAAACAATAAAAATTATATAATAAAATCACTGTTGCTCCTCCTCTCTGATGTCTTTCTATCTCATAAAAAGCAGACTCTTTAAACGCTATTCAAGTCATCTATGTGTCCATGCCCAGATTTTTGTAAAGAAATACATACTTTTTCTGGACAGTAAGTGCAGTGGAGGCAGCACAGTGTCTTAGTGGTTAGCACTGTCGCCTTGCACCAGGGTCGAGGTTCGAGTCGTGCCTCGGTGTCTGTGTGCATGGAGTTTGCATGTTCTACTAGTGTTTGGTGGGTTTCCTCCAATTCCCATAAAGTGAGTGTGTGTGTATGTGTGTGTCCTACATGAGACATACATAAACTTTCTTGACATCACTTAGACTATGGGAACAATGAGTTTGGTCCGACACAACTTGTTTCTCTTCACGTCGTATAGATTTGTCATCTTTGGAAGACTTCCACTGAAAGGAACATTGAGAGTATAAAATTTGATGCAAAGTAATGAAAACTCCCAGGTGTTACCTAAATAATAATAAAAAATAATAATCCAGACCCTGTTCTTTAATAAATATGAATCCAGGTTTTGCATATGATTATGCTTTTGCTCTAATTAATGTGAATTCTATGCTGTTTTACACTTTTTGCTTATGATTATCATTAAATTATAGTAACTGGGAAGTGCTAATGTGTTTGATACCTTTAGAAAAGAAATTCATTTCTCAAATGCAAACATGCATATACTGTAATACTTAAGCAGAACATAACTTGACATGTACTGGCATGGATATACCCAAAAAATTATTTCTGACTATTAAATAATATGACTGACATATTATTCAGCTGCAACACGTTTAATTGAAATTGCAATTACTTGTTACAAACCTCAACACTTGATAATTCAAGGTTCTGATACTCTCTGCAGATCATCTACTTCTCCAGGGTAGAACAGGACTGTTCTCTCTCCTCCACCTTTTTCTCACTTTTGTTGAAAATTTTTCAAAGGTCATTTTTTGATTTGTCAATCCTTCACCACCAAACACTTTAAAGACCTTTGTGGCTCAGTAGACATATCTGACAGGTCATTGCTGGTAAATAAAAGTTGGATGAAGGAACCATCATTCAGATATTTGGACTTTGGCTGGCCACAAGTTTTTGCCTTCTTTTGTGCTGAGAGTGGACATCTGCAACAGGTTGGTGGGAAGGTTCTCTGCTGAGACAGGCATGGTAACGACTGGCATAGTCAAACTCACACTGCCCTGTGTCAGAGCATGCCAGAGTTGTTGCCTCTCATGAACTTTTCCTGGCTTGTGTTTAATGAAGAGGTGGTGTTTATCAGCTTACTGAGTTGCTTTAGTTACTGTGCAATGTGGACTTTGGTTGTTGGCTGGAGCAGGTTGTTTGGGTCTCTACAGGAGTTTGACCTGGAGCAGCATAGCCTTGGTCCTCAATCTTGAGCATGTCTTTGTGCCCACTGTGTTTATTAAGCAGCAAGGAGCTGGCCAGCACTTATGGTCCAAAACAAAGATCCTGCCTCCAGTCTTCACAGTTCCAGTGCTGGTGGCGGTTGGTGAAGACAGCCGAGGCAGAGGTGGTGGGTCTTGGCATTCTGTAAAAACTAAAAACAAGAATGCAATAAGTCATTCTGGCCTGGATAGCAAAGAAAAAAGTACTCACATACTCATAATGGGAAAACATTTATTAACAAGGAAACTAAATTGTTACATTTTTAGAAGAAGTTATCACTGCTATGTGGTTTGGCTATGTAAAAGTCCAGTAAATGATAGGGCTGCATGTTCCCTTTCAAACCTGGATGCTGCGTGAAAACGCTATGGGAACCATTTTGCCATGTTGCCGGTTGTGAAGCATGTGTGTGCAAACACGCCAAATTTTTGGCTATATATAATCTCGGTCAGGTGACGTCATCTGATTAGACGCAGCTGGAGGTTATAAATACTAGTGAGCCGGCGACAAACCTCAGATTAATTTGTCTGAACGGACGTCCGGTCACGTGGTAGTGCGGCATTAGGACGCAGCATCTCGTTCCCGCCTTTTCAGGGAACAGGGTTACAGCAAAGTTCCCTTTCAAAGGCTTTTACTCGATGCTGTGTGAAAACGCTATGGGAACGAGAATACCAACGCCGCCTCACTACAAGTGTCTGGACCCCCAGGTTGTGTAGCGTGTGCGCACAAGGCCAGGAAGTCTCAGATTCATGTCTGGGAAGTGAATGGTATATCAGAGAATATGTCCCAGGGTAATGTCAAAAAACTATATACTACATGCCATGGTAAATTTTCTTGTGTTGTGTTTTCATTCAATGATATGTTAACTGTATTCATTGCATATTTAGCTATTTCAATGTTCTGTTTGTGCACAGTAAGTTAAACTGTATTGTGTAAAATGTATTTGTGATAGCCCCTCTGTATCCGAGGGATTTTCATGCCAGTGTCAGGCCTTTGCCAGCATTAAAGATAATGTGTGTTTAATTTGTGTAGAAGAGAATTAGAAAAACTAACAGTGCTGATATTTAATCTTCATAATCCTTATTGTCCACTGAGCATTTTTCAACATATGTTATAAAAACTATGCTTGTCTATGATGCTTAATTAAACAAAACAGTTTTTCTGTGTAACAGGTAAAATGCACAAACAAGTTTGAGTCATTATTTTTCAGGTTTTTAGAAAGGGACGACTTGAATATCTCCGTCAAGATCTGACCAATGCACAGGTCTGCACTCATGAAGGAGCAGCGCACCAGACAAAACGCCCTCGCCGTGGTCAGTCAGAGAGGAGGGGATGTTTCAGCACCACAGTGATGGATGAAGATGAAGAGCTGGAGAGAGCGATACTGTGTATCTCTTCTTCCAAACCGTCTGTGCACAGATGTGAGTAAACATGTATTTTAAATTAAAAACAGATCAGTATGCCTATTATGAAATGTACTGTACATATCTATATTGTCTTTATTTTATCTTTATATTTCCATGTTTCTTTCAGCTCCTGCTGCGGAAAATACCTTTGCAGCTTATGCTACATAGCCAACGCCATCGACTGCCATAGAAAGTACAGGCATCGGGACCTGAAAGAGCTGTCTAATCAAAAGTCCTCCTGCGCTGGGACCATGAATTGAGGTTTTCCCAAACTGAATATTCACTTGAATCTTTCCTTCTCATCCCAAACAGCCAGTGACGTAGATTACTGAACTGCAAAGGTATTTTCTTTGTACAAGGATCTGTAGAATCATGGAGAAGGAAGGATCTAAGCATGGAGAAGGAGATGACCTGGAGAGAGTTTCAGGATTTTACATTTAATAAGATGAAAAGACAAAGATGGGAAAAGATAATGTAAGAAAGGGGGAGACTGACAATGGTTTCTCAAGTGTGTATTTTTTTGTTCTTCTTGTTCTTTATATATATTTTTTACATATTTTTTGTTCACTAATGCTGCCCTTTGTCAAAAAGAAAAAAATAACTATTAAAAATGTCCACTCATCTAATTATTAATATTATTATTCGTATCCATATGTATATTTATCTCTTTTATCTTTCTGTTGAAATCGGTAAGACACTCTGGTGGCCCCATTCATTCTAATCATTCATACTTCCATTAAATACTTCTATTAAATATCCTTTTTTGTCAATTGTATATATGATTCGTATTCAGTTTTATTAGGGTTGCCATGTTATTGTTGCCAAGAGTGTTCAATATTTGTTTAAAATACAATAAGTTCTGCATGCTTTATTAAGAAAAGTGAATAATGTATAGTGAAAAGTAAAACAAATTAATAAGTGTGGAGATTGTAACAAGTAATTGCAATTTCAGTTAAAAGTGTTTCAGCTGAATAATTGAAGTCAGTCTTATTATTTAACAGCCACAAACCATGTTTTGGATATAACCATGCCGTTACATTATCAAGTTATGCTTCAGTACTAAATGCATGGTTGCAATTGAGAAAATTTATTTCTTAATCTATGAAGCACATTAGCACTCACCTCATAGTTGCTGTAATTTAATGATAATCATAAGCAAAAAGTGTAAAACAAAGGATTCACATTTATTACATTTTCACCCAGAGCGGGATTCGAACCCATATTAACAAAATATTGGCTGTCCTTGAGTGTCAGCTCAAACCATATGTAAGCATATGATGTGGTAAGTATACTTAAAGAAACCTACACCAGCCAAGAGTTCACATAGTCTTTTTCTTACTATGCATGTATTATTAAATTGTTTATCCACTACCGCCCCCTGGCGCTGGTTGGTCGCACGTGCATCGTTTGTTTTTTGTTGCGCATAGTCCACTGTGGTAACCCCTCAATGGGAGCAGCTGAAAAACTAACAGCATTATTTATAAAGTTATGTATTTTTAACTAGGCGGCTAAGGTAAAGATCAGGGGGGTGTTCCAGAAAGCAGGTTATGTGACATACAGAGGTGGAAAGTAACGAATTACATTTACTCGCGTTACTGTAATTGAGTAGCTTTTTTGTGTATTTCTACTTTTTTAAAGTAGTTTTAAAAATCTGTAATTTTACTTTTACTTAAGTACGTTTTGTTTGAAGTATTGTAATTCGCTACATTTTAAATCATATTCGCTACTGAGTAAAAAATAAATGAATGAAAATGATAAAACAATAAAAAAATATTATGGTTTGTATAAATGCTCCGTTGCGCTGCGTGTGTGTATCATGTCCTGGTCGCGCGCCGCTCCAGACTCCACTCCAGGTTTTCTGACATCGGCATCTTCCTGACCTTCCACACGGTCGCTTCCGCCCTGAGTGACGTCATCGACTAGCGCGACTGGAGAGAGACGCGGGAAAGATGAAAGAGGTTGTGATTTTGGCGTTTTGACATTTGGTTGTGTATTCTGGTTTGACTTTTTGCCTCCAATTGACTTTGATTATTGCTTTGTCCCTATGGTTTGGTTGGTCTTTGTATATATTTATAGATAATTTCACTGTATGTCTGTGCACTCACTAGTAGCAGGGGCGTGGCTGCCATTTATTTTTGGAAGAGGGAGTTTATTTGGGAATTTATTTGCTCAGGAATAAAATAAAGATAGCTGACTACCTTATTGTACGGAATGATGGGGGGGATAAAATTATATATACATAATATACAGTGGTGTGAAAAACTATTTGCCCCCCTCCTGATTTCTTATTCTTTTGCATGTTTGTCACACAAAATGTTTCTGATCATCAAACACATTTAACTATTAGTAAAAGATAACACAAGTAAACACAAAATGCAGTTTTTAAATGAGGGGTTTTATTATTTAGGGAGAAAAAAAATCCAAACCTACATGGCCCTGTGTGAAAAAGTAATTGCCCCCTGAACCTAATAACTGGTTGGGCCACCCTTAGCAGCAATAACTGCAATCAAGCGTTTGCGATAACTTGCAACGAGTCTTTTACAGCGCTCTGGAGGAATTTTGGCCCACTCATCTTTGCAGAATTGTTGTAATTTGAGGGTTTTCTAGCATGAACCACCTTTTTAAGGTCATGCCACAACATCTCAATAGGATTCAGGTCAGGACTTTGACTAGGCCACTCCAAAGTCTTCATTTTGTTTTTCTTCAGCCATTCAGAGGTGGATTTGCTGGTGTGTTTTGGGTCATTGTCCTGCTGCAGCACCCAAGATCGCTTCAGCTTGAGTTGACGAACAGATGGCCGGACATTCTCCTTCAGGATTTTTTGGTAGACAGTAGAATTCATGGTTCCATCTATCACAGCAAGCCTTCCAGGTCCTGAAGCAGCAAAACAACCCCAGACCATCACACTACCACCACCATATTTTACTGTTGGTATGATGTTCTTTTTCTGAAATGCTGTGTTACTTTTACGCCAGATGTAACGGGACACGCACCTTCCAAAAAGTTCAACTTTTGTCTCGTCGGTCCACAAGGTATTTTCCCAAAAGTCTTGGCAATCATTGAGATGTTTTTTAGCAAAATTGAGACGAGCCTTAATGTTCTTTTTGCTTAAAAGTGGTTTGCGCCTTGGAAATCTGCCATGCAGGCCGTTTTTGCCCAGTCTCTTTCTTATGGTGGAGTCGTGAACACTGACCTTAATTGAGGCAAGTGAGGCCTGCACTTCTTTAGATGTTGTCCTGGGGTCTTTTGTGGCCTCTCGGATGAGTTGTCTCTGAGCTCTTGGGGTAATTTCGGTCGGCCGGCCACTCCTGGGAAGGTTCACCACTGTTCCATGTTTTTGCCATTTGTGGATAATGGCTCTCACTGTGGTTCGCTGGAGTCCCAAAGCTTTAGAAATGGCTTTATAACCTTTACCAGACTGATAGATCTCAATTACTTTTGTTCTCATTTGTTCCTGAATTTCTTTGGATCTTGGCATGATGTCTAGCTTTTGAGGTGCTTTTGGTCTACTTCTCTGTGTCAGGTAGCTCCTATTTAAGTGATTTCTTGATTGAAACAGGTGTGGCAGTAATCAGGCCTGGGGGTGACTACAGAAATTGAACTCAGGTGTGATAAACCACAGTTAAGTTATTTTTTAACAAGGGGGGCAATCACTTTTTCACACAGGGCCATGTAGATTTTGAGGTTTTTTTCTCCCTTAATAACGTAAACCTTCATTTAAAAACTGCATTTTGTGTTCAATTATGTTATCTTTGACTAATAGTTAACGGTTTTTGATGATCAGAAACATTTAAGTGTGACAAACATGCAAAAGAATAAGAAATCAGGAAGGGGGCAAATAGTTTTTCACACCACTGTATATAAGGTTATCAAAGCAGTCCCACAGCTTAATCATAGCTAAAACAATCCAGTGAAATATTAGACTGTGAGACTTTTTTGAGCCAGGTATTTTATATAGTTTAGCTTAGGTTTATATTTTATATAGTTTATATAGGTTTAGGGAGGCCGGGAAGGTACCTGTATTTTTGTTTGTGTTTTTTTTTTTTTTTTGCAGGTAATCTAGCTACTAAATATAAATACCATTTTGTTTATTATTTTGGCCTGGGTCCATCCTGAATCTGATCCTCCCCCTGTTGTGTGTGTGTGTGTATACAAACTTCATTTTTTCATCAGTTGGATCTAGTTCTTTCTGCCATATACCACTATTTCCATACAGTTTAAAATAGAACCCTGAACCAGTCTTTTGCTGTATGACCCTAGACTGGGACGTAACACCATATTTAAGTGACCACTTTGATTTTTAAGCACAAGAAAGACAACAGCTTTATTATGCAAAGGTGTTCCTTCAGTTAAAAAACAACTACTTTGAGATTTTATATCAGCTCATCTTTTTTGAACTACGCTAGAATGCCTCATCCCACCCCCGCTGTTAAAAAAAT
Organism: Channallabes apus; assembly: GCA_030522415.1. Taxonomy (NCBI): domain Eukaryota; kingdom Metazoa; phylum Chordata; class Actinopteri; order Siluriformes; family Clariidae; genus Channallabes; species Channallabes apus. The sequence goes on along the minus strand of CM060128.1, from coordinate 19,609,139 downwards.
AAAAATAAAAAAGTAACTCGGTAACTTTTACTCTGAGTACATTTTTTAATGAGCTACTTTTTACTTTTAGTTGAGTAGATTTTTATAATGGTAACTTTACTTGTACTTAAGTAAAATTTCACTGAAGTAACAGTACTTGTACTTGAGTACAAAATTTTATTACTCTTTCCACCTCTGGTGACATACCCGGATAAGTTTGAGGGTAAGTTAGTGGATAACCTCAACTTTCGGTTCCAAAAACAGAGGTAACTTTCTGGGTATGTATGTAACCATAGCAACTTACTCTCTGAAGATGAGCTGCTCGGTAGCAGGTTATGTTCCAGGGTAAGTTTGTTTCAGAAGGTTATTCAGCATGCCGCGCCCATTTGATGAGGATCCCGTGGACGTGGAGGCACAAATTATACAAGGTTTTTTTCGCCGGGAGAGAATTATAAGACCGCGTAATGATGTTTTTTCATTTCCTAATGATTATTAGAAAGAGTTTTATTGGTTTTCAATGGAAACGTTAATTTACTTAACACATCTCTTGAAACCGCATATTGCAAATGTCACAAACGGCGGGTCTGCGCTTAGTAAACATTCCGTGCATAGCACTTAATTTTTTGTACAACGTGGGCGATGCAGAGCATGTGGGAAAGGCAACTGTATGCAGAGGTGGAAAGAGTAATAAAATTTTGTACTCAAGTACAAGTACTGTTACTTCAGTGAAATTTGCCTTAAGTACAAGTAAAGTTACCATTATAAAAATCTACTCAAGTAAAAGTAAAAAGTAGCTCATTAAAAAATGTACTCAGAGTAAAAGTTACCGAGTTACTTTTTTTATTTTTATAACAGCGGGGGTGGGATGAGGCATTCTAGCGTAGTTCAAAAAAGATGAGCAGATATAAATCTCAAACTAGTTGTTTTTAACTGAAGGAACACCTTTGCATAATAAAGCTGTTGTCTTTCTTGTGCTTGAAAATCAAAGTGGTCACTTAAATATGGTGTTACGTCCCAGTCTAGGGCCAAACAGCAAAAGAATGGTTCAGGGTTCTATTTTAAACTGTATGGAAATGGTGGTATATGGCAGAAAGAACTAGATCCAATCATTACCTGATGAAATAATGAGGTTTGTTTATACAAACACACACACACACACACACAACAGGAGGAGGAGGATCAGATTCAGGATGGACCCAGGCCAAAATAATAAACAAAATTGTATTTATATTTAGTAGCTAGATTACCTGCAAAAAAAACAACAACACACGCACACAAACAAAAATACAGGTACCTTCCCGGACTCCCTAAACCAAAAACAGTGAAATTATCTACAAATATATACAAAGGCCAACCAAACCAAAGGGACAAAGCAATAATCAAAGTCAATGGGAGGCAAAAAGTCAAAACCAGAATACACAACCAAATATCAAAACGCCAAAACCACAACCTCTTTCCCGCGCCTCTCTCCGGTTTATATATGGTCGCACTAGTCGATGACGTCACTCTCAGGGCGGAAGCGACCGTGTGGAAGGTCAGATAGCTGCCGATGTCAGAAAACCTGGAGTGGAGTCTGGAGCGGCGCGCGACCAGGACATGATACACACGCGCGAGCGCAAAAGCATAATATTTTTTTATTATTTTAGCATTTTCATTCATTTATTTTTTACTCAGCAGCGAATATGATTTAAAATGTAGCGAATTACAATACTTCAAACAAAACGTACTTAAGTAAAAGTAAAATTACAGATTTTAAAAACTACTTTAAAAAGTAGAAATACACAAAAAAGCTACTCAATTACAGTAACGCGAGTAAATGTAATTCGTTACTTTCCACCTCTGACTGTATGTCTGGCACTTAAACACTTCTTACACACATGTGTACAGTTCGCTGGACATAAACCTTTGCGTGGTATTAAAGAGGAATTCCACAGAGTGGCAGGTTTGTCCTTTGTAGTAAAATCGATGACGCATATTTAATATGTAGTCATACTATTTGTATACATGTATTCATCCTGCACACACACACACTTGATCCTTCCATATATAACTTTCTATTTCAGGGCTTCCAAATGTAATTGGGTGCATTGATGGCACCCACATTCCTATTAAAGCTCCTTCAATAAATGAGGGAGATGATGTTAATAGGAAATCTATTCATAGTATCAATGTATGGGTAACAACTTAATTTTGTGTCCTTAATTTTTTGCCTTGTTAAAATCATTAACTTTTTTTAATATGTGAGGAAACTCACATCATTACTAATGATGATGCAAAATGGCCAGGATCTGTGCATGATGCCAGAATTTTCCACGAGTCATCATTATGCCAGACATTTCAGCAGGGTATGTGGTATGTTTTGCTCTATACAATGTTATATATATATATATATATATATATATATATATATATATATATATATATATATATATATATATATATTGTACACTTGAATCATGACAGGACAGTACAATGGTTACTTGCTGGGGGACTGGGGATCCTCAAGTCTAGGTTTCAGTGTCTGCGTGGGCTCTGGGTTAGTCCAGAGAGGGCATGCAACATCATAGTGGCTTGTGTTGTGCTTCACTACATTGCCACTATAAGAGAAGAGAGCCACCCTCCCTGTATTGAAGAAGATGGCCCAGAGGAACCTCTACAGATTTTTGCACACAACAGAGATGGAAGACTTTTGAAAGACAGGATTTGTCAAAATTTTTTAAAACTTTTATTAAACTGTTTGCACTGGTCTGCTGCGCAGGTCATTTCTTTATTTCTTTGGGGAGTCTCGCCCAGGGAGCAATTCAGTGTAGAACCGCCACTGGGTGGCCCTTTATTAAGGGACAGAGCCGCTCCTCAGATGGGGTGGTGGTGGGTCTCCGCCAGTTAGACGGGCTTCAGGCTTCTTTCTATTATCTACTGTACATTTCTGACAGAAAGAATATACTAAATCATGTTTAATAAATAGTTCAGTGATCATGTAATCAAATATTACCTTTTTGCAGAACGTTTTTGTGTTTCATTTTCACTTGGCTTCTGCCTCCAGGAGGATTAAACCTTATTAAATAAGAAACCATAAATTCCTAGTCAGTATACACTGGTATTTTAATCTAAAGAAATGAATGGCAGGAAAAGTAAATGCTTTCATTTAACAGCCAAAATGATGCGGAAGAGGTGTTTAATTATTTTGTATTATAATAAAAGGGGAGGCAATATCAAATTTGCAATTTAATACACTCGTTAACTATGTCCGTTATTTTTTGCCAAACCAACTCTCTTTCTTTATCCGGTGCAGCCGTATTGCTTTTTTTTTCGTTAGTATTGACTTAAATTCCTCATATGCGCGCATTAAAACCTCTGTGAAGTATGCCGCACTCTTTTTTTCACTTTGATTTTCCATTTTGACTCGTGAAATCGGCGATCCGTTGAAAATGTCTTTATGAATGGACCGTGCACGCGCACTAACTCTGGGTAACCAGTACAGGGTTGATTAAACTTAATCTTATCAGGTGTTTTGGAACCGACATACTCGCGGTATGCGGGTTTGGGGTTAATCAACCCAGAGGTTAAGATTAACCAAATGACTAAGATTAACCAATTAACTAAGCTTTCTGTAGAACACCCAATTTTCTGAGGGTTTAAACTGAGTTAACAAACATCACACAAAATTACAAAACGTCACAAAAAAATAATATAACACATACAAAGTCTTAAATTGTAAAGATAAAATCAACAACCTTGCAACAAAGTCGAATAATCAACTTTATTCAATCTACTTTTAACCAACACAGAAAGCCCCGCCGTAAGACAGGGCAATAAAAAATTAGTTTATACTCATAATGTTCCTCCCCACGGAAATCTTTAGTAAAAGGCGAAAGATTTATACGATCTGAAGAAAAACAAGAGTGTATTGCCCAAATATACTCTCCGACCACTACCGCATTCACAACAACAAAAATCCCTGTGATGGCAGCGAGATTAAAATATTACTTAAAATATCAGACCTATCACAGGCTATAAAAAATGTTCACTATTATTATTATTTCAATATTATTTCTTTTGTTAGTTTCCCTATATAACGTTAAAGAATCTATAATTTACTGAGGCGTTAAACACGCAATGCATTGTGGGAATACATTTGTTGCGTCCTGGTTTGGTCGCGTGTTTCCCTTCACATAGGAAAGGACACTTGATCCTTCCATTTATAACTTTCTATTTCAGGGTTTCCAAATGTAATTGGGTGCATTGATGGCACCCACATTCCTATTAAAGCTCCTTCAATAAATGAGGGAGATGATGTTAATAGGAAATCTATTCATAGTATCAATGTATGGGTAACAACTTAATTTTGTGTCCTTAATTTTTTGCCTTGTTAAAATCATTAACTTTTTTTAATATGTGAGGAAACTCACATCATTACTAATGATGATGCAAAATGGCCAGGATCTGTGCATGATGCCAGAATTTTCCACGAGTCATCATTATGCCAGACATTTCAGCAGGGTATGTGATATGTTTTGCTCTATACAATGTTTTTATATATATATATATATATATATATATATATATATATTGTACACTTGAATCATGACAGGACAGTACAATGGTTACTTGCTGGGGGACTGGGGATCCTCAAGTCTAGGTTTCAGTGTCTGCGTGGGCTCTGGGTTAGTCCAGAGAGGGCATGCAACATCATAGTGGCTTGTGTTGTGCTTCACTACATTGCCACTATAAGAGAAGAGAGCCACCCTCCCTGTATTGAAGAAGATGGCCCAGAGGAACCTCTACAGATTTTTGCACAGAGATGGAAGACTTTTGAAAGACAGGATTTGTCAAAGTCTTAAATTGTAAAGATAAAATCAACAACCTCGCAACAAAGTCGAGTAAACAACTTTATTCAATCTACTTTTAACCAACACAGAAAACCCCGCCGTAAGACAGGGCAGCAAAAAATTAGTTTATACTCATAATGTTCTTCCCCACGGAAATCTTTAGTAAAAGGCGAAAGATTTATACGATCTGAAGAAAAACAAGAGTGTATTACCCAAATATACTCTCCGACCACTACCGCATTCACAACAACAAAAATCCCTGTGATGGCAGCGAGATTAAAATATTACTTAAAATATCAGACCTATCACAGGCTATAAAAATGTTCACTATTATTATTTCAATATTATTTCTTTTGTTAGTTTCCCTATATAACGTTAAAGAATCTATAATTTACTGAGGCGTTAAACACGCAATGCATTGTGGGAATACATTTGTTGCGTCCTGGATTGGTCGCGTGTTTCCCTTCACATAGGAAAGGCCCCGCCCACGGAGGCGAGTCTCCTGTTGTACAAAGAGAATATGAGGACGCACGAGCTCCAAAGGTTTAATCCTTTAATATGACGTTTTTTTTTAAACGGAAATACACCAAAAAATTAATGCAACAATTGTAGCCTGTTAAAGTACATTGAATCTATATATTTCTCTATCTGTTGTTTTCTGCTTTCGTTTAAAAATACAACAAACTAAATCATTATGAAATAATGAAATCATAACTAACATTAGACAATAAGACAATTTTTAAGGTGTACATCTTTACTGGGAATTATTTTTGCACAATTAAGCATTAATTTCTACAAATTTCAAAGAAAGCAAATGATATGGCAATAGAAAAGAACTGAAACTGAGTAATAAATAACCTATCTTTAAAAAAAAAAGCTTGAATACTTGACCTATTGTAAGGTTATATTAAGATTCTAGATATATGTAACTACATTCAAGAATTTTTCCTCGCTAAGATGTCATGTTTAAATACTCCCCTACGGAAGCGCATTGCATTCACACAATAAAAAAAATCACGGGACTTATGTCATTATTATGATTTAATATCTCATAATTATGACATCCTGATCTCATAATTATGACTTACTATCTCATAATTATGACTTAATATCTCTTAATTTTGAGATTCTGAGATTACTATCTCATAATTATGAGAAGATTATCTCATAATTATGAGAAATTTATCTCATAAATAAATTAAATAAATAAATTAAATAATAATTCAAAACTAAACTATATATATATATATATATATATATATATATATATATATATATATATATATATATATACATACACACACACACACAGTGGCAAAATATTGTCAGCCACCAATTGTGCAAGTTCTCCCACTTAAAAAGATGAGAGAGGCCTGTAATTTTCATCATAGGTATACCTCAACTATGAGAGACAAAATAAGAAAAGAAAATCACATTGTAAGATTTTTAATGAATTAATTGGTACATTCCTCTGCAAAATACGTATTTGGTCATCTACATGTACAGTACAAACAAGCAAGATTTCTGGCTCTCACAGACCTGTAACTTCTTCTTTTAGAGGCTCCTCTGTCCTCCGCTCCTTACCCACATTAAAGGCATCTGTTTGAATTCGTTATCAGTATAAAATACACCTGTCTGCAACCTCAAACAGTCACACTCCAAACTCCACTTTGGCCATGACCAAATAGCTGTCAAAGGAGACCAGAGACAAAATTGTAGACCTGCACCAGACTGGGAAGTCTGAATCTGCAATAGGTAAGCAGCTTGGTGTGAAGAAATCAACTGTAGGAGCAATTATTAGAAAATGGAAGACATACAAGACCACTGATAATCTCCCTCGATCTGGGGTTCGAAGCAAGATCTCACCCATGGGGTCAAAATGATCACAAGAACTGTGAGCAAAAATCCCAGAACCACACAGGGGGACCTAGTGAATGACCTGCAGAGAGCTGGGACCGAAGTAACAAAGGCTACCATCAGTAACACACTGAACTGCCAGGGACTCAAATCCTGCATTGACAAACGTGTCCCCCTGCTTAAGCCAGTACATGTTGAGGCCCGTCTGAAGTTTGCTAGAGAGCATTTGGATGAGCCAGAAGAGGATTGGGAGAATGTCATATGAAACCAAAATAGAAGTTTTTAGTAAAACTCAACTTGGTGTGTTTGGAGGAGAAAGAATGCTGAGTTGCATCCAAAGAACACCATACTTACTATGAAGCATGAGGGTGGAAACGTCATGCTTTGGGGCTGAATGAGGTCATGTATAGTGAGATTTTGAGTGAAACCCTCCTTCCATCAGCAAGGGCATTGAAGATGAAACGTGGTTGGGACAATGATCCCAAATACACCGCCCGGGCAACGAAGGAGCGGCTTCGTAAGAAGCATTTCAAGATCCTGGAGTGGCCTAGTGGTCTCCAGATCACAACCCCATAGAAAATCTTGTTGAAAGTTCGTGTCGCCCAGCGACAGCCCCAAAACATCACTGCTCTAGAGATCTGCATTGAGGAAACTGCCAAAATACCAACAACAGTTTTCAAGCTGTGTGAAAACCTTGTGAAGACTTTTGACCTCTGTCATTGCCAACAAAGTGTATATAACAAAGTAAGGAGATTAAATGTTGTTATTGACCAAATACTTATTTTCCACCATAATTTGCAAATAAATCCTTTAAAAATCCTACAATGTGATTTTATGGGTATTCCCTCCCCCCCCTTATTTTGTCTCTCATAGTTGAGGTATACCAATGATGAAAATTACAGGCCTCTCTCATCTCTTTAAGTGGGAGAACTTGCACAATTGGTGGCTGACTAAATACTTTTTTGCCCCACACATACTGTAAGTATGAAATTAAATGTGTGTGTGTCAACAGCAGTGTTATTGTCATTGTTAAAAAAAAAGTGACTTAGTCTTCATTTAATTTGTAAATAAACATCATGCAAACAAGAAATGTGCATCATAGCAAGTAATGAGCAGAGTATTGACTCTGATGTGCAGCAGGAATGCAGAGTTTGTGTTTTTATTGTGTGTGGGGGAAAAAAAGTCAGATCAGTTTAGTTCTTTGTGGTGTTCTGGTCGAGGTCCCAAATAGCCTGTGGGAAGAAGCTCCTCCTCAGTCTCGGCCATCAGGAAACTTAAACACTTTCCTGACCCCAACAGAGAGAACAGTCCATTGCTGGGGTGTCTGAGGTCCTTCACTATCTTCCTGGCCTTTGTTCAGAACTGCTTCCTGTAGACTGAGTGCAGGTTATGAAACTCAGCTGTTCAGATGAAATTATTGCATAATTTGGATACCTTCAGCATTGTTTTACAATATCGTAAGAAATAAAAATCAGAATTAGAAGGTGCCTGCAAATTTGACATGTAGTTTGTATGTACAGTATACGTACACTTTATGGACAAAAGTATTTGGCCAAACCTGCAATGACATTGTACGCAAATACCTACACTTTAATATGGAGTTTGTTCAGCTTTTGCAGCTAAAACAGATTCCACTCTAATCAATATTCAATATTAAATATATTAAATATATCAATATTAAAACAATAAAAGGCTTGAACTACTTCAGTTTGTGTGTAATGAATCTAAAATATATGAAAGTCTAATGTTTATCAGTACATTACAGAAAATAATGAACTTTATCACAATATGCTAATTTTTTGAGAAGAACCTGTATTTGGCTATTTTTTTTTAGTTTGCACCGATCAACACTCCTCTCCAGTAGGTGGTGGAACTGCACCCTTAAGCCGGCAGTGAAGTACACACCCTGCTGGTAGTGCGTTCTTACTGCAGAAAACTGTAGGAAGGGATTAAAGAATGTTTAAGCTGAGAGACGTAGAGGCAGACATATTGTTGTTCGTTCATTTAAAGAAGGAAAGCATAAGGCAGAAGAGTGAGGTCTACTGAGAATTCGCAAGCTTTGAGGGCAAACATGACGACTGGAGCACAACCAGAGAATGCAGGAGGAGTGAACGCTGGAACAAAACAAAACTGCGTAAGTACACCAGTCCAGCCACTGTGAGTAACGTTGGGAATAGCACACTAACACTGACTGTGATATTGTTACAAACAAATATCTTTTAAAACTATATTAATGATATTTTGAATTCGGTTAATAGTTTTTTACCTGCAGGTTAGGTAAAGACTTTGGTTCTGGTCAGGTCTGGACTGGGACCAAAAAACGGCCCGGGCATTCAGTTCAGAGCACCGGCCGCGGGGGGTTTCGCGCGCGTTCAGAGTATGCGACTCGGAGTTGGGTGCGCGCGCGTTCAGATAATCAGACCGTGCGGCGGGGGGGGGCGCTTACGCGCGGCCCAAAAATGTGCGTCGAATGCCCATTATGCCCTATGGTCAGTCCAGGCCTGTTCTGGTCATGTTGTTTGCTGCCTTGTACTCATGCTTGGAGTTTCATGTAATGATGTAATAGTTTATATAATCCTAGTAATAGGATCCGGGTTCGATTCCCGTCTCTGTGTGCATGGAGTTTGCATGTTCTCCCCGTGCTTGGTGGGTTTCCTCCGGGTACTCCGGTTTCCTCCCACAGTCCAAAGATATGCAGGTTAGGCTAATTGGCGTTCCCAAATTGCCCATATTGTGTGAGTGAGTGTGTATGTGTGTGTGTGCCCTGCGATGGATTGACACCCTGTCCAGTGTGTGTACCCTGCCTCATGCCCTAAGCTTCCTGGGATAGGCTCCAGGTCCCCTCGACCCTGAACAGGATAAAGCGGTATAGAAGATGAGTGAGTGAGTTGAACAGGAGATGTAGTGTGTGATTGTACAGCTGACCTGAGCCTAGTGCCAAGCAATGTGAAGACACTCTACAGAAATCGTTACTCCCTAATGGTCATGAATACAATTCATGTACACACTATACAGCCAAAAGTATAGAAAATCGTGGACACTTGTGCATGTTTTTTTTTTAAACACACTATTCTAAATTTAACTTAAGTCCACTTTGCAGTTGAGATCTTCCGCTCCAGCTATAACAATGTCTTTACTTGTGCACAATTCCACTGTCATGCTTGAATAGGTTTGGGCCAGTTTGTTTTGTTAAAGGGCGAGTGTAATGCTACAGCATAGAGAGACATTATATGCAATTTTTATCCATATACACTGTGTTCCAAATTATTACGCAAATAATATCTTTCTCTGATTTTTTTTTTGCATAATTGGTCAATGCAAATGACAGTCAGTATAATTTTCTAGTCATCAAATATTAGGGTTTAATTTTACTGAACAACCCTCCTAATGATAACAATATTTATTTTAAAAAATCAAAAAATTTAAAACGCACTGTTCCAAATTATTATGCACAACAGAGTTAAAAACATTTTATAGGTTGTAATGAACTGAAAATGGGCTTTTGTTGAATTTGCAGTATTAGGAGGTCATATTTACTGAAATTAGGGCTGCACGATATTAGGAAAATATGTGATATGCGATGTTGTTGAATAATGCGATAACGATATTTCTTGCGATATAACATTTCCCTAGAGAAATGCATTTTTTAAATTATTATTATTGCCTATTTTTTTATTATTTATTTATATGTAATGATCATAGTAAAATAAACAGGTAATAGATATTCGTCTGATGTAATTAAATCTAATTCAGGCTAAAAAGAAACTATATGTCAAGGAAGTTGCAAATATTTAGACTTCATGAACTATGAATGACTTAAAACCCTCAGCAGATATTCTGACTTCTGGTTTGCTGTTACTATAAACCTGCCAACACAATATGAATTACTTTCAAACATTACTTTATATTTATGTGGAACCATACACTCATCAATAGTGTCTTAAAACAAGAGCATCTTTTAAACTAAATATTCTCTTTGGCTTGCCTGGTTTTTTTTTTATAAAAACAAATATTATTAAACAAAAATTAAATAAAAAAAATACAATTTGTCACACACACACACACACAAACACATGCACGCACACACACATATACACACACACGCACGCACACACATATACACGCACACACACACACTCGCTCCGCGACCGGCACTAGGACCCGGAAGTAATGCGGGCGCGAACCCGGAAGTATAAGAGGAGTAAACAAGCCATTGCATACAGCTTAGTCACTGAGTTCGCCATGTCGGTTCAGATTGTTTACTTTCTGATTCGAGGGTGTGTTTATAGGACGCGGGTTAAATGTGTGTTTTTCCCTTGCTCCCCTTCTGTGAGAGTCCTTAAACTAATTAGCGTGGTTATCCTGCCTACTCGCTTGCTTCCGCGTTTGGGTTTACCGTCTATGAAGGGCTAACGGCTAATCGCGGCTAACGGCTAATCGCGGCTAACGGCTAATCGCTAAGTCTTCTGATCATCCGGGGTTAGTTCGCGACAGAATGAAGTATAAAGATATAAATAATATATAAATATATATAAATATAAGATATAAGCGGGTATAAACATAGTAAGGGCCCATCTGATTGGTCAAATTTGGACACACAAATGCTTGGCAAATAAAGTATTTATCACAACTCTTTGTGATATGGTTATCGCACATGCCATTATCGCGATAACGATATTTTTTCGATATATCGTGCAGCCCTACTTAAAATAACAACTAACTGTTGTTTTTGTTGTTGTTACGTAATTACTTAATTCCATATGTGTTATTTTATAGTTTTGAAATCCCCAGTATTGTTGTAGAATGTAGAAAATAAAGCACTAAACAAAAACAGAAATTTGTAAATGATCTAAAACTTTTGAACGGTAGTGTATGCCTGGGCCCACTGCAACCATTTCTGCTTGTGAGCATTGGTTAGGGGTGGCCAAATAGTAGGTTTATGCACAACTGCAAGCCTCTAAAGCAGTGGTTCTCATCAGGTGGGAGCACGGAAATAATGGATGTATTTTTATTGCATTTCATCTTTCAGGTGATTGTCTGATTAATAAACATGTTGACATGTTTCCCAACTTCGCTGACTGTGTGCAAGAGACCGGGATAAATATCTCTCCTTTGATTGATACAGTCGCTCAGCATGTAGAGCGACAACAATTCAGCCGTTATTTCGCTGAGAATTTCAGTTCATTTGCTTGGGTCAGAGATCCCTTTATAACCAGGAAAAGACCTTCCAGTGCGACACGAGACTGTGAGACTTATACAGCTCTTCCTCTCTGCCGTCATTTTGGTTGAGCGTGATGCTAGAATATCCTCAGTTATCGGACGCCGCCGTAAAATTGCTTCTTCCATTCGCCTCAACTTATCTGTCCGAGGCCGGGTTTTCAAAATTGACGGCTTTGAAAACAAAGTACCGAAATCGGCTCCAAGTGGTAGATGACCTGAGGCTTGCGCTGCCCAACACTGAACCGCGAATTGCACTTCTTTTGTAAAAATAAGCAAGCGCAGGTGTCCCACTGATTTCTTTAACGGTGTAATGGCAGACGCACGCTGCGTCCCAATTCGTATAATCGTAAATCTGCCTACTGAATATTATTTAGGGCAGATAGTATGCGAATGCTTGTAGAATGCAACAAACGAATTAAATGCAGCATACTTCACACTTAAAATAATACTTACACGTTATTTAGCGTTTACACTTTACTACTTTAAGTTCTCTTGTTCAAAATAGTTACAATTTTGATAACATGTTCCATAACTGTCTGTCATTGTATATAGTTGTATAAAACTCATAAAAGTTATTTTAAAAATCATAAAAGTTAAGTATAAAAAAAAAAACTAAATGCAAAAAGTTATAAACTATCTATTTGTCAGTCTGTCTATTTATAGTTTTCTAAAACTCGTAATAGTTATTTTGAAAATTATGAAAGCTAAGAATACTATAAGAAAAAAAAATACAAAATGTAAAAAAAAAAATCTATCTATCTATCTATCAATCTATCTATCTATCTATCTATCTATCTGTCTACCAAAGGATTTATAAGGTGTGTGTGTATGGGGTGGAGGAGGGGTGGCGGGCTGAGGCACATGATGGGGGAGGTTTGGGGGGGCTTTAGTTCCAAAAGGTTGAGAACCTCTGCTCTAAAGGATCCTACACCTTGAGGTTCGCGAGACTCCAGAGGCACCAGCAGCTTCAAATACCTGTTTGCTGCTTTGTAATGGCATTTCAGCAGCTGCTCTCTTAATCCGATGAATTTGTCTGGCAGAAACCTTCTTCATTCTGCTTTTATCTGCACAAACCTGTCTGTGTGCTGAATCAGCCACAAATGTCTTCACAGTACGATGAGTTTTTGTGAAATATCTAATGTTTTTATATACCTTGTCCAAGACATTGCACTATTTGACGCTTTTCGGCAGCAGAGATCCTTTTTCTTTTCCAAATTCAAATTTTATTAGTCACATACACAATCATACACAGTATAATATGCAGTGAAATGCTTTATACGACCGCCAGTGACCTTAAAAAAAGAAAATAAAAGCTTGTACGTAAAATAAATAATCAATAAAAAGGAAATACTAAAGAAATAATTTTAACTAGTAAAATTAACTGTACAATAAGGGCATAATAAAATATTGCAAAAATATAGAAATATAGGGTAGATAGAGTATATATGTATATAGAATTAAAGTGTCAGTGGTTGTGCAAATATGCATGAAAGGTGACATGTGCAATTGTCCAGATGTATGAGTATTTAGTGCAAGTGTGTATGAATGTGTCCATATTGCTTGAAACCTGTGGCCTGCTTAATAATGTGGAACAACCTTCTTCTGTACTTTTTCTTTAATTGGACTCATCTGGCAAACTAATTATCACACGTGTCGAGAGATTAATTTCAGTGATCCAAAGAGCCCTAAGATGCAATACCATCCATGAGTTTCATTTAAAAACTAAACATTTAATGTTTGACACTTGCATCCAATTTGCAAAATAATTTGGAACACGGTGTATATTGCAACATTTTTGTAGAAGACCCAATTAACAGAAATTGTAATGCTGCAAGTTTAATGGTCATGTGTCCACATATTTTTGAACATGTAGTGTATCTTTGTACACTAAATATTTTCTCCCACATTTCATTCTCCTTTCCCTAACTTTCTTCAATGACCACTGTTCAAAGCGCTATATAAATAAAATTGTATTGAATTGGTTTTGTGCACTTTTTTTTTTTTTTTTTTAAACATTCACGTTTACATGCTCAAAGAAGCCGTCCTTGTGCTCACCCAATTAGCACGCCACAGAGTAAAGGTTGCAGTCTGCTTTGATCGCTATCATTAATTGTGAAATCTAGGTACAATAAGCTTACAGTACAAGCAAATTAAAATGGTTTTAGACTGGTTTTATTCCAGTATCAATATCTATGCTTCCCTTAATTGTATTTTAACAAACAGTGCTACTGCTCTTTAATAAATTCTGGTCTATTCATATTTTCTTCTAACCATTTTTTTTTTTTTTTTTTTTTGGTGGTGGTGGTACATCGTTATTTGCAGTGTTCCTTGGGGGACCAAAAATTTCCTAATGATGAGATGAAGAAGATCTGGAAAGAGTGCAAAGAGGAGAGTTTTTGGTACAGAGGTAAGAAAAATACACACCATTGCTTATTATTTAGCTCTCAAAACAGTTATTCAAATGGTTATTAGAGACTTATAGCCCTTTTACACTGTAGTTAGACATTGTGACACACTTCAGCATGGTGTAATTTGGGAGAGAGAGCACGAGATTGTGTGCGTGTGTGTCATTCTTGTGTTATGGAAGCCAGGTGTAGACTCTGACCTTACTGTGGAACAGAAACAGAATAAATAAAACCCTAAACTTTGTGTGAATTCCTAATTGCACAAACTTTGTAGAAATCCGTATATTTTGGTATCCTCAAACATTAATTTTAACTTTTTTTTTTTTTTTTTCAGCTTTTCCGCTCTCTCTTGGAAGCATGGCGCTTACTGGTGGTCTAATCTACAATGGTAAACTTTGTAGCTCTTAATCAGTTTAGAGACATTCTTTTGAGCGGTTCACTGTTTCCTCTGAAGACACGTTTTCCCAACAAGAGTCCATTTGTCTGGGGAAATTTTTTTTTGCAATTTCTAACTGAACAGATTTGCTGTGTCATTATATTTACACTGTTTACCATGTTTTTCTTTGTGACAGGTGTTTGGAAACAGTCGAAGCGATTTGGTCCGTTCCCTAAACTAGCACGTAAGTCCTTAGCAAATGGAAATGATGTGGAGAAAATGTCCACACCTTTTTAAGCAGCTTTATAAAGGAACATATTTCAAGACATAGGAATCCTGCGCACTGTAAATAAACTGCTTTTGACTTCTGGCAGAACACTTTCACCTTTGTACACAGATATTGTACATTTACAGTACACCAGCACGTTTAGGCAGACATAACCACACCCCTAACAGGTTTACCTGAGCCACAGGTTATCTATATTATCACTCAGTGAAGTTTGGCCCATAATCTGTTAACTACTAACAGCAGGAATAACAAAGGAGGGGGTGGGTTATCGGGGGCGAGGTTTGTAGGACGACTTTCTCACACAACCACACACACACACACACATACAATCATTGCTGTCTGGCTAGTAGGAGGGTGTGTGTGTAAAAGTGAGAGGAGGAGAGGCGTGTGTGTGAAGGGCATGGTGTTCAATGGCGCCCGTGCAAACACAAAGTGCCGACTTACACACACGGAGAGAAAAATAATCTTTTAACCTCTATAATGACACTTGTTTTTGCTTTACACATGCTTACACAGGTGTGTTATAATAAACAGTACAAGCATGCTGTACACAGACACACGTACTGTACAAACACAGCATAAAATATGTTTGACACGCACACTCACGTGATCAGTGTTTTAGTGAACAGTACATGCGTGCACGGATGTTAATTATACCAGTGAGAGACGCGCACTAAGACCTAGCAGGGGAGACGGTGACCCACAATTCTGCAGTGCAAGAACGAAAAAAAAAACAATTGGTTCAGTTGAGATCATGTGACACTCTGCGTCAAAACAAGAAGCGCATGCGTGCTACGTGATACTCGGTACTCGTAAACCAAGACTTGTTTGTTTTTCAAGTCACAATTTATTAAAAATCTTTTGCTCGTCTTGCAGAACATTAGCAAACTATGTTACTCGCAATCTAAGGTTCCACTGTATTACCTGTAACAAAATTTCTGCTTTGTACGATTAAATTATTGCACAGGTCCATACTACTAATTATATTTTCATGCAATTAATTGTGCAGCAATAATAATAATAACAATAATAATAATGATGCCAAAAAGTTGCATGATTACAGTTATTTTTACACATATTGTTATTGATATTTATACTATGATATTTAATTCATAAATGTACCATTTTGTATTCAAATATATTTATCTAGACAAAGACCAAATATTTGTGGATGCAGTGGAACCTTGGATTACTTGTGAACATACGCCTACCAGCAATCTAAGGTTTGCACTAAACATTTTAGCTGTGATCAGATTATTGAACCGCAAACACTAGAGGCATGGAAAAAGTTAGTAACTGGCACTGTACAAGTGCTTTTTTGTGTGTAATGATTACAACCTAAAGCATCGCGGTCCAGTATGTGGGGGAGGAGAGAGAGGCCTGCTGAAGTGGTATCCTTCGAACCCATACCCATGGATGTAACGATGGATCATGATTACTGTAGCATTCCTGAGCCTTCATTATTAGACCTGACATGTGTTAAAATAAAATAACTTTCTAATGAATGTGTTATCTATACATACTACTCTTAGTCTACCTCATAAGACTCGATCGCTTTATCATACTTACAAGCTCTATTTGCACTATACAGTATGTCTGCATTTGCACTACTCTGTCTGGTTTGCACTCTCTGCCAGCTGCCCTTACTTGTACAGTATATTGTATTTGTTTTTTATATTATATGTATAATTGTATTTATTCATATTTTTCTTTGTATTTTAAAAATTCTACTTTGTAGAATACTTATGTATTTAATGTTATCTTTTATCCACCAAGGGCCTGAGAGTAACGCAATTTTAATTGACAATAAAGCTGACTTTGACTGTAATATGTTCTTATACTCATATATATATATTTATATATACATACACACACACACACACACATTTATATATATATACTTATACATATATATATATATATATATATATATATATATATATATATATACTTGTATATAAAATATATTCTTATATAATATGGTCGTTTTGCAAATACGATGCACGTCAGTAACATTAATCCGTGCGAGATCCTGGAGACAGCGGGAGTAGAACGTAGGAAGAAGGTGTGCAAGTAGCGCATTGTGCATTGGTAATGATAATATTATTAGATAAAGTCTGTTTAGTAGCTACTGTAAGCATAAATGTAAGTGCCTTTCCTCAACCTGTCACCTATTTTATGTACAGAAAAGCAAATTTAATGATATCATTACACATTTACAATATAAAATAGAAAATGTCGTCTTGTGCATTACAAGTGAAATTCACTATTCATGATCATGTAACGAGCACTGCAAGAATTTCAGCCATTATTGATGTCGGTGATCTGTGCGCTGTCTATTTCAGTGGCAGGTATTGTTGGTTATGCAGTGGGAAAAGCTTCATACATGCCCACATGTAGAGAAAAGTTCCAAAAACTGGGACCAGATCTCAACAAAGGCTGTGGCCCAAACTGGGGTCCATGGTTTGGGCCTCCTTTCTCACGATGCTGCAGTCATAGGTGAGTAATAATGTAGATTTCAACTCGTTTTGAATTTTGGATTTGTAATCATTGCTGATGTACAATTTCCTTTTGTTTCAAAAATAGCTTTTTCTGCAATTTCAGCTTTCTCAATAAAACACGACAAAAACACCAATGTCAGAAGTCTCTTGCATAAACCTGAATAAATTGATTATACTTGGTTTCATAATGTGATAGTAAAAGGTCTTGCTGTTTTTCACCACACATACACTTATCTATGTAGCACTTTGCCCATACACAATACACAATAGTACAATTGTATGTTGAGTTTATGAACATTAAAACATGGATTTGCATTACAGCATTCTGATTTTCTTTCCACAGAAAATGCAATCATGTATGCCAGGAATGTAAGAAACTAGAAGAAGCTGGAGCAGGGTCTGCCAAATCTACTCAAAGCTGAGAGAATTAAGTGTAAAGAAAAATATTCTGAGCTAATTCATTCATGCTTTACATATACCATAAATGATTCATGCAAAATAAAGTGTAGTCTCATCAGTTGTTATCCAATTTTATTAATAAAGCTCACACACTTTATATATCTTTTTGTACATTAAAACAATTAAAATGACACACAGACCAATATTTTTTTTTCAAATCATGATTACTATTTATTTTCCAAAAATGTATATGCGAGGATGATCAAAAGAGAGCGAACGTAAAGTCTTCACTGGATAATCATGTAGTTTTGGATAACCCCTCCTTAATACAGTTAGATACTTAGTTTTTACCCCTGTGTACTTCAAATATTTCTGTGAGAAGTTGATCACAAGGGGGATTTTAGCTGTTTTTGCTCATAAAGCTACAATTGAAATTTGCACGTTCTCCCTGTACTTGGTGGGTTTCCTCCAGGTACTCCGGTTTCCTCCCACAGTCCAATGAGATGCAGGTTAGGTTAATTGGCATTTCCCAAATTCGTCATCGTGCGTGTGTGTGTGCGCCCACCCTGTGATGGATTGGCACCCTGTCCAGGGATTAATAAAATAATTAATGTATGATGATTGGTGTCTCCAAATTGTATGTGCATGTGTGCGCACTTCTACAATATGATGGGATGGCAGCCTACATGTGATATTTTATGTAAAAAAATTAATAAATAAACAAATTGTTTCCTTTGAACATGCATAAACAATAAAGAGAATGATTTTCTTCCTTTGTCTCATGGAAAACTGGTCTGTTAGATGATGGCACCAAGGCAACACAATACAGACAGCAGAAAAACAAATCTGGATTATCATTTTTAAAATTTATTAAAACTGTGGATTGTAATGAAATTAATTTTAGTGATTGGTACTAACAGAACAAAAAGCGTATGAAGCGTTTAATATCACATTTTTCATTCCTGTAGTTCAAGGTGAAGTCTGTAGCTATTTTATTTTTTATTTAATCTGAGATCTTCCTTGGACTTGTTGTCGGACATGTTTAATGTTTAGTGGACATAGCGGGTGATGCTAACGGTAAACAAAGAAAGTGAATATTTAACTGAGAAAAAGTGAAAAAGTACCCATGTCAACTGCTAACGGATATATATATTCCAGCGTTAATATATATTCCCTTCCAAATTAAATAACTTAGTAAATGTAGTATGTATTTTAACTTTAATTGCAAAACCAACAGGGTCATAACTTTATCAAAAAATATTTAGAACGAATCGGATACTCACACCCTACTGTAAACAAAACTATCCATTTTCACCAATCGCCGTGCGCGATTGACGGATTGACATACGCTTTGACCAATGACACGAATACAATACAAGCGCTTCCGGGTGGGCGGTATCCAATAGGCGATTTGACTTCTATAGGGCGGGGCTTTCTCCTTTGCACGAGGAAGCCATTGCGGCTGATTGGTCGGGACAAGACATTTCTCCTATAGCCTTCTTCAAGAGGTGGGGCTTTGGTCCTGACTTGACTTATCATAGCGGATCTCGACGGAGTGTCATGTGTTTGGGTGCAGCTGAGAAGATTGACACGGTTTTGAGCCAATCGTTGCCGCGGTGTGGGCGTGATTAGGGAATTAGTTGTCCATTTGAAAGATTCGTGGGTGTGGCTGACACTGGCACGTCCCGCCTCCTGGCCGGTCTGCAGAATTTGCACACAAATACAGTTGAGTGTTTGATAAAAATGCACTCAGATGCGACAAGTAAGTACATTAGTATTTAAATAGTGACGTCTCTCGACACGGGGTCGCTGATGGCAAACTTGTTGCGCCGGGAAAATGCTTTGATTTGTTTTGTTGAGCCGTGTTTTTTTTTTTTTTTTTTGGGTGTTTGACGCATTTTGTGATGTTAAAGTAAGCCCTTATTGTAAAAAAATACACAGATCGGATGAGAGATCGGACCTATATTGGGGTATATTTTGCATGTCCATTGCTTTTAATGTATGACTTCATGTAAAAAAAAAATACCATGTCTTGCATTTTGTCATGTTGTTTCTGGGCTATTAGATCATATTCAAACAATACACTTATAGTTTAATGATTCTTTCTGCCCCTGACAATCTCAAAATCCGAGAGCTGATCAGTGCACGACATACTCTAACATCTGCATTCATTATAATTAGGGCACTCGGTTTGCACGTAGAAATACAGGGGGTGAAAATTGTGACGCAGTTGGCTAAAATGTTGTAATTCCTTGCCTATGTGTCGTGCATAACTGTGTGTGTGAGTGAGTGAGAAAGAGTATGTCCGCGAGACAACCAAACATCTAAACGCAGTCATTAGGTCTGCTTTGATAACGTTTTGTATAAGCATCTGCGTTGCATTCATCACTTCACCAGAGTGTTAGAAGAAGAAAAAAACACTAGAAATTCTGGGAATTGGTGTCCTCTTGGCCCAAGACTCCGATCTGCGTCATGTGATCTACAGGCCCCACACACAAGCCCCTGTGCTCTCCACATACTTCCTAAACTTATCTTAACTTTGTCATGTTTGGTGTGTTGATGTGTTCTTCAGTTGGTCATTAGTTTCCTGTCTTCTTATACTGGTCTAAGCTGTAAAAATACCATATGGGTCAAAATATGCCTCTTCATGGTGTACTTAAATTATGTAAATGATTACATAGTGGTTCTTTGTCATTATGCATATAAATAAGCAGCCAACATTTTATTAATCCTTCTCTGCCTCATACTGGCATCCTAACATCATCAAGACCTGCTGGTATCCTGTGTAGATGCGCAAAAGTAAATAGGCACCCATAGGATAGGGACCATCGACATGCCATTCAGCACGACGACATTCCCCACTCTGGAGGTATAGCTGTCATTTCTGGGGCAGGTTATTTATGTGGTCGTGTTGCCAGCTCGATGCCTGATTATGTCTGAGCACTTGGCGGTGGAAAACCTTGCTCAAGGGTCCAACAGGGGCAGTCAGGTTTAGCTGTTACTACATGATTAATACTAAGAGTAATAAGAGCAACAACTTGCATAGGGAGGATTATTCTTCAACATAAGCAGATCTCGGAACAGCACAAAGACAACTTTCGGAAGGCGCAATTTGACCGGGTCATCACTTTATTGATGCTTTACTTTAATTAATTCATTCATTCATTCATTTTCTATTCCACTTATCTCAGGAGCCTATGAGCACAAGTTGGGTAGACACTGGATAGGGTGCCGGTCCATCACAGGAAGCATGCATACATACATGCACGATGGGCAGTTTGGAACCAGCAATTAGCCTCATTTGCATGGGAGGAAACAGGAGTACCTCGGGGAAACCCACCAAGCATAGGGAGAACACATACACAGATCTGAGGTGGGAATTGAACTCTCGCACCTCCAGGTGCCAACCACTGTTCTGCCTTGATGATGTACATCTAGAATTGAAAAAAGATTCTTGAAAGTGGCATTTCAAGAATCCTAGCCATTTGTCTTTGGGACAGTCCGACTTAAGATTTGAAATGTCTGTGGAAATAGCCTGGTCATAATAACAGCATAGATTTTATAAGGAAATTACAGGTGTCTATTTACTATTTGCACATCTCCATTGTAAGCTCTTTATGATGAAATATTAAAAAATATATATATTCTCAGTAGTACAAAATTTACTGTAAATTTGATAAAATGATAAAGTTGTATAAACAATTCCATTAAAAAAATCTAAAACATGGCTGAGAACACATATTTGGAAAACTGGTCCTGCTAGGACCGCTTGTCCATGTTTGCATTAGCCTCCTGTCGAGAATTAATTTTTTTTCTTCAGACACGCCCCAATGCTTCACTCTACTGTCACGTAATTCCTGTTTCCTGAGGAAAATAAGGAAAACACGAAAACACGACGATTTTCCCTAGCAGAAATATCAGTACTTCTAAACACCTTGACTAGTAATATAGTAAAATGAGAATAAACTTTGGTTTTCAAAGATGGAGAACGGGACATTTTTTTTTTAGAAAGGTATGCAAATGCAGTTAGTGTAGTGTATAATGTCTGGCTTTAGGTAGATACACTTAGTACATCATCGTAGTAATTGAAAAGATATGGGCATCCATCTTCCAGTGAATATCTATAGTGATGGTCAGCTGAAAGTCTCATGGGAGCTCATTACAAAGAAAAACAGGACAGAGATGACACTCCTGACTTGGCTTGCAGCAGATATGAAACTTTAAATAGCAGAAGAGATTATTAGTTGTGTACCATTGGGTGGGAATTGCAAGCAGGTTTGGTACCTGGATTACAGTTCACCTAGACACAGCAGGATTGAATAATTTCACGTGATATGCATCCACTGCTCACTCTTTGACTCCTAGAACGTCAAGACATGACCCACACCCGAATTAGGAATAAGGCTGAATCTGGTAAACGTGCTGGTGTTGTGATGGATGAATCATGTCAGCTCATGTTTGCTTCTTTTGCAGATTTTCAGCTGAACTCCCACTTGTCCACACTGGCCAGCATCCACAAGATCTACCACACATTGCACAAGCTGGTAGATATCATTCTTCCTCATCTCCTATGTGCACACACACCAGAGAGAAAAAAACGGACTTTAACTGATGCAGGCTTCAGAACCAGATGTTCTATCTATAATTGCATTATTGATCAAAAATTATTTTATCCTGTTCCTTGAAATTGTTCTTGGTCATATAGGAACATGTGCATGCATGTATGTGTGACTAACTAGTTGGGTGTTTTGGAAGAGTATGGGGGGGGGGGATGATCACCAGCTGTTAGTTATTTATTTATTTATTTTTTTTCAGTTTCATATTTTTTGCATAATTATGCAGTTTTTTGTATTCTACTGAAGGCATGGTGTATCATGTCAAAAAAATCTAGGTTCCTTGATAAACAAACATGAATGCTCATATAACATAAACCTGTGTGTGTTTATGTACTCATCTTATTTTTGGCATGAATTGAGGCAGTCTCAGGGGTTATTATGTTTTTTGTTTTCTGAGATTCGAATGGAAGAAAGCAGGCAGCATCTGTGAAGGTTAGAGTCTTAAGAAAAAGAGAGGCTGCCTCCTTATTTCCCGACGCACACTCAAGCGCGCACGCACTTGCCTTGCACAGCAGTATGCTAATGCATTTGACAGGCTCTGCTGCTTTGTATTTTGTGCGTGTGTCAGAGATAGAGGGCTAGGGTATGATGCTGATTTATTTTTTTTCCCCCGTCTTAGAACTTGTCTGAGGACGTTGGCCCGGACACTCACTCCACAGGTAACAACCTCATCTGTTACTCCATTTAGTAAACCCCTTTATAAACCTCCTGTCCTCCGGAACTACCTCACAGAGCTTGACTCCACTGACTGAGGGTTTTGTATGCGTGTGTGGTGTTCTCAGGCTGCTGCTCCAAAGCCATGCCCCCGAGGAAAAAGAGGAGGCCTGCCGCAGGAGATGAACTGTCTGCAAAGAAGAGTCGTCAGGACAAGTACATCTCACAACTTCATCATTTCCTAATCATCTCCTCATCGGTTTATTCACTGAATCATCAAGCCATATTCAATCTGTCTGTCTGGGATAGCAGTCAATTAATCTGTCACTTAAAGTTCACACTGCTGTTGCATAGAGTCTTAATATTTTGTCAGCTAATTAGTTTGCATGATTCATCAAAATAACTCGTACATTAGTTTGAACTCCTTTTACTGCCATTTGTGTAGTTCAATGCACAGAAATTAGGCATGCATCAGTCTAATCAGATGTTGAAAAAGTATAACGAAATCATTCTCTATTTAAGTTGTAATTATTTGCTGTTTAAACGAATACTTAAATCATCCAGTCAAAAAGTATTGGAATGAAGGCCGGTTCTTGGATGTTTTTTATTTTTATAAAATTTAAAAAGAAATACAATGACATTTTTGAGTCGCCTGCCTGTGGAGCATAGGTGACACATCGAGATTGGTATCAGTCATCTCACATCAGCTGTGTCACACTTTTCTTCTTTCGCAAATCTTTCCAAAATTGTTCATGAATTTCTTCTTCTTCTGGGTGAGGGTTAGGGTAGGATTAGTAATCACTGAACTACAGTTCGAAAGGTCCCAGGTTCAAATCCCATGACCACCAAGTTGCCCCTGTTGGGCCCTTAAGTAAGGCCCTTAACCCTCAACTACTCAGGTGTAGTGAGTTAAAAATTTGCTCTGGATAAGGGCGTCTGCCAAATGCCAAAAATGTAATGTAAGAATGTAAAATGTTTTATGGTAGTTAAAACAGTAAGTTGCAGTACCACCACCCGTTAACCTTTTTTCCTCTCTTCTATTTAGTATTTATAGGAATTTGTCCACAGCTTCAGAGAACCTTGATTTGGAAGCACAGATGTCTATTTCATTCATAATCTATTTCATTTTCTAATGCCTTTTTTTTTTTTTTTTTAATCTAATACCATATGCGATATTCTGTAAACAGTCAGAGGTTTAGTTATATGGCTACAGTGTAATACCAAGAAACAACACAAGGTGGCACTTTATTTTCGTTGAGGTAGATCATGGCTGAATGTATGTTCAAAGGAAGATCTTTTGCTACTCGGATTACTTACCATGCCATTACCTCGCTCATCTTAGTCACCACAGTAACGATAGGTGCAGGGTAGGATTGCTGTATTTTACAGTTACATGTATACGTAATGAATGTCATCTTCATTACGTATGGAGATATAACCCTATATTCTATGTTGGAATTAAGCTACAGGTGGAATTTCCTACTTAACTGTGTTTTGCACTATGCTTAATTTCTATCTTGGAGCTGATCCTAGCTACAGGTGTTGACTCACCACAATAAAGTTGGACTGACGTTTGATATTCACTTTACAGTCAAATCAATTAAGAAAATTATCTGACAATCCTTAATCACATTTTATATGCAGTATGTAATGTGAAAAAGTAATATCACCATATTTAAAAAAACTGAGACGGAGAAAAGTACAGAAATCCAGAAAGTAGGCGACCCTTAGGGATTACTATCCATCGGCTCATGTCGACGTCATCATACTTTTCCTTTTATAACTCCTCCTATTCATGGAAATGTGAAGGGAAAACCTTCACAGATGCTTTATTAGGAAACATAGATGTGCATTAGTCAGGTTTTCTTCTTACAAGTAGCACGTTCACAATATAATATAATAATATAATACACTGACTTTGTTTGTGCAGTGTATGTATAAGCAATTACATAGTGTGTACCCCTCCACTCTCTTCATCACAAACTGGTGCATGTTTCCTGTTTGGAGACCATAGGTGGAAACCAAAACAGTAAAAATTACCACTAACGCATGGAATAGATCTTTGTATTTTAACTCTGTATACTTTGCATGTTGAAATATTTTCCTGAAGTAGGATAAGATTGCAAAAATCAGGTCAAAATTGCAATCTGGTGACTTATCCATCTTTAAATCTGTTGCTTCAAGGACTTTGTGTAGCCTGATAAAGTTACTGCAGATGATTTAAAATGGCATGATTGTTGATTGGAAGTTGGAAGTGGAAGCTGAAAAATAAATTTAAAAATAGCCCAATCCATAAGCACATTAGCTGGATAAGAGAAATATTTTGAAGGTCTAAGCAAGGGTGTAATGAGTATTATTATTATTGATATACATTATTGTTTTGGCAGTTTTAATTCAAATTACGCAAATGATCAGCACAGTTTTTGTCACTCGAAAATTAAAGTAGTATGTGTATATGTATATATATTAGTTTGCTCCACTATTTCAGCCCTCTCCTAATTATTTAATGTAAAAACACGTTTATTTAATGTAATTTTATATGAAAACACAGTAAAAACTGTGGTGTGCAAACACAATAAGCATTGACAGTAAAATTTATCTGAAACTATTGAAACAAGAAATATAAAACTTATTTTCAAAAAGGACAATTTAAATTTAATCATGTTTACTTTACAGTAATAAAGTATATTCTACAACATAAAAATCAATGCGATATAGTCAATAGTCTACTCTGTATTGTTTTTTCAGTGTCTACAGAAGACAGGAATCGTCCCACATCCAGGAAGCTGAAACGTTCTCTAGTAAGAGATGTCTGGAGTGGTTTTATGAGTATGCAGGTACATCTTTCACGCAATATTCTCTTTCTTTTTCTGTGTCACTAATGTTATGATTGAAACATGTTCAAGATTTGAAGCTAGAAAAGCAATATGTTATTATTATCTACACATTTTTCTCACACATACACACTTCCAATTATTTTCTTTTCTAAAATTATTAAAAAAAAAAATTTGTCTTGTTTTTTGTAAATTTTCTTTCATTTTTGTGAAGCTGCTTTGAGACAATGACCATTGTTAAAAGCGCTATATAAATAAAATTGAATTGAATTGAAAAAAAAAAGTAAAACTGTTACTGTATATATCTGTTTTCCTGTATGCATGTTTTGTCAGGTTGTGATGATGTGGTTGGACCAGAAGGCATGGAGAAGTTCTGTGAAGATATTGGAGTGGAACCTGAGAATGTAAAGCACTGCAAATTCATTTTTAATTCATTTCTAATAAATCATTTATGTGCAGAATGCAGGCACTACTTCAGCTTTTTATAGTTGCGTATTTATGCATGTCCTATGGTAATTTCAGTGTTCATTTATATATTTAGAGCAGTGTTGGGTATATGGTTACATCGTTAAATTTAGTAAATGTGTTTCATTTATGATAGGAAAGACCGTCATTAGGCTTCAATTACTAGTAGGCATACTCTCGCGTCAATCCTAGTGAAGTCTCTGAGCTCATACAAGGGATATATAGTCCTTTCCTCAATGCGTTACATCGCTCCCTAACGCTGTGAGAGCAGCATTTTTAAAAATGTGTTAGACTGGGTTCATGTGACTCAGAGGAAGCACATGATGGTCTTCACTCTGCCTGGTTGGTAGTTGTCAACTTGATGAGAGAGTGCCCTAACAGCGAGATGAATGGGAATTGGCCATGACACCTTTGGACCCTTGTGCATGGAGTTTGCATGGTCTCCTTGTGTTTGGTGGGCCTCCTCCAGGTTTCTTCACACAGTCCAAAGACATGCGGTGTAACCTTCATAACGGTTTCAAATTGCCCATTGTGTGTGTGTGTGTGTGTGTGTGTGCCCTGCTACGTGCTGGCACCCCATCCATGGTGTCCCCCACCTCGTGCCCCATTCAAGACCTTACCCCGGCCCTACACAGGTATAAGCGGTATACATGATGGATGGATGAATTAGATGGTAATTATGTAAGATAAAATATACAGAATTTGATATATATAAGGAGAAAGAATGACATAGAGAAACTTTTTAAATATATACTAGTGAAATTAGAAAAATTTGAATATCGTGCAAAAGTTAATTTATTTCAGTAATGCAACTTAAAAGATGAAACTAATATATGAGAGACTCATTACATGCAAAGCAAGATATTTCAAGCAGTGATTTGTTATAATTGAGATGATCATGGCATACAGCTCATGAAAACCCCAAATCCACAATCTCAGAAAATTAGAATATTACATGCAATCAATAAAAACAAGGATTGAACATAGAACATATCGGACCTCTGAATACTATAAGTATGCATATTTACTGGGTACTTGGTTTGGGCCCCTTTTGCAGCAATTACTGCCTCAATGCGCCATGGCATGGAAGCTATCTGCCTCTGGCACTGGTGAGGTGTTATGGAAGACCAGTATGCTTCAATTGCGACCGTCAGCTCTTCTGCATTGTTCGGTCTCATGTCTCTCATCTTTCTTTTGGCAATGCCCCATAGATTCTCTATGGGGTTCAGGTCAAGCGAGTTTGCTGGCCAATAAAGCAGTAATCCCATGGTCATTGAACCAGGTTTTGGCAGTGTGGGCAGGTGCCAAGTCCTGCTGGAAAATGAAGTCAGCATCCCTATGAAGCTAAAACGTTCTCCAGTAAGAGAAGTCTGGAGTGGTTTTATGAGTATGCAGATAAATCTTTCACGCAATATTCTCTTTCTTTTTCTGTGTCACTAATGTTATGATTGAAACATGTTCAAGATTTGAATCTAGAAAAGCAAAATAAATTGTTCTAAATTTGTCTAGTTTTAAAGGCACAAGAAACCCAAGTTGAATATGATCATCAGTTTTTATTTTTTTGCATATTTGTCACACTTAAATTAATTAGATCTTTAGACGAATACAAAATGTTTAATAATGAACATGAATAATCACAAATACTCATGATAGTTAATTTTTTATTCTTTTTTTTGTTCCCTACAGGCAGGTTTGGACAGATTTGCTTCCCTTAATAAATGAAATCATGACTTAAAAAACTGCATTTTGTATTCACTCGGGTTACACAAAGATAACCTTAGTAAATACAAAATGCAGTTTTTAAATCATGATAAATTTTTTGGAAAGCGGAGTTTAAATTCACTTGCCACACCCAGGCCTGATTACTCTAAGACCTGTTGAATCAAGAAATCACTTGAGAAAAATAAAAAAATCTTTGAAGGATCTAAAAAAAAAAAAAAAGGCAACATTATCTAAATAAATTCAAAAGCAGAGAAACAAAGTAATTGACATGTATCAGTCTCGGAAGGGTTAACATTTCTAAGGCTTTGGAACTCCAGCGAACCACAGTGGCAGCCAGAATCTACAAATAAAGAAAATTTTTAACTGGTCAGGCAGGTTTGCTGGCCAATCAAGCACAGTAATCCCACGGTCATGAACCAATTTTTGGTGCTTTTGGCAGTGTGGGCAGGTGCCAAGTCCTGCTGGAAAATGAAGTCAGCATCCCTATAAAGGCTGGGGATGTTGACCCTGGACTTAATGAAGCATAGTGAACCAACACCAGCAGATGACCTGGCTCCCCAAATCAACAGACTGTGTAAATGTCACACTGGACAGTGTATGTCTCTCCATTCTTCCTCCATACTCTGGGTCCTTTGTTTCCAAATGAAATGCAAAAGTTGCTATCATCAGAAAAGAGGACTTTGGATCACTGAGCAACAGACCAGTTCTTTTTTTCTTTAATCTTTAAGTCATTTGAAGCCCATGTCCAGGATCCGTCTGTGTGTGGTGGCTCTTGATGCACTGACTCCAGCCTCAGTCCACTCCTTGTGAAAGGCCCTTTCCTGACAATCTCTCCAGGGTGCGGTCATCCCTGCTGCTTGTGCACCTTTTTCTTCCACACTTTTCCCTTCCAGAAAACTTTCTATTAATGTGCTTTGATACAGCACTATGGGAACATCCAACTTCTTTTGCATTTACCTTTTGAGGCTTTCCCTCCTTATGGAGGATGTCAGTGATGGTTTTCTGCAAAACATGCTCTACAACTGTCAGGTCAGCAGTCTTTCCCATGATTGTGATTCCTACTGAACCAGACTGAGAGACCATTTAAAGGCTCAGGAACCCTTTGCAGGTGTTCTGGCTTAATTAGCTGATTTGAGTGGGACATGTAGAGCCTAGAATATTGAACCTTTTCACTATATTCTAATTTTCTGAGATTGTGGATTTGGGGTTTTCACGAGCTGTAAACTATTATCATCTCAATTATGACAAATCACGGCTTGAACTACCTTGCTTTGCATGTACTGAGTCTCTCATACTATATATTAGTTTCACTTTTTAAGTTGCATTACTGAAATAAATGAGCTTCTGCATGATATTCTAATTTTTCGAGTTCCACCTGTGTGCGTGTGTGTGTGTGTAAAGAAAAGTGCCAGAATAGCAGGAAGTATCATAGGAAGCCTAATGATTGTACACTAGGAGATTTAACGTAATGCTGGCTTCACATTTCACATTCACACTGGTTCACATTTTGACCAGCACTTCCATGGTTGGGGGTTCAAATCTCACCTCCAGTCTGTGTGCATTGAGTTTGCATTTTCTTCCCATGTTTGGTGGGTTTCCTCTGTCCTCCAGTTTTCTCCCACAAACGAAAGACATGGTGAAGGCAGGTGGCATTTCCAAATTTCCCATTGTGTATGTTTGAATGTATGTTAACTTGTGCCTCAACCAGTGTGTACCCTGCCTGATGCATTAAGCTCCTGAGGTAGGCTTCAGGCCCTCGGTGATTCTACACAGGAAAAGCACTATAGATGATGGATACGTTATTATATTCATTCATTCATTTTCTATACCGCTTAATCCTGTGTTCAGGGTCGCAGGGGACCTGGAGCCTATCCCAGGAGACTTCGGGCACTAGGCGGGGTACACCCTGGACAGGGTGCCAATCCATCGCAGGGCACACACACATACACACACTCACACATCCAATCACACACTACGGGCAATTTAGGAACGCCAATTAGCCTAACCTGCATATCTTTGGACTGTGGGAGGAAACCGGAGTACCCGGAGGAAACCCACCAAGCACGGGGAGAACATGCAAACTCCATGCACACAGAGACGGGAATCGAGCCCAGACCCTGGAGGTGCAAGGCGACAGTGCTAACCACTACACCACCACGCCGCCATACGTTATTATATATTTTAGATTTTCTTACAATCCTAAACATTATGCAAAAAATAATGCTTGTACCACATGGTATGGTATGCTGGCTAATAATGTGTGAATAGTTTAGAGCACACCACCAGTAGGATTACTGAGGAACTGCAACATTTTACCACCTCAAATGAGAATATATACACTACTCACAATAAGTTAGGGATATTGTTATTTACATGAGTGCTTTTCATATTTGCTCTGAATTTGAATGAAATAAGTAAAGATTCCCATTGATATTACTAATAATATTTTCATTAGTTTAATATTTATTCCCCAAAAATGTAGACAATAACAGGGATAGCCCCAAATAACAAAAATTGACAATGTCAGTAGCGGGTGTTTCCACCATTTGCCACAATGAAAGCATGACAGTAACGTCTCATGCTCCTCACTAGCCTCATGATGTTGTTCTGAGGCAGTGCGTCCCACTCTTCCACAAGTGCTACACGCAGTTCTGCCAGGTCATGTGGGGGTGGGGTACGATCATCCAGTCTCTGCTTCAACTGGTCCCAGACGTGCTCTATGGGGTTCAGGTCAGGGGACATTGATGGCCATACAGTATGAGGCACTCCAACTTCTTGAAGTCGAGCTGTGACTATTCTGCCACGATGTGGTGGAGCATTATCATCCATGAACAGAAAGTTGGGGGTGTGCTGGCGGAATTGCGGGATGATAATGGGTTCTATGATGACTCTGAGGTAAGAACAGGCAGTGACTGAGCCATGTAAAATAACCAAATCTATTTTTCGCTGACTGGTAATGCCTGCCCAGACTGTTGCACCTCCTCCACTAAAGCAAACCCTGGGGACCATGTTGACCTCAGCGTATGACGACAATCGTTTCTGTGAACAGGACGGTAGACCACTGCTGCATTGTCCAGGTCACATGGTCTTGTGCCTACTGCAAACGTTCACGGCGGTGTCTTGGTGTCAGTGGAGGCACCTGCAACAGTCGTCTGGCATTCAAGCCAAAGCAGTGGAGTCGGTTGCGAATGGTTTGTCTGGAAACCGTAGTACCCCTCGTAGTTGCATAACATTGTCTGAGTGCGTAGTCTGGTCATCGTTGCGGTCTGTCACTCGTGGGGCTCCACTCCTGGATCTGTCATGAACTCTGCCAGTAGTTCTATGTCTTGATGCAAGTCTGCTGATGACACTTCGAGACACACCACGTTCACGAGCAACATCTGACTGCCTGCCATCCACCCGAAGGCGCGCCATGTCTACGTGGTGCTGCTCGTCCGTGAAGTGACATCGTGCCTCCCTATCCCAAAAATGTCTGAAATGAATGAAGTAAAACAAACACCGTATGTATGACATCTACGAAGTCTCTCACAATATCCCTAACTTATATATAATTTTAATATATATATATATACACATACACACATGTATGTTGTTGTTGGTCTTTCGGCTGCTCCCAGCAAGGGGTCGCCACAGCGGAATATCCAGTCCGCACACAACTTGGCGTATATATATATATATATATATATATATATATATATATATATATATATATATATATATATATATATATATATATATATATATATATATATATTAGTATAAGTCAGACCAGTTTTCAGATGGAAACATAAAACCTAATGTACGCTCCTGGGATTTGCATAAAAGTTGAAAATAACGAGTTTGACTAAGTTACCAGAAGAACTCATATTCTCCAGCAAGCTCAGTAAAACACAACAACTATTTTACTTTACTGTGCAAAAGTCTTGGGCACATACTAAAAAAATGGCCTAAGCAAAAGATGGTAAATGCATTTCTGTAGTAAATGCGACCTCACTCTTTAACTATTATACTAGTACCACTACAGAGATTTTATTGGTTACTTCAAACGTATAAAAACACATTTTAGATGATCAAGTATGTTTATGTATGTGTCTGCAGGTGGTGATGCTGGTATTGGCTTGGAAACTGAATGCCCAGAGTATGGGCTACTTCACCCTGCAGGAATGGCTTAAAGGAATGGGGTCACTTCAGTAAGAATGTTGATTTTGCCTAACCTTTTACATAACCTGTAACATCATTGTGCTTCTAATGTTCAGTAACTGAGTTAACATTGAAAATGTATCAAGTGTTTATTTTCCCTACTTTTACTAATGGAATACATGAAATTTGTAAAAAGTGCTAGACAGTACTGCGGAAATGACATCTTGGCAAGTGAAATTTTATTGAAACTAGTGAAAACTATTTAATTTTTTACAATAAATTTACAACAAACCAAATGTAAGATCATTAAGCTCATTTCTAGTCAAATGGTATTAAAGTTCTTGTTCTGTTGGCAGTTAATTTTGTTTCTTGCGAGAAATAAATTCCTAAAAGTAGCAAAATTATCTGACTATGAACAAGAATTAAAATTTTTGTAAAATTTTTATCAGAAATAAGCTTCTATTTGATTTGTTTAAGATATTTTCACCTGCTAAGATGTAATTTTTTGCAGTGAAACCTCTAAGCCCAGGGTGGTTTTGTGTAGCAAAACTTCTGCTAATTTATATGCTGAAAAGTACATTTTGTAGCATTAAGATGCCTTTAAGTCAAGAGTTCCCAAGGTCCATCCAAATGGGCAACATTAGTTTTCTGCCACACTAATCCTTAAGGACCTAGATTTATAATGTCTGATGGCTGTAATGTTTAAAAAATTATCTGACAATGGTTTAAACACTTTTGTTGTATTCAGGGCCAGGGGTAGCTCAGTGGTTAAGGCATTGGACTACGGTTCGGAAGATCCCAGGTTCAAATCCCACAACCACCAAGTTGCCACTGTTGGGCCCTTGAGCAAGGCCCTTAACCCTCAACTGCTTAGATGTGTAATGAGATTAAAAGATAAGATAAGAGCGTCTGCCAAATGCCTAAATGTAAATGTATTCAATAGACCAGTGAGTGCTTCTTAGCCCTGGTCCTGGAGGACCCCCTGAATGACCTATTTTACTTTACTACTTCTCAGCTCTAAGCACACCTGATAGCCTTTTCTGAACTGGCAAGGGGTCTTTCAGGACGAGAGCACCTCGGACCCAAAACATGCTTGTCCTTCAGATTTCTGTGTCCGACTGTAAAACGGTTAGCGATTTTCTACACAGTGATTATAAATACTGTAATGAGTTCTGTCTTGTTGGCCTGGTGACTCTTGTCATGAGCTGTTACTCGAATCAAAAACACAGAGTGTATATTCAAATAGATTTACTTATTTAGAAAATCTCTGAAAGACTGGTTAAAAAAATTGTATATCCAGACCATGCTCGTTTAACAAGTTAAAATTTATGTAAAGATTTAGCTTGTCTTGCAAAACACTCGCAGACCAAGGTACTTGCAATCAAAGGTTGAACTATACTACTTCTCTGTGGCTGTCTTACGATGTGTTTTTCATTCCTGCTTTTTCTCAGATGCGATTCAACTGAAAAACTCAGGAACTCTCTAGACTACCTGAGGTCGATCCTCAATGATGCTACGAGTTTTAAGCTCATTTACAGATACGCCTTTGACTTCGCCCGGGTAAGCAAATAAAAATTTGACCCTTCACTTAACCTATTATTCATTTTTCCCTTTCCTGCAGTATGTAGAACAAGCATGAACTTACTTTGGACTTACCTTTCATGTCTCTGGGTTATCTGTCTATAATATCGGCTGTTTACATTCTTATGGTCCCTGTGACTAAATTGTGTAGCTACTTAAACTTTCTTGTTAACTGATGAAATGATACGCTTTACCAAGGGTATCACTAACATTTTACAAAAAAGTGCATCAATTTAAGTAGTCCATGAACAAAGCCTATACTTATCAGCCATAACATTAACACATTATCGTTGATCATCAATTACAGTGGTGTGAAAAACTATTTGCCCCCCTCCTGATTTCTTATTCTTTTGCATGTTTGTCACACAAAATGTTTCTGATCATCAAACACATTTAACTACTAGTCAAAGATAGCACAAGTAAACACAAAATGCAGTTTTTAAATGAGGGGTTTTATTATTTAGGGAGAAAAAAAATCCAAACCTACATGGCCCTGTGTGAAAAAGTAATTGCCCCCTGAACCTAATAACTGGTTGGGCCTCCCTTAGCAGCAATAACTGCAATCAAGCATTTGCGATAACTTGCAACGAGTCTTTTACAGCGCTCTGGAGGAATTTTGGCCCACTCATCTTTGCAGAATTGTTGTAATTCAGCTTTATTTGAGGGTTTTCTAGCATGAACCGCCTTTTTAAGGTCATGCCACAACATCTCAATAGGATTCAGGTCAGGACTTTGACTAGGCCACTCCAAAGTCT
Source organism: Channallabes apus (assembly GCA_030522415.1). NCBI lineage: Eukaryota > Metazoa > Chordata > Actinopteri > Siluriformes > Clariidae > Channallabes > Channallabes apus. The sequence goes on along the minus strand of CM060128.1, from coordinate 19,574,517 downwards.
TCATTTTGTTTTTCTTCAGCCATTCAGAGGTGGATTTGCTGGTGTGTTTTGGGTCATTGTCCTGCTGCAGCACCCAAGATCGCTTCAGCTTGAGTTGACGAACAGCTGGCCGGACATTCTCCTTCAGGATTTTTTGGTAGACAGTAAAATTCATGGTTCCATCCATCACGGCAAGCCTTCCAGGCCCTGAAACAGAAAAACAACCCCAGACCATCACACTACCACCACCATATTTTACTGTTGGTATGATGTTCTTTTTCTGAAATGCTGTGTTACTTTTACGCCAGATGTAACGGGACACGCACCTTCCAAAAAGTTAAACTTTTGTCTCGTCAGTCCACAAGGTATTTTTCCAGTAGTCTTGGCAATCATTGAGATGTTTTTTTAGCAAAATTGAGATGAGCCTTAATGTTCTTTTTGCTTAAAAGTGATTTGCGCCTTGGAAATCTGCCATACAGGCCGTTTTTGCCCAGTCTCTTTCTTATGGTGGAGTCGTGAACACTGACCTTAATTGAGGCAAGTGAGGCCTGCAGTTCTTTAGATGTTGTCCTGGGGTCTTTTGTGGCCTCTCGGATGAGTTGTCTCTGCGCTCTTGGGGTAATTTTGGTCAGCTGGCCACTCCTGGGAAGGTTCACCACTGTTCCATGTTTTTGCCATTTGTGGATAATGGCTATGCCATTTGTGGATAATAACAAGGGGGGCAATCACTTTTTCACACAGGGCCATGTAGATTTTGAGTTTTTTTTCTCCCGTAATAACGTAAACCTTCATTTAAAAACTGCATTTTGTGTTCAATTATGTTATCTTTGACTAATAGTTAACGGTTTTTGATGAGCAGAAACATTTAAGTGTGACAAACATGCAAAAGAATAAGAAATCAGGAAGGGGGCAAATAGTTTTTCACACCACTGTATATAGCAGTAACTGGTGACAGGGTCATGGGCACCTAAGCTTGTGAGGACAAAATGCTAGCATGCTGGGTCCAATCATGAAGATGCATCATAGATCGAGAAGGGCAATACTGTCTTTGTGCCAAAACACCCATTACCCCACAGCCCACCATGCACACAGTCCAGCAGGCAAAGTGTCTAAGACGGTTGACCCTGCCTTCAAACCAGCCTTCAAACCTTAAAGCTGCTGACCCGGCCTTCAAACTCTCCAGGGGCCTCATGTATCAATGCTGCGTACGCACAAAAACTTTTCTTACGCCAGTTTTCACGCTCACGGTCGGATTTACTAAGAGTGAAATTAACGTGAGAATGTGCGTTCTTCCACTCCAACTTCCTGTCTGCTGTACGTGTATTTCTTGTGTGTGTTTGTTTTATTTCCATTGGCGACTCCTAGAGGCAATTATGTTAAATTGCACACTACAAAGTATCGCACCAACACGTGAAAAACATTGCTATTAACTTATATTTGATAAAATGGGTTAATTGACACAATATTTTTCTACCAATTATTTGATTTAGAACATATAAATGCATTTGCAAATGTATACAACCCTTAGTCTATGGCAATGGCAGTGTTGGCCTTATTAGAGGACATTGTCAATGGCCGAATCCGAAGGGAACACGTTTTTAGGGATCACAGTGATTTCTGGCCCACAATGATGACTGGCTTATTAGCCGTTTCAGATTTACAAGAGCTATCCTCTTGGAACTCTGTGCTGAGGTCCAAATTTGGAAAGAGAGACAGCAAGGAGCCACGCATTACCCGTTCCCTTACAGGTGCTGACAACGCTTAGTTTCCTGGCAACTGGTTCTTTCCAAAGGGACCTGGCAGACCGCTCGGGGTTAAGCCAGTCGTCTTTGAGCCGTGCAATGCCAGCTGTATGGGACGGGATCATCCGCATGTCTAGCAGTTATATAAGGTTTCCATACCATGCAGCTAACCAGCCAAACATTAAAGCGCAATTTGCAGCGATCGCCGGTTTTCCTAATGTAATCGGAGCGATCGACTGCACGCACATTGCTATAAAGGCGCCATCTGAAGACGAATTTGTATACGTGAATCGGAAACTTTTCCATTCAATAAATGTGCAAATAATATGTGATGCTCAAACAGGTTGCATGATCTGACTACGTGCACCCCCATGTTGCATGATCTGACCGCGCACACACACCCACGCCCCGTTGCATGATCTGGGGAAAAAACAATGCTAAACCAGAATGCCCCCTTCAAATTTCTCACTGCCCCCCCATATGGTCAGGTCTAGAACCGGCCCTGCTCAAATGCACCTAACAAATATTGTGGCGAGGTGGCCTGGGTCAACCCATGATTCATTCATCCTCACAAACAGCATGGTTGGGATGAGGCTCCAAGGTGGCAGGGTGCGCGATGGGTGGCTTCTTGGTGAGTGATGTATTTAAACATATTATTCCAGCTAAGTTTTTTAAAATTTTGTTATTAATTCCGGAGGACAAACTTGCAAATAACACAGTTTTTCTCCGGTCTACCTCCGATAGGAGCACCTCCAATTCACATTCTGTGAAGTTTCTCTTCTTGCTTGCTTTTGCCATTGCTTTTTCGTTTGGTTTTGCCAAAGTGGAGTCATTACCATATTTACACGGGGGAGGAGGCAGGGAGGGGTTTTGCGCTCGTGCGCTCAATTTCACGTTAATTCGGATGTACAAAGAGAATATGCGTGGGATTCCGCGTACGCAGTGTTTCATACATCAGATTTTTTTAGTGCGTACGCACATTTACAGCTTTGTCCGTACGCAATGTTTTAGTATGAATTCAACGCAAGTCTTTGTACATGAGGCCCCAGATCCCTAGCTGCTGGGGAATGTGCTGGACAAACAAGTCAGATCCACGGAGGCCCCACCCCTCAGCCCACAGCACCCAGAGAATCCACTGCCAACATCCTAGTACCAGACACCACAGCACACACCCGAGGTCCCAAGGGGCCAGAGCAACCTAGGCAGCACAAGAGAAACCTACACAATAACAGGCATATTGTTGTAATGTTATGACTGATTGATGTATACTGGTTGATTTAAAACTTATGGTATAACTTCTAACATTTAGCTTCATTGTGTATGTTCCTTTTTGCAGGAGAAGGATCAGAGGAGTTTAGATTTAAACACTGCCAAGTGCATGCTTGGACTTCTACTTGGGAAAACATGGCCACTATTTCCTGTGTTTAACCAGTTTCTAGAGGTGCTGTTTTTTTTTTTTTGTTTTGTTTTCTTACAATGTGGCTATTTTAAATGACTTACATTTCACATGCTGATCGTGTTTTTGATATGAATGTAATCTTATAGATACAGTACTGTGCTTGGGACACTAATCATGAGTTCTATGTTTAAAAATCTGATTTTTTTTTTCTCTTTTGTTTCAGCAATCCAAGTATAAAGTAGTAAATAAAGACCAATGGTGCAATGTTCTAGAGTTCAGTAGGACCATTAACTTGGATCTCAGCAACTATGATGAGGATGGGGCTTGTAAGTACATACATCCAGGCGTACGTACATACATACTGTAGTGTACCCCCACAAAGCATTCACCCTACCTTTGAGAGACCATGAGTTTGAATCCCAATGATCCCACAGACATCTGTGTACAGGAGCCAAGACTGTGCTCTGTGGGCGGGAGGGATGGCTTGCACTCTTCTCCCTTTCAATCACAGTGACACAAGCTGGTGTGAGTTCATGTAGGTGGAAGAGGATGGATAGCACTTTGCTCTGAGTGTGTAGCACCATCCTGTAATGCAGTATGTTAAGCAGTTTAAAAATATGCTCTTGCTTTACATGTTTTGGAGAAAGGCCTGGTTGCAGGCTGTGGTATAATGGGAAGAATTCTTTGGTGGGTGGGAATTTGCAGTTTGGGAGGGGGGGATTCTATTTTGCATATATTGCTATATGAAATACTGTTTTCTATTTCAGGGCCGGTTTTGTTGGATGAGTTTGTGGAGTGGTACAAAGACCGAGAGATGTCATAGCAACAACCGTCATTGCCTCTAACTTCACCAACAACTAGAAACTAATCTGCAACAGGCACCGTGGCATCAGTGACAGAAATGACTTAGAAATGGTCCTTACAAACAAAACATACCCGGACCAGGTGGGGCAAACTGTAGGTAACCTGCCAGTGATGTATGTGTGTGTGAGTGTGGACGTGTCAGCGTTCCATAGTGTATCGTTCACACGTTGCCCTTCTTAAAAGGGTTATGTGTGAGCGCCATCACTGATGAGAAACAGGTCAAACAGCACCTTTGCCCTCAATTCTCACCTGATGTCCTGACCAAACTGCAATGCATAATGGGAAAGCACTTGGCCCAGATCAGTGCCGCTTCCTGCCTCCCTACTGTGACGTGTCTAACTGTGAATGTATGAATGGGTGTTTAAGAGGGAGTGATCTGTGATTATTCCATACGGTAGGGCATCTCCTAAATACCTAAATAGTTTCCATCATATCCTAGCTAATTACATATTAAGGGATCTTGTTTAAAATACAAACTTATTATTCTGTAACTATGATTAAAAAAAAATTGATTGTAAATGAATCAAAATAGCCATTGCTGCTGATTATGATCTAAAGTACAATGACTAGATCCTCACTTGTTCCATTACATTGAATCATGAAAAGTTTCACATCTTACAGAGTAGTTTAAAAACGGCTTGTAATGACAAGTCTTTCCATAAGAAAAAGATTAAAATAATTAAAAAATAAATAATAAAAAGTGCTAAATCAGCCCTACTTTCAGAATATTTTCTGAAATGCTCATTGCTATTTCATTATATAGAATAACTTTTACACAGGGTAATTATTATTGTTTTTTCATATGTAATAAATACCTGCCATTGATCTGTATCTTTTTTTTTTTTTCCAAAGGTTTTTGACTTTTTTGAGATTTTATTTCTCATCATTCCTCCCCGTTTACTCCACATCTTTAAGTAGCACATCATTTATATTTGTGTGTTAGTGCTGTAATGTTTTCGACATTGCCTAACTTGGTTGTTAGTCTGGATGGCAGACGGGGTTAAGTAATGACTTTAGTCTTTTGTTATAATTCAGATACCAAACAAAAGTTCAAATCTGAGTCTCTCTGTTGGAGATGGATCGCTTCTGTATGTATTTAGTATTACAGGTGATGTGCAGAAAAAAAGCTAAAGATATGTGTTCTTTACTGTATATGATTGTTTTTTTGTTTTTTTAAACCATGCAGAAGTTTGATATTTCTTGGGGAAAATTTGAATAGTTTTTCTGTCATTATTCCATTGTTATTTTTCCATTTGTTAGTAAGCCAGTTATTTATGGCAGTATTCTTAATGGGAGGATAAATGCTCATATCAGACAAGTAAGAGATTAATTATTTTTTCAAAAACATGCATCTGCAGCTTGCCCTTCCCTGGTCATCTCAATTTTACAGACAATATTCAGTTCAAGTGTCAATCTTTTACACATCACTGTGCCCTTATACAAGTATGTTCATGCTCTCCATGAGAATCTACTTGTTACTTAGTTTTTTACATTGATTTACTTTACTGGATCATCCAAAAGAAATGGTTTTTCCTCTTTGTTGTGTCTTTAATTCACATATTACCCAGATAAAACGGCATGTTGAGGCTGTCTCTTGAAGTGGAAGGGAAATGTGAGGGGAAACACTTTCACAGCAAGTCCTAAAGACCATAGTGACTGTTGCATAGCAACTGTTTAACATTCTAGTTACATTTGTAAAATGTTCAGTTTTGTCTTCTGACGTGGCGTGAAGCTAACTTGTCATCTGAGTGGACAAAAATTGTGCATGCGTACTTCACGCATAGATGTCTGACTATAAATGATTTTATTATTATATATTTTTTTTGTAAATGTTAGGTCTTTTTCCTTTTTTGTATAGGTATTTGTAAATTTATTGTGCTTATGTTTTTCCCCACAGCCATGAACTTATTGTTTTCTGAAAATCATGATTGTCATGGTATCTAACGCTTAAATACACTTTCAATCTCATTTGCTGAAATGTTTGTTTGCTTTTTTTTGTGTTTTTCACTATGGGTTAAACATCACAAATTTTTTTTTTTGCAGCACCTGAATTTATGAGCAGCTGTTATTAAATTTAAGTGCTTGCAAGAATAACATCATGCCAGATTACAATAACCTATGTTTTTTTCTTTTATGATTTTAAACAGCTGTTTCATTCTGTTTGTGTGTTAAGCACAAAAATCATTTACCAAACAAAAATTCAATGTGTTGAATTAAAAAAATAAGTCAAATAAATAATTTGTTAGATGTAGTTGGATTGTGTAGTGGCAGGAACTACATGTCATGACTATAATTAGCTAAATGAAGTATATGGCTCTGAGGCTACATTCACATTAAAAGCAACTTTGTTCAATTCAGATTATTTTTGGTCAGATCAGACCATGCATGTCATGACGGTTCACATTCATAATCACAAATTATTTTTATCTGACTTTAAAGTGGATGCGTCTGTCGTCTAAAACAGCATGCACCATGTTACAACTTATAGTTGTGTGACCGATGATTCATTTCAAATAATGGATGTGACTTTTAAAAAAAAGTGCTTTGAGTTCTGCTCTGGAGGATGGCAAGCAGTTTGTTGGCTGAATTTGTTGAGGTCCAGAAGAAGCTAGAAAGCCAGACAGATGGCTCACTTAAGGTGTTTTAGCAATGATAGCTATAACTGCTATGAAATCCCAGCCATGCTGACTGTCAGCGGTCGTTCTACTGTATGCATGTGCAGAGGCAAAAAGTCGCATGAATTTCGATCTGCCCATTCTCATTCAAGTCACATGACTATTACATTTGTGTAGCCCTTAAATAATCAGATCTCATATTGGTGGGGGGGTGGATGGGGGAATCAGATTTGAGTAATTTCAGGCTGGTAATGTGAACATAGCCTGATAGTCTGATACTAAAAGAGTAATATGTTCTTCAGGTATATGAAGAACAAAAATTTAATTTGCTTTTGCTTTTCAGGAATTACCAAATGTGTTCTTGTACAGCGTTTACAAGAGCAGGCAGACTGATGAATAAATACAACAAGCCCTAATTGTTATTTTTACTTTTTTGCGGGGGGTCGGGGGTGATTATGTAATGGTGAATTTTGAAGTTGTGAATTTTTAACAGTAATTGGCAATGTCCATGACATGCAATCTGGAATAATATAACTTTGTTCCTGACTGCTACTAAAACTGCTTTGCTAGCAAGTTTGGCTAACACAGGGAGGATTGGCTGACTAGCTCGTCTGATTTTGTGTGTAAACGTATATGCATCTGGGTGTGTTTTCACTGTAATCTATCGCCACATTCAGTATATAAATAGTTTTGTTTAAAAATGGACATTTTATCTTTCATACATTTTCACAAACAAAAAAAAAAGCTTGGATGTGCTTTAGCATAGGATTTTATTTTTTTTCCTTCTGTTCTTGATTTATACTGCTATCTAAGACCCAGGCATGCTCCAAAAATTGTGCATAATAAGATAAAAGCCATACTTTTACAAAATGCGTGTGTAGATTTTAATTCGACTTCGTTGTTATAGACATTTAGTCTTTATATCTTTACATAAATTCATTCTTTTTTTTGTGTGTGTGTTTGTTTTATAGTATGCTTTTGTGAACAATATCCATAAATAAAAAGCAATGTTACAAGGGAAATAAGGGCTAAAAATCTATTAATTTAATATATATGACTGTGAAAGACAGTCTATATTTACTTTGCATGTTTCTACATTTAGTGTATCACTAAAGATAAATGGAAAACAGCTGAATATCAATATAGTCTTAATTAATATAAAGTCTTTTTGCTTTCAGAAATCAAGACTCCGCTGTGAAGCCAACATACATTAATGTATAAAATTATACAGGTTTTGTACATAGTTAAATAGTTCAGGGGATATAAAAACTTTAACCATCACCATGAAACCCATCAGTCCCTCTGCGAACAGATGACTTGGATCTCAGCAATGACGTATTCTTATCAGATTCAGAAATATCTATTCTTTTGAGGTTTCACAGTGGCTTAACCACTCAGTGTTCAGTAAGAAGGCAATCGTCCTTCATAATTAACTGAGCTTCTTTATTCATCACTTTCCTGAGACGTGAAAGACTCAGAGGTCAAACTGAACCCATCCATTGCTCTCTTCTTCTGCTGAAACAAAACTCTTCTCCGTTCCTGCCTTTGACGAGCCTGAGAGCTGTCTCTTAGATACTCTCTAGCGTCATCATTTCTTGAAAAAGTTGCAGGTGTATCAGGGATGGATGGGGATAAATCCTGAAGTGCAGGGTCCATAACTAGATGCTTTCTTGAAACACTTTTCTTGGACGAGGCACCCAAACCAGACAACTTTGACTCTAATATAGTCTGCGACTCAGGAAGTTGGCTTAACTTATTCGGTTCTGTAATCACTTTCACTGTCAATGGTGCATCTTGGGACTGTCTCTGATTTTGATCATATTGCTTAGAATTTGCAAACGTGAAAGGTCTTGGGCCTACCTGCTGCAGGACATGAGCTTGAGCTCTGTCTGGTGTTACATTTGTCTTGATCATCATTGAGTCTGTTATTACATCCATCATTTCCTTCTTTGGAGGTGAGCTAGATAATGGCAAAGTCTGTGTATGAGGTTCAGAATGTCTGAAATGCCCAATGTATCTAGTTAGCCTTGGTCCTCCATCTATTAGGCCAAAGGAATCTTTTCCCTTTGTAGCAAGATTCAACTCATCCTTATTTGAGAAAACTCGTTCACTTTCCAAATTTGACTGAATTGAAGGCACCAGAGATGACTGGTAAGGTTCTGATTGCACACCCCGAACACGTTTTTTCACTTCTGGTAGTTGGTCATAAGATAACTCTAATGATCCAAATAAATGATCTGCAGCATTACTTGATGCATCATTTGATATATTTGATGTTCTGTTCTGATACTCGGATTGTGTCAATTGAAAAGCTTTCTTTTCCATTAATATTTTGTCAAGAGAGGCATCAAGTAAAGTGTCTTTTATGCTTGTTTTTGCCTCATTATAAGTTGAGGAGCTTAATGTGGTCCATTCTTTTTTCAGTTCAGACTGTTCAAACTGAATGTTTCTTTTCACTCTTGGTAGTGAATCAAGATTTGTTCCTAGATGACCAAGGAAACTGTCTTCTGCAAGAGAAGGTCTTACGTGAACCATTGATAAATCTGATCCCAATAATGCTGTTTTCTTTGCTACATCAACAGTGACTCCATGGGTGTTTGAATACTTTGATGGAGCTGAATGATGTGTGAAATGAATATATCTCTTTACCTTGGGAAGTTCACATGCATCCATTTTCTTAAAGAAGGTGTCTTCATTATTTGCCTTGATATCACCAGGTGAAGTACTGGACCTCAGTAATTCTGGTTTTGTTGAAACTGGTGTAGCTGTTTGTCTGTGTAAAGACGAAGTTGAAGATTGAGTAGAACGCTGTGAGAAATTTATATATCTTCTCACTTTTGTTATCTCAAAGACATTGTGTTCAGCAGCAGCTGGTTGAATATAATCTTCAGATGCTGAAGACTTTATCTTCAACCCTGGGCTAGTCTGTATTGTTTTTTCTGTGCTTTTGGTTAACAATGGTTCTTGTATGCCTGGTTCAGGTTGTGTGAATTTAATGTATCTTTTCACCTTTGCCACTCCATCAAGTGACATTCCTGTTTGGCCAAAGAAATGATCTTCCTTTGTGGTAGGACTGACCCTACTGACCTCGGATTTTGTAGACTGCATTTTTGTTGAGAATGAGGGAGACTGAGTTGGAGTTTGAGGTTCAGATTTTATGAACTGAAGGTAACGTTTTACCTTTGGCACTTTTTCTAAAGATGTGCCTATCTGTCCAAGGAAAATGTTGTCTTTAATGACTGGTTTGCGTTTTTCCTCAAACAAAGAATCAGGGCTACTAGACAACTGTGGTGTGACTGGTGTTGTGGTTACAGAAGACCGAGTTGGAGGATAAGCTTCAGATTGTGAAAATGTAATATATTTCTTTACCTTGGGCAATTCATCAGAGGATACACCGAGGTGCCTAAAGAAGTTGTCTTGGTGTTTTAGAAAGCTGTCTTTGTCAGATAAAGAACTGGAGGTAATGTATTCTGCTTTTGTCACTGATTGAGGTGGAACTTCTATCTGCTTAGATTGTGTGAACAGAAGAGCTTTCTTTACCTTGGGTATACTGTCAAGAGATGCAAATTCTCCATCAAAGAAAATGTCTTTTGTGCTTGGTTTTGCATGAGCATCAATCGAGGGGCTTAATGTGGTCAATTCTTTTTTGGTCATTTTCTCAAGTGGAGATTGTGACTGATTTGATCGATATGGTTCAGATAGTGTAAACAGAATATATCTTTTCACCCTTGGAAATGAATTAAGATTTGCATCTAGTTGATGGAAATTGTCTCCTGTTATAGGAGATTTAACAAGAACTGTAGATAAATCTGATCCCTGTAATTCGGTTTTCTTTGCTACATCACCTTTGACTCCATTGCAGTTTGAAACCTTTGGTGGAGTTGAATGAGGTGTGAAATTAATATACCTTTTTACCTTGGGCAGTTCACTAACAGATGCATCCATTTTCTTAAAGAAACTTTCTTCATTATTTGACTTGCTATCATCTGGTGAAGACCTAGTCATTGGTAATTCTGGTTTTGTCAAAACAGGTGTAGCTGTTTGGCTGTGTAAAGACGGAGATGAAGGTTGAGTAGAATGCTGTGAGAACTGAATGTATCTTCTCACTTTTGGTATCTCAGAGGATGTGTCAATTGGTGCAAAGTAGCTGTATTCATCAGCAGCTGATTTTATATCATCTTTAGGTACTGAATCCTTCAACTTCAATTCTGAGCTATAATATTTTGTTTTTTCTGTCATGTTGTTTAAAGAGTGCAACAATGGAGGTTGTAAGCGAGGTTCAGCTTGTGTGAACTGAATATATCGTTTTACCTTAGGCACTCCATCAAGTGATGTACCTGTTTGACCAAAGAAATTGTCTTCTTCAACAGTTGGACTTACTCTAACCTCAGATCTTGTAGACTGGATGCTTGTCAGTAGCTCTGGTGTGACAGATTCTGTAATTGCAGGCCATGAGGGACACTGAGCTGGAGTTTGAAGCTCAGGTTGTGTGAACTGGAGGTGTCTTTTTACTTTTGGAACTTCATCAAAAGATACATCAATTTGTCCGAAGAATGAAGGGATTGGCTGATTTGAAGGTTCAGCTTTAATCTGTGTAAACTGCAGTGATCTGTTCACTTTTGGTATATTATCCAGAGGTACCTGGATTACTTCAAGAAAATTTGTTTTGCCTTGCTTTGATTTTGTATCATCTAAGGAATGTGATGTTCCTCTTGGTGTGACCGATGGTATCACTTGTTGTTTGATTGAGGATAGAGACTGTGACTTAGGAGGCACCTCAGATTGTGTGAAATAAATGTACTTCTTTACTTTTGGAACTTTGTCCAGAAAGACACCTATTTGTAAAAAGAAATTATCTTTACCAGTTACCGTTGGTGTTTTTATTTCCTGTTTAATTCGTTCATCAGTAAGTGGATATTTTGCCTTTGCAGGGTGGTCTGGTGATAAAATGTCATAATGAGTTTGTGAGGGTGTGAACTGGATAGATCTCTGTACCTTTGGTACTCCACATAGTGATGCACATTGTCCTTTAAAGAAAATACTCATCGGGTCCATCGGCGATCCTGTTTTTGACACTTTCTCAGGTTTAGCTACTTGGTTATGTAATGGTGAATGATTTGAGAGCTGTGATTCTGAAAGAGAAACATGAACATACCTTTTTACTTTTGGTACTTCCTCAAATGATATGGGTATTTGTCCAAAAAAGCTGTTTCCCTTAATGGCGGGAGTGTGCATATGCACAGTTCTAGGTTTGGATTGAGTGAAGTGGACATATCTCTGTACTTTTGGTAGTGCAGGTAGTGATACATTATGTCCTTCAAAGAAAATATTGAAGGGGTCAGGTGGGGATCCTATTTTTTTCACTTCCTCATGCCTAACCACTTGTTCACTTTTTAACGTAGGGTCTAGATGATTTGAGAGCTGTGATTCTGATGGAGAAAACTGAATGTATCTTTTTACTTTTGGTACTTCATCAAATGATATGGGTATTAGCTTGAAGAAGCTTTCTCCCTTAATGGCGGAAGTGGGAGAATGCACGGTTTGAGGTGTAGATTTCATGAACTGGAGATATCGCTGTACCTTTGGCACTGCACATAATGAGACCCTTTGTCCTTCATAAAAAATACTGAAGGAGTCAGGTGGGGATCTTGATTTTGTCACTTCCTCAAGCCTAACCACTTGGTCAGTCTTTAATGAAGATGTAGAATGATTTGAGAGCTGTGATTCAGATGGTTTAAACTGAACATACTGTTTTACTTTTGTTATTTCTTCAAAGGATATGGGTATCAGCTCGAAGAAGCTGTCTCCCTTAATGACAGGAGTGGGCATATGCACAGTTTGAGGTGCAGATTGCCTGAACTGGACATATCTCTGTACCTTTGGTAGTGCATGTAGTGATACACTTTGTCCATCAAAGAAAATATTGAAGTGGTCAGTTGGGCATCCTGTTTTTGTAACTTCCTCAGGCCTAACCACTTGGTTAATTGTTGCTGAAGGTGTTTGATGATTTGAGAGCTGTAATTCTGATTGTGAAAATTGGAGATATCTCTGTACTTTTGGTACTTCAGCAAATGATATGGGTATTAGCTTAAAGAAGTTGTTACCCTTTATGGCAGAAGTAGGCATATGCACAGTTTGAGGTGCAGATTGCGTGAACTGGAGATATTGCTGTACCTTCGGTACTCCATATAATAAAACACTTTGTCCTCCATAGAAAATACTGAAGGGGTCAGCAGGGGATGCTGATTTTGTCACTTCCTCACATTTAGCCAATTCTTTAACTAATGCCAAATCATTCGAGAGCTGCAGTTCTGATAGTGAAAACTGAACATACTGTTTAACTTTTGGTACTTCATCAAATGATATGGGTATTTCTCCAAAGAAGCTGTCTCCCCTAAAATCAGGAGTGGGCATATGCATAGTTTGAGGTTCAGATTGTGTGAATTGGAGATATCTCTGTACCTTCGGTACTGTACATAGTGATAGACATTGTCCTTCAAAAAAAATACTGAAGGGGTCAGGTAGGAATCCTGATTTTGTCACTTCCTCAGGCTTAACCACTTGGTTAATTGTTGCTGAAGGTGATTGATGATTTAAGAGCTGTGATTCTGATTGTGAAAATTGGAGATATCTCTGTACTTTTGGTACTGCAAATAGTGCTATACTCTGTTCGTTAAAATAAATACTAATGTCACCAGTATCAGGTAGGGATTCTGTTTTTGTCACGTTCTCAAGCCTGGTGACTTGGTTAATTGATGGTGAAAATTTAACATACCTTTTTACTTTTGGAAGGTCATCAATGGATGCATCTATCTGATCAAAAAAACATTCTTCTTTAGTAATTGCACTTTTGTCATCTTCTGTAGAGATTGTACTTTTCTTAGATTCTGTGTTTACCATTTCATAAGGGATGATTTCTTCTTCAGCAGAATGAGATGGAGTTTGAATTTGAGGATACGATCTACTTTGTGAGAAATGAAGATATCTCTTTACTCGTGGTATTGGATCCAAGGATGGCTCAATTTTTCCAATGATGCTCTCACATGATTTAGATAATATTTTTTCTACAGATGTAGACTTCTGTTGATGCGGAGTTTTAGGTGCAGCAATTGAGAACAGAAGCGAATTTTTGAGCTTTGGTAGTCTATCGAAGGCTTGTCCCATGATTACAAAAAAATTATCCTCATTTGTTGAGATGTTGTCATAGTTAATATTGAGAAGCCTGTCTTGGCTTATGACTGGTGTGGCATCATTGCTGGGATCTCTGTGTTCTACTCTTTTCTCAAGTTTCCTTGGGTAGTCTCCTTGTTCATGATCTTCTTCACTATAGCTACGTGATCTGTCTTCCGACATCAAGCTGGTAGACTTCTGACTGGTCCTGTAAACAGGATGCACATGGTATTGTGTAGGTTCATCTTCATAATCACTGCTAACATTTGCGGTATTAAGGGACTCTTTGTACTCTGTAAATGCCTCATCATCAAAACTATCCCCTCGTGTATAAGTCATGTGTATGTCTATTGGGTCCAGGGTAATAGTATCTTGTCTGAGTAGCGCACCCATGTCTGCACTCTGTTTTTCACTTAGGACATAGTCTTCAAAATGTCTGTTTTTGCCATAGTCATCATCATTGTCATCTTCTGTGTAGGAAATGTGTTCTTCTAAGTCTTCACCAACCACTGGGTTGACTGTGTATTCTGTGGGTCCTCCTTCGCTCTTTCCACTTTCACTGGAGTTACAGGAGCTTGGTCTCTTAGACAGTTCATCTACAGACATTTCGTCTTGAATTGCTGGAGAAGTAAGAGCAGCAACATCTGAAACACGACTGCTTGATCTTGGCGAGCCCTCTGTGAATGAAAAACTCTCTCCACTGTCATTCCATAAGTCTGGGTCCAGTTCATCCACACTCTCCTCCTTTGATTCAGAAATCTTTAATGGAAATGCGTCATTCATAAGTCTTGGTATTGTATCCCAATGGTCCATGCTGGCTTCATCATCTTCTTCATATATGCTGACTGTAGATGAATCTACGTTTTGTTTTGTTGACTCTCTTGCCTCATAAGACATCTGTGGTTCTTGCCATTTACCTGTGAGAGATGATGCAGGTAAAATGCTCCTCTCAACTAATTCTGTGGTGTCTTCTTGGTCTGTGATGTATTCAAACTGCATTCCTTTGCTACTTTCAGAATTTAGACTCTCAGTAGATCTGTACCTTGTAACTTCTTTGTTTTCCTCTCTTTGTGGCACTTCTGTGTGCACCTCAATAGTCTCTGTCAAGGATCCTATTTTCTCTACATTCTCATATAATATTGCAACATCTGTATTGCTTCCAGGTGGACTGTCGTCTACAGTGACATAATATGGAACCCCCCCTTGTTCCTGTATTTCTGTAACCTGTCCAAATGTCACTCGTGGACCTGTATGCACTTCTTGTTCTTGGTCATCTGTATCCGAATAGCCTTTGTTTACATACGGCCTCTGTCTAGTTGAGGAACTCTGTGAGTTTGAAGCTGATGTAGAAGATTTCCTCTTATTTCGGATTTGTTTGTAACATTTTTCCAGAAATGGTCTTAATATAACACCAAGGACAAAGGCCACAATGAATGTGATGAAGACAGACAGGCAGACCGCTAATACAAACTGAGACTGTTGCACTGCTCGGACAGCTGGCCCATTCCTCTGTGTATTGTCACTATCCTCTGTGTTAAGCTCGAACAATCCGATTTGTGCTTCTCGTCGCAATCTTTTGTCAGCTCTTTTACGAACATGTAGATTGAAAACGGACACGTGCTCTTCATGGTATCCTGACATGCAGACATAAAGTCCTGCATCATGCCCTGTGGTATTACTGATGTGAAGGAATTGTTGTGCATCAAAGATTTGGCCATGGGGTGTCCACCAACGAGTGTGTATAAAATCTGAAAAAGAGAAAAAAATATATATAATTATGACATATATTATGAAGATAATTTCCTTAGTATATAGTACTTGTGCGTACTAGATAATTTCCATATTGCCAAATTTCATTAAAAAAACTAAATTACTACCTTGGTTGCCAGTGCTACAGGAAAGAATAAGTTCCATCCCCTCATCCACGGTCACCTCCTTTTTCACACCGGGTATGTTGCATACAGGTTGTGGACAGACAAGATCTGATTCCTTCAAGTCCATCAGATCCTTTCCAGCATAATGAAAGGGAGAGAAACACACCACTTTCCAGGTGGGATTACCCAGTTCATGGTCAAAACTGAGCCACCTTCTGATTGTATTCATGTTACAATCACACCTCCATCTATTTCCAGAAATGTCCACCAACACTTTTAGGTTCCGTAGAGACAGATAGGTTGGCATAGGTATGGTAGCCAGCAGGTTATAGCTCACATCAAGGATCTAGATGACATAACTAATGCATTAACTCTAAACAATAATCCACAAAATATTTAAAATACATTAAAATACACAAATGTGTTACCTTTAGCTTATGCAGGTCCTTAAAGGCTTCTGGATGGATGGTGTTAATGAGGTTATGATGAAGGTGAAGCTCAGTCAAATGAGTACAACCAGCCAAGTCAGCAGGGCCAATCTCAGTGATTCTGTTGTAGGAGAGCTGGAGCACTTTTAGGAATTTAATATTGCTCAGTCCTAAGATGCAGAAGTAAGACATAAACATCAACACCCAAGGTATTGAGATAATGTCACTGTGATGTCTGTGACTATAGAATTTATGCATTGAACTTCTTTGTCTTATGAAAGTTTCATGATACATTGTTTACTTTTGATAAAAGCATAAAAAGTTATTTTATTTGAGCAAAAAAGTATGTTATTGGTACATGATCATCATAGTTCAGAGAATAATGTAGTGAAATACACAGATTTAAATTACTACTATATTACTGTATAATTATATGAGTGATGTTAAGTATTGCACTTTAATATTTTATTTGACCTTTTTAGCTTTGATTATAGCACACAATGTGGTGAGAAGTTCAAGTGTGAAAATGATTTCTCATTCTCCCAGAATCACCTTTTCACAATTTGATTCCTGGAATATTGCTGTGACATCAAGGAATAAAAACTCCATTGATGTGATAATCAGGTCATCAGCTGACTTCATTGTATTGCTACCTAACATTGCTGAGCCTAGTCCTGATCAACTAAAGCAACCCCAGATCATATTAGAGGCTTATACAGTAGCCACTATGCACGATGTGTGCATTGATTTTTGTGCTTTTCTTCTTACCCTGACACGCCCTTACCCTTTTTCTATTACTCCACAGTCTCTAGAAACATGCTCTCTAGAAACTGAAGACCTTTTCTGAAAGGTCTCATAGTCTTTCCAGGTTTTAAAAATGCACAATTCTTAACTCTTAATACATCAGTATTCATGTAAGGAAAGTATTGTTTTGCACATAATAGAAAGTAACCCTATTGTGTAAAATGGGTAATTTGTCTCCAACATTAAAACAAAATAGTATAATAGTAGTGGTTATATAATCACTTTCATTGATCCAGTGTTGAGTGAAACTGTAGTTTTAAATGGTGCCATTTGTAAATATGTTTCTAGTCATATTGTAATTATTTATTGCTACAATTTCACCCCTTAAACCTCCACAAGATCACATAGTCCTGGTTTGGTGGCGATCGTATAAATTCCCTAGGAAGAGTATATCAAATTCTTTCGGGTGTGTTTTGGAAAATGACAGTGATTGGGCCTTAAAAAATACTTAGAAAAACAATAGGGCCCTTCACACACTGTGATGACTTACAGTAGGGGTGTTGTCATAGTGCTCCATCACCACTCAAGCTCATCAGAAAGACAGTGGGCCATGCATTTAAAGGCGACATACCAATACCATTATGACATTACATTATGATGTCACTGGTTATTAACCACACTTTGGCATAATCGCAGCTAGGCGGCACGGTGGTGGTAGTGGTTAGCACTGTCGCCTTGCACCACCAGGGTCTGGGTTCGATTTCCCGGCCAGGCTCGATTCCCGTCTCTGTGTGCATGGAGTCTCTCCCGTGCTCCTCCGGGTACTCCGGTTTCCTCCCACAGTCCAAAGATATGCAGGTTAGGCTAACTGGTGTTCCCAAATTGACCGTAGTGTGTGAATGTGCATATGAGTGTGTGCCCTGCGATGGATTGGCACCCTGTCCAGGGTGTACCCCGCCTTGTGCCCTAAGCCTCCTGGGATAGGCTCCAGGTCCCCGCGACCCTGAATAGAGGATAAAGCGGTACAGAAGATGAATGAATCATCGCAGCTGACACACTTGAGATATCAAAAATCCCTCTGCAATTTTGCATCCTCAATGTGTTGAGATCAAATAGGCCCAGTTTATTGGTGATCATATAAATCCCCTATGAGGAGTACATCAAAAGTCATTGAGTGCGTTTATGACATGCACAAAGTTGTTCCGCTCAATGAACTCTAACTGTGACGACATAGAACTGATGTCATAGTATTTGGTTCATAATAATAATAAGAAGAAAAAGCCGTTTTAAGCAAAGCTGTACCAAGTAATCAACGTTTGTGGTAAAAACTTCTGATACCTATAGGATTACATAATGTTCCTAATATGTAAACATTTCATGATATCTGCTAAACCTTACATTTACATACAGTATGATGATATTGGTAGCCTTTGGTTTACTATTTGCAATTTTAAATATTATAGATATTCTCTGATTACAATGTAAGCCCATCTGATGTTCCTTATTTCCTGTGCCAGGGACACACCCATGTGAACACATACCTGTATGGCAGGCACAACAATAACAACACAATGTCACAGTGAGATAACCGAGGAATGTGATGAGATATATCTCTTTTCTTTACAACCTCTAATAAAACACAGCCCTTTATCACTAAATGGGGATATTTTCATTGGTTTACAGAAGAAAGGTCTAATGATTAAACAGTGTTAAACATTGATTAACAACAGGGTGGAGTTTGTGGCTGTGAACAACAGCATTAAAGTATTAAACCTTAGACCGAAAAAACCCAACAACCATCACAGCGCAGCTAATACATGCTTTAAAAAAGGGTCATGGTAATATTTGAACACTTGTTTTTAAGTTATTAAAACTATCGTATGAGGTGCAGTATTGTTTTAATCTAAAGAAAAAATGTTGCATTTTAAAAAAGCATTTTATCTAATTAACTTCAAGAGAAAGAAAAAAAGGCTGATTAAGGAACTATTTAAAGCTGATGTAATTAAGCGAGCAAGAATATATTATTTATATTGGTCTTTATTAAATAATATAATGTTTGGCAAATTGAAAAGATGATTAGAGGAATAAAACACTCACAGCCCTGCTGTTAATAATAAGAGAATAATCAGATTTCGTTGTTTAATATCCCTCAGCATTGTGTTAGGTCACATTGCCACACCTGATGTTGATGATGACATCACTTTTGCCACAGTGGCACTGATTTTTGGAGGTCATAAATAAGATTTCTGAAATAGCATGGGTGTGCGCACATGTATGAGTGTGTTACATTCTCACCTCTTGGCATACATTTTAGCTGGTTTCTGTCAGCAGACAGTGACTGTAGATCAGGTGCCCATGGAACACATCTTTGTGTTCTTCTGGTCAGAGACCTAGTGCCCACCACCCCCTTCGAACACATGGATAAGCTCTCGAAGGAATTATTTCCCAGCCACAAATACTGAAGCCCCTGTAAATGCACATGCCTGATCCCAAGAGGAGCCAGAGAATGCAAGACATTGTGTGATAGATCCAGGGTAGTGGTCGTTGCTGGGATATGTGAGGGGGCCTTGGATAGGCCCAATGAAGTACAGTTGACCAGCCAAGTCTTTTCACAGACACAGTGGTCTGGACAGGCAGGGACTGGGGAGAAGGTTTGCACACCCCACAACTGGAAAATCAGAACTGCAGAGCAGTGCAGAAAGCTGGATAGTAACATCACAGCAGCAAGCCCTGTACAGGATAAAGATGACAGTTTTATAAATATAAATGCTGAGTTCAAAGTTTTATCAGACATGTTTCTATTGTCCATGGGTGTGTTTTACTGTACAAGTTTTATTTTAATGTTAGTATGATATTGACTTAGAAATGGGTGCCAAAAAAACATAATACAGAAAATAAATAACCCTTTGTATCATTACAATACAGAAGCAGTTAGATTCTTATACTTATATATATAGGTGTATACTTAAGCATTAAGATCTTTTCAAGGTGTAAAAATGGCAGTTTAATATAAATATTTTTTTCACCTACCTCATACAGCTTTAAAGCCACTTCAGAGGGAAGGCTGTAATACTCCCTCACTCCAAATGTATTCTCATCTGAACACTTTTGCTTGTGACTGAGAAATTCTTTGACTTTGACACTAACCCACCTAAGATCAAAGTCTGCACTGTATTGCTGAAGCACATGAACACACACAGTGATGCTGTTGTAAATACCTTACAATCACGTGTATAAGTTAATTTCTTACTATGGTTTTGCTCCCCTGAAGCATTTTAATGAAAAAAAAGATAATTAAAAGGAAAAAGGCTTCCATGAGGGAATGTAGCATACAATGATATTAAGTGAAGGATCAAACTCAAGAAGAGCTGTTCAGTTTTAATATTAAATTTTTTTATTCAATGCACACATTTTAATGAAAAACGATTTCCCTTTTAAACTGTACCTGCATGTATGCATGTAACATGAGTTAATGACCGTTAGTGAGAATGCAGCATGGTCATTATTTGAACACTTCTTAAAAAGAAAAATATAATTCAAATAAATATGGCACATCCAAACAAACATTAAAATCCAAACAAAACATGTTATATTGCACAACATATCAAACACCTCAAATATCATATGTTTTCAAAGATATTATTTAAAGTTCATACAACACATGTTCATATATGATTGACAAAAATAATATTTATCTTTAAGCTCGAATGTGTCAATGTCCATTTTTTGCATCACATATTTTAGCACTGTTAAATAAACCAGTCAACCATTTTAGAATGCAACATTTCAGTCGAATAGTAATTTCAGCTGTGATTATACTACATATACTCAACCATATGACTTGTGGTAACAGCAGTTAAGCAGGTTGACTAACAGGGTTCAGCAACATGGCAAAGAGGTCATCTTTTTAACATCAAAGCAAAGACTCTATATTGCCAATACATTCCAGTTTCTTAAAGAGGTGAACTGAGATTTGTTTTTACGTTAACCTGGACAACTGAGCCTTATACAGCTGCCAACATTCATCTATATAAAAATATATAAAACACTAGAAGTGGCATAAATATCTAGGGGCACTGTATAGTGCACCACCACCCATAAGGCTGTCTAGAGTGTTTATCTTGTCTAGTTAGCTAGTGTGATGATGCACATGTTTCTGAGAAATAATGTACATTTTATGAAGTGTTAAAACAATTTAAAATAATAATACTGCCATTAAGAAAAAACTCCACATCAATCCTTCATAAACAAGATACTGCATGTACGGAGAAGTAAAAACCAATCAGCTTTAAAAACAATAAAAATGCCAAGGTGGATGAGTGATAAATCAGAGGCAGGTCTTTGCTCAAGTCCTTACGTAATAAAACGAAACGTGTTTGTATAGGGTGGGGTTTAAAGGTATGAGAAATGATGCAATAAAAAAAAAAAGCATTTAGGGTTTATAAAATTATGGCTACAGACCAATCTCTATATAAAAATTACCATGATTTAGTGTTGAAGTACACACCTTTATCTAGCAATGCTGTTATCAGTTCTAGTGTGTTAGCGTGTGGGTGTGTGTATGAGTAAGTCTTGTGGAATTCCCCTCGTCTCAGTGCGCCGCTCCGCAGGGGTTGTCCGTGGTCTGGCAGCCCATGTTGGGATATTTGACCTGCACTCTGAAAAGGGTCCCGTCTGCACACATACAAAGCTTGTACCTCTCCAGGCCTTCATTGAAGTACAGCTCACCCCCCTGAGAGGTGTTAGGGATGCGCGATGGACTAAACATCACCGAGCCATTCAGAACAATGCTGTTCTCCTGTGTATGACATGGTAACCACACATTCACAGAATTCAATGAGTTGTTCACTAAAGAGGTATGAACATAAACAAGCTCAAATCAGTATTGTGCTCGTTACTCTAGATTCACACAAAACACCTGTATCTGATTATTTAATGTCTACACTGAAGCAGAAGGATGAACTCACAGCTTTGAGCTCAATATCACCGCCCATCCTGAACTCCACCGTCTTGCCCATGATGAAGACGCCCTCATTTCCACGAATGATAGCCTTGCCGTCACCTTTGATCATGAGATCAGATGATGCGTTGCAAGTGATCTGTAAAATCACATTCTTAATTTTATTTTTAAAAAATCACTTTATAACAATGGTTCTCAAGGTGGTGTAAAGTAATTATACACTGTATATGCAAAAATATGTGGATGCCCTGCCATCACACTCATAGACTATATGCTTGACGGACATGCTATTCCAGATTTGCTGTTACAAATGCACTAAACTCTTCTGGGAAGGCTTTCCAATAGATTTGGGAGTATGAAAATTGTAAATCTACAAGGGCTTTGTTGTTACATTCGGGAGAAGAAACATGGATGTGATGGTCTGGTGTAAACATATTTGGACATGTTGAGTATATCTTTCAACTACATAAACACTAACATTAAACATCAGAGGTTTTCAGCGATTTATTTAATTGAATATTTAGATAAAAATAATATATTATACAAATGTAAGAAAGTGAAAAGAAAAAGAAAGATTATAAAAACTAAAGCATCCAAAGACATTCTATACCATTGTTTGCTTCCAATTTTTTGGCCACAGTTGGAGGTAAAATACAATAAAATGTGACTGTATTTGTAAGCCAAAAAAAAAAAAAAAAAAAAAATCTACTCCACTACTGTACTTCTTTTGTGTACAAACCGGATTCCAAAAAAGTTTGGACACTAAACAAATTGTGAATAAAAACTGAATGCAATGATGTGGAGATGGCAAATGTCAATATTTTATTCAGAATAGAACATAAATCATGGAACAAAAGTTTAAACTGAGAAAATTTATCATTTTAAGGGAAAAATATGGTGAATCAAAATGTCATGGTCTCAACAAATCCCAAAAAAGTTGGGACAAGGCCATTTTCACCACTGTGTGGCATCTCCCCTTCTTCTTACAACACTCAACAGACGTCTGGGGACCGAGGAGACCAGTTTCTCAAGTTTAGAAATAGGAATGCTCTCCCATTCTTGTCTAATACAGGCCCCCAACTGTTCAATCGTCTTGGGCCTTCTTTGTCGCACCTTCCTCTTTATGATGCGCCAAATGTTCTCTATAGGGGAAAGATCTGGACTGCAGACTGGCCATTTCAGTACCCGGATCCTTCTCCTACGCAGCCATGATGTTGTGATTGATGCAGAATGTGGTCTGGCATTATCTTGTTGAAAAATGCAGGGTCTTCCCTGAAAGAGATGATTAGATGTTGTTCTAGAACCTGAATATATTTTTCTGCATTGATGGTGCCTTTCCAGACATGCAAGCTGCCCATGCCACACGCACTCATGCAACCCCATACCATCAGAGATGCAGGCTTCTGAACTGAGCGTTGATAACAACTTGGGTTGTCCTTGTCCTCTTTGGTCCGGATGACATGGCGTCCCACATTTCCAACAAGAACTTCGAATCGTGACTCGTCTGACCACAGAACAGTCGTCCATTTTGCCACACTCCATTTTAAATGATCCCTGGCCCAATGAAAACGCCTGTGCTTGTGGATCTTGCTTAGAAATGGCTTCTTCTTTGCACTGTAGAGTTTCAGCTGGCAACGGCGGATGGCACGGTGGATTGTGTTCACTGACAATGATTTCTGGAAGTATTCCTGAGCCCATTCTGTGATTTCCTTTACAGTAGCATTCCTGTTTGTGGTGCAGTGTCGTTTAAGGGCCCGGAGATCACGGGCATCCAGTATGGTTTTACGCCCTTGACCCTTACGCACAGAGATTGTTCCAGATTCTCTGAATCTTCGGATGATATTATGCACAGTTGATGATGATAACTGCAAAGTCTTTGCAATTTTTCGCTGGGTAACACCTTTCTGATATTGCTCCACTATCTTTCTGTGCAACATTGTGGGAATTGGTGATCCTCTACCCATCTTGGCTTCTGCGAGACACTGCAACTCTGAGAAGCTCTTTTTATACCCAATCATGTTGCCAATTAACCTAATTACTGTTAATTGGTCTTCCAGCTCTTCGTTATGCTCAAATTTACTTTTTCCAGCCTCTTATTGCTACTTGTCCCAACTTTTTTGGGATTTGTTGACACCATGACATTTTGATTCACCATATTTTTCCCTTAAAATGATACATTTTCTCAGTTTAAACTTTTGTTCCATGATCTATGTTCTATTCTGAATAAAATATTGACATTTGCCATCTCCACATCATTGCATTCAGTTTTTATTCACAATTTGTTTAGTGTCCCAACTTTTTTGGAATCCTGTTTGTATAAACATGATAAACATTTCCTGTTTATTTGGTCAGGATTAATGGCAAACTTTCTCATGTTGTTCAGTTACTCATGTTAATTTCAACCTGAGTCCTGCTCACATAAAAACAAAAAGCCAAGTCAGAAAGGAAATACAGAAATATTGAGATTTATATTGGGAAAATGGAATGAAATGTGATGCAAGAACACTCACCCTTTCTGTGGAGGCTTTCTTTACATTGAGCACTTTGACCTGTTTGGGCAAGTGAAACTCGTGGTTATCAAAGTCTGTGCTGAAGAAGGTGTTTTGTGTGCGTGGGTCAGTAAAGGAAATGCCTAGGTCACTGGTGATAGATGTCTTGTCCTTCTCAACACTTAGCCTAGTGTTCCCTTGTTGAAACACCACCTAAAGCATCCACAAATTCAGACAAAGTGATTTAAGTCAGAAAAAAACAAAAACAAAAAAACACTAGGGGTTTAGTAGCACTTGCTAACGTACAGTGGGTGCACAGGCAGTATGCGACTTCTACCGTCGCAGCCTATGGCGTCAGCATTTGGGTTTGTGCGTTTGCTGGCTTTTACCACTGAGTGGCGCTATATAACTATAGACTGACGCCTCAGGCATCAGCTCGTTCTCTCCAGGCTTAATGAGGCGCAGGTCGTCCACAGCTGCACGTCGTTGCAGATAAAATAAAGTGAAACATTGTAAATAAACGAATTCATAATCACAGTAGTAACATTACAGTACAAATTTATAATTAAAATTAAATTCAGTTTTTTAGGATCGAATTTAAGCAACGTAAACGTTGTAAACTGTGTAATTATAGTAGAAAGGCTACGTGTAGGGTCTTGTGTCATCTTGGAGCTTTCATAAGACTCATAAGACTCTACTTTTATTTAGGTGCACACACAATGACGAAAAACTTTATGATTTTGTTAAATAAATAAAGTAAACGGGGTTCTGTATTGATTTTGGTGCGTCAGAAAATGAACCCAAGCTCCGTGTATACTCGCCTCACAGACGTGAAAAATATATACTTATAGAAAGAGAAATATCTGCTTTAATATAAACTAATGAAAAAAAAAATTAGATTATGTCATTCGTATGAGAAGTGAATTATAGGCGCGCTCACTGACGACGAGATGACATGATCAGCACAGCCAAAGGAATCACTACCTTATCAATGAATTATTAAAATGGTCAGAGTGAATTTCCCCCGCTGTTTTAACAAATATTTGAAGTAGATAACAGTAGCCCACATTTATAAAAGCATTTTTATTTATATAAAACTATAAATAAAAATAATAATAATAATCCGGCATTTATTATTAGGTGTGCCCGCTGCCAAAGTTCTTCAGTAACAAACCTATAAAACATGTACATCTGTATGAATAAATTGTTTAAATGTGATCAGTGATTTATGTAAATGACTCAGTTTAGATGTAAGTAAATGCTAGGGACTGACATCGGCGTGCGTTTCTCCCAGCGCCGCATAGCGCTTATTTAACACCATTAATATGTGTTTGCTGAAAGAGATATCTAATCTCTCATATCGGCGCGCGCGTTCATCTGACTTTAGATCAAAACTCGGCAAAGACTCTACTTTTATTTAGGTGCACTCACAATGACGAAAAAACTTTATGATTTTGTTAAATAAATAAAGTAAACGGGGTTCTGTATTGATTTTGGTGAACTTGAGCGCGTCAGAAAATGAACCCAAACTCCGTGTATACTCGCCTCACAGATGTGAAAAATATATACTTATAGAAAGAGAAATATCTGCTTTAATATAAACTAATGAAAAAAAAAAATATTAGATTATGTAATTCGTATGAGAAGTGAATTACTGTATAGGCGCGCTCACTGACGACGAGATGACATGATCAGCATAGCCATAACCAAAGGAATCACTATCTTATCAATGAATTATTAAAATGGTCAGAGTGAGTTTCCAGCCTGTTTAACAAATATTTGAAGTAGATAACAGTAGCCCACATTTATAAAAACATTTTTTATTTATATAAAACTATATAAAAAAATAATCCTGCGTTTATTTTTAGGTGTGCCCGCTGCCATAGTTCTTCAGTAACAAACCTATAAAACATGTACATCTGTATGAATAAATTGTTTAAATGTGATCAGTAAATGCTCCTTGCTACTGTAGTGACTGACATCGGCGTGCTGAAAGATCTAATCTCTCATATCGGCGCGCGCGTTCATCTGACTTATTATTTCAATTCATACTGTACAGCTGTTAGAATTGGGGCAATCATAACGAATCAAGAGCCTGTGATTATATTGCATAAATATTATTTTGTACAGACAAATATCTGAATTTTTATTTATTTATTTTTTAGATTTTTTTTTAAAACAAATCTCTCAAAAATAGTAAGGTGTATTTTGGTTTTATACTGCAAACGAAAAACGAATCCAGGGTCTTGTGTCATCTTATATTTTGTGTTCTTTAAATTTGTAGTAGATTTATTAAATGAAATAAATTACACTAAACGGGGTTCTGTATTGTTTTCGGTGAACTTGAGCGCGTCAGAAAATGAACCCAAACTCCGTGTATACTCGCCTCACAGACGTGAAATATAAGTACTGAAGTACTGTAGATAACAGCCCACATTTATAAAAGCATTTTTTATTTATATAAAACTATAAAAAAAATAATAATCCTGCGTTTATTTTTAGGTGTGCCCGCTGCCACAGTTCTTCAGTAACAAACCTATAAAACATGTACATCTGTATGAATAAATTGTTTAAATGTGATCAGTGATTTTGTTTAGATATAAGTAAATGCTCCTTGCTATAGGGACTGACATCGGCGTGCTGAAAGATCTAATCTCTCATATCGGCGCGCGCGTTCATCTGACTTTAGATCAAAGTTAAAGGCGCACACGCAGGATCATGCAAACGTTTCCCCTCCTCTTTCATAAAAAATGAACAATCCGACACGAGCAGATTTGTTTCAGTCAGAATATTTATCAATCATAAAGAGAGGCGACATATACTTGCTGATTAAACACTGCATTTTTAAAGTGAAAGCGCGCGATGTGAGCAGCTTTAATTATTGATAATTAAATCATTATTAAATGGTGGACATAAAAAGCAAAAAGAATAATAATATTATTTTGATTATTATTATCATGTTCTTTTGCTGTTTGAGCGTCTGTGGATTCCAAAATTGACATTTTTACCGTTTTTTAATCACTGAAATGGAAGAGATACTGTACTGTAGAAAGGTTCCTTATCATAACGTGCCTTGTATTGTTTTTTAATCGCTCGATACACGACCCATCATTTTTAATGCTATTTTACAAAGGGTAAATACACATGGAATAATTTTATTTGGTTTGTTTATTTATAAATAAAATTAAAAGTAATTAAAAACAGTGTAGAGTGATTAATAACACTACATGTTATGGTAAGAAAAATCTCATTCTTGCTCATTCTAGTTTCTCCGAGTGTATACTGTAGGTGAGAACAGCTATTCAGTATCATTTGCATTTGTATGTGTCTGACTTTGCAAAGCACACCTGTAAAACCTGTTTAACAGGTAAATGCTCCTCGCTGCGCTGTTTGGGGGAGGGGCACGCAGAATGACGATTTGGTCAGCTGTGTGAACGCTCGCCCTTTAGATGTTGCGCGCGCACTACACGGCGAAAAATATGTTAGTATATCATGACTGAAATCATGACTGAAATATATGTTAGTATATCATGACTGAAAAAAGTTTATGTAATTTGTATAAAACGTGGATTACTACAGCGCATCCACTCACAGCCGAAACAAAAGACATCAACGGCTCCGCCTATTCAGAGGCTCTGCCTATTCAGTAAAGAAAAACACTACTGTTATTATTTCAACTCATACTGTACAGCTGTTAGAATTGGGGCAGGGATATTATGCCAATATTAAATATTATATACGATATTAAATTTCAAGTGAGTTGGGAGTTTGCAAGGCAGAGAAGGATGCTCTTCGGAGTGAGTTGCGAGTTTGATGAGACGGCATAAATATTTAATACAGCAAATTAAATATTTTGGTTTATATTTTGGTTTATATTATATGGTTAATGTATTTTGGTTTATATTGCAAACGAATAACGAATCAAGAGCCTGTGATTATATTGCATAAATATTATTTTGTACAGACAAATATCTGAATTTTTATTTATTTATTTTTTAGATTTTTTTTTAAAACAAATCTCTCAAAAATAGTAAGATGTATTTTGGTTTCATACTGCAAACGAAAAACGAATCCAGGGTCTTGTGTCATCTTATATTTTGTGTTCTTTAAATTTGTAGTAGATTTATTAAATGAAATAAATTACACTAAACGGGGTTCTGTATTGTTTTCGGTGAACTTGAGCGCGTCAGAAAATGAACCCAAACTCCGTGTATACTCGCCTCACAGATGTGAAATATAAGTACTGAAGTACTGTAGATAACAGCCCACATTTATAAAAGCATTTTTTATTTATATAAAACTATTAAAAAAATAATAATCCTGCGTTTATTTTTAGGTGTGCCCGCTGCCACAGTTCTTCAGTAACAAACCTATAAAACATGTACATCTGTATGAATAAATTGTTTAAATGTGATCAGTGATTTTGTTTAGATATAAGTAAATGCTCCTTGCTATAGGGACTGACATCGGCGTGCTGAAAGATCTAATCTCTCATATCGGCGCGCGCGTTCATCTGACTTTAGATCAAAGTTAAAGGCGCACACGCAGGATCATGCAAACGTTTCCCCTCCTCTTTCATAAAAAATGAACAATCCGACACGAGCAGATTTGTTTCAGTCAGAATATTTATCAATCATAAAGAGAGGCGACATATACTTGCTGATTAAACACTGCATTTTTAAAGTGAAAGCGCGCGATGTGAGCAGCTTTAATTATTGATAATTAAATCATTATTAAATGGTGGACATAAAAAGCAAAAAGAATAATAATATTATTTTGATTATTATTATCATGTTCTTTTGCTGTTTGAGCGTCTGTGGATTCCAAAATTGACATTTTTACCGTTTTTTAATCACTGAAATGGAAGAGATACTGTACTGTAGAAAGGTTCCTTATCATAACGTGCCTTGTATTGTTTTTTAATCACTCGATACACGACCCATCATTTTTAATGCTATTTTACAAAGGGTAAATACACATGGAATAATTTTATTTGGTTTGTTTATTTATAAATAAAATTAAAAGTAATTAAAAACAGTGTAGAGTGATTAATAACACTACATGTTATGGTAAGAAAAATCTCATTCTTGCTCATTCTAGTTTCTCCGAGTGTATACTGTAGGTGAGAACAGCTATTCAGTATCATTTGCATTTGTATGTGTCTGACTTTGCAAAGCACACCTGTAAAACCTGTTTAACAGGTAAATGCTCCTCGCTGCGCTGTTTGGGGGAGGGGCACGCAGAATGACGATTTGGTCAGCTGTGTGAACGCTCGCCCTTTAGATGTTGCGCGCGCACTACACGGCGAAAAATATGTTAGTATATCATGACTGAAATCATGACTGAAATATATGTTAGTATATCATGACTGAAAAAAGTTTATGTAATTTGTATAAAACGTGGATTACTACAGCGCATCCACTCACAGCCGAAACAAAAGACATCAACGGCTCCGCCTACTCAGAGGCTCTGCCTATTCAGTAAAGAAAAACACTACTGTTATTATTTCAACTCATACTGTACAGCTGTTAGAATTGGGGCAGGGATATTATGCCAATATTAAATATTATATACGATATTAAATTTCAAGTGAGTTGGGAGTTTGCAAGGCAGAGAAGGATGCTCTTCGGAGTGAGTTGCGAGTTTGATGAGACGGCATAAATATTTAATACAGCAAATTAAATATTTTGGTTTATATTTTGGTTTATATTATATGGTTAATGTATTTTGGTTTATATTGCAAACGAATAACGAATCAAGAGCCTGTGATTATATTGCATAAATATTATTTTGTACAGACAAATATCTGAATTTTTATTTATTTATTTTTTAGATTTTTTTAAAAGCAAATCTCTCAAAAATAGTAAGATGTATTTTGGTTTCATACTGCAAACGAAAAACGACCTATAAAACATGTACATCTGTATGAATAAATTGTTTAAATGTGATCAGTAAATGCTCTTTGCTAGTGACTGACATCGGCGTGCTGAAAGATCTAATCTCTCATATCGGCGCGCGCGTTCATCTGACTTAACGTTTCAGCCATTCATACATGCATTGTGCTGTTGTTTGTACACACTTACACACTTACACACTGGTTGTATAGCGCACTTATGGAATGAATACGATGAGATGACAGAGTGGAGGTTTAATACATCTATCTCACACGCGGGGCCATAAGTGCGGTTCATTATGATTCGGTGCGAGTTTTGGTGCTGTTATTACGTTTCCATCTTACCACGCAAAAAAATAAACATGTTTAACATGCGGAAGATCTTCGCGGAATTTTTCACGCGGAAGCATGGAAACGTAATCACAGCGCAAAGACTCGGGGTGAATCATGATCAAGCCTACGGTCACAGCGCGAGACCGAGCAGGTGCGATAGGGGTATAACACACCGCATCTCACAGCGAGTCAAACCGCATACAGTAAGTGAATACTGTAGGGGTATTAAACATTACAATCACACAGAAACATGAATGGATGCGGGGTTTGAAACTCCCATGGTTATTTTCTCATTTAACTAAATCAAATTTCATAAAAATAAAACGTGTCAAAAGAAAAACCCATAAAGTTATGGATAATGGCTAATGATGAATGAAACATATTTTAAACAAAAAGCAGCGAGCAGCTGGACATCGGGACGGGGAGTGTAAGTACGACGCACGCGCAGGTCTGAGCAGCTCAAGAAGCTCCATAATCTGTTGCCTTGGAAGGCAAAACTTTTATTTATATATATTTTTTAATAACGACCACGGGGAAAATATGAAAAGGGCTGAAGTTTTAGCTTCAAATCTTCAAGTTTTAGCTTTTAACTTCAAATATTTGAAGTAGATAACAGTAGCCCAAACCTGTAACTTTCCATGTAAAACAGGTACATCTGTATGAATAAATTGTTTAAATGTGATCATCTGACTTTACAGTAGATAAAAACTCGGCAAAGCGCACTCTTTTCCATTCACACACAGCTGTTTGTTTATCTTTCATAAAAAATGCTCCCGATATGAGCCGACACGAGCAGCTTTAATTATTGATAATTAAAACATTATTAAATGGTGGAAATAAACAGCAAAAAGATTAATATTATTCTTTTGATTATTATTATCATGTTCTTTTGCGTCTGTGGATTCCAAAATTCCAAAAAACAGAGAGTCTGTCTAAACAAAATAAAACCAATGTTTTCTAACTCATATTTTTTTTTATATACAGTAAACATACAGTAAAACATCATTCATCATTAAAACATCACACAACTGAATCGCAGAAAAAAATCAGCAAAAATATTATTTAGTACAAGGCAATCTTTGGATCCTTGATGAGACGGCATAAATATTTAATACAGCAAATTAAATATTTTGGTTTATATTTTGGTTTATATTATATGGTTAATGTATTTTGGTTTATATTGCAAACGAATAACGAATCAAGAGCCCGTGATTATATTGCATAAATATTATTTTGTACAGACAAATATCTGAAAAAAAAAATAGTTTTTTTTACGACGAATCTCTCAAAAATAGTAAGATGTATTTTGGTTTTATACTGCAAACGAAAAACGAATCCAGAGCCTGTAATTATATTTATATTTAATTATGTCATAACTATTATTTTGCACAAATACTGTAAATCTCTGAATAAAACAATGATATTTTATTCACAAATGTAAGACAATATTAGCTCGCACTTAGTCTGGCACTGAACCAAAATATAATGTAATGAGAGGCCCCGATTATACTGCATACATCTTTTTTATTGATTTATTTTTTATTATCTATTCTGGAAGTTTGCTCTATTTGTTTTAGTTATTTCTATATTTAAATCTTGATGTCTTAAACTCTAACAACTGTAAGTATTGTCGAAATAATTTTTTTGAAAGCCCTAGTGCTGTTGTTTGCGCTGTTTTCTTTAATAATAACACTAAACAGATAAAAACAGAGAGTCTGTCTAAACAAAATAAAACCAATGTTTTCTAACTCATATTTTTTATATTTATAGTTTTACATGTTTGTTGGATGTGTAAATTATCATAATTGTAGTATTACTTTGCTACAACATATTGTTTTGACTTTATTATGACTTAAGCTCTGAATATATTTAAAAACCGATACGACGGAAAATGTCAATTTGCGCCACCTGGCGGTCATTTCACGAATTATTTTGAAATGCTCCTGGTTTATTTCGGCCGCTGCCGCGTTTCCACGGCGGTGAGTGCGACGGTAATGAGCAGTCTGGTTGTCACACCACTGTAAAGGCTGCTGTGTTTTAACGACTAATCAGTAGAAACCTTATCCATACTCACTGGGTTGTTGTTGCCAGTGATGACAAGATCCTGATCTTTCCTCCCTCCCACAGTGCTTTTGTACAGTGGATGGACCACACCCATGTCAGCTTTCTGCTTGAAGCGCAGCAAACCACTCTCGTGGAACTCCATACTGTCACAACCGTTAGGGCCGATCCGAATAACCGTCCAGATCACCAGAGTTATCTGGCACACAGTAAAAGCACCAGGAAATCCATTAAGACTTCATTCATATCAATATCCAATCAAAAGGTTTATATATAGCATAGTGTGAAAAAACATATGACTGAACTCTAATACTTAAACAAGACTGAATGACATCCAGATGCACATTATTTACCCATTTTGACTTAAGTTCTTGACTTGTATTTGCATCATATTCATTGCACTGATGTCTTATGATTAGAAAGTGTATAGATAGAATATGAAAAGTGTATGTGTATGAAAAGTGTATAATATAAAAATAATAAATTTTTAAAAAAGCATTTGATTTCAAGTCTCCTCTTTAGATTTACTCACAATGAGGTTGATGAGTGCAAGCAGGAAGAGCAGGACTATGATGCACACAGCAATGTTGCCTTTTCGACCCCTCAGCCCAGTCTTGTGAAGTCTCTCCTCCTCTATGGGTACATATCCAGCCTTGAAGTTACTGTTGTGCTCCTTACTAACGTTCCTTCGTTCAATGGCCTTCTCCCGCATCGACTTCTTCACCGGACCATTTGAACTCTCCTATAGGAAAGGAAAGTGAGGACACGATATTTTACACATACTGTACTCATACACTTATTTATTTTTCTCTATTACATGATTATACCGTTATTCTACCACTCAAGTTTTGGACACAACTCTTCAAACTATAAACTATATTCCACTATTTAAAAAGAGATAATGACAAATATATAACAGTTAGATCTGACCGAAAAATCTGATTACACAAGAGGTATTCAATAAGTGAGGATAATAGACTGTAACATCACTGGGATGTTTAAACTACATGTTTCACTCTGTGTCCCAGATGTTCTAAGAATCATTAATTACACTAACTACCGTTCACAGCATGGGGGAGTGTACGTCGGTATGGTCTGCAGTACTGAAGAGAGGGCAGCTGCCTGCCAAAACCCAAATTCAAAACCAGTCACAGAAGCACTTTCAGCAAGAAAACACATCCGATGTAATGATGTATTATGTCATCATCTTAAACAACAGAATCACCTAATCCAAGCTACAGTAACCAAAAATCCCTCTATAACTACTTGTCAAAGGCAGTGCTTGGTGTGTAAAATAATCGAATTGTACATCCTACATGGCTCACTAGCTTTTCATTTAACTTAGCTGATATTCTAAAGTGAAGAAGAATTTAAAAATAGAAAGATAAAGAGAAATGTATGAGATTTACAGGACTGCCCACTACCTCTATGGTTTATTCTCCTCACCTTTTGGCTACATAATACCCGTAAGAATTTAAAACTACTTCCACCCCATTAATTACACTAACTGTCGGTCGCCAGCTCTGCCAAGCGGGGATTAGATAGGTTCGTTAAAGACGCAGAAGATTGTGTGTTGGTGATTGATATGTTAATTATGAATGGTGTTTGTGGAAGTGTTGTATAAAAACTAAATTGCACTCAAGGTTGTGCTGTTTTGCTGGATATCAGCACGACTGTAGGCACGAGGGCGTACCCCAATTACACGACGGCGCTCTGCTCTCATGTGATATAGCTTAATTAACAAGAAACAATCACAAACTGAATGGGGAAGAATAAGCATCCAAAATGTCAATAATGAAATTAAATATTAGTTAACTATCAAGAAGTGTGACTACCAAATTAGAACAAAGCAAAACATTTTGGCAGATTGGTGTTCTGGAACACTCAGGTACGTGTCTACATCATGCCAAGAGGAAAGAAGATCAGCCATGAACTTAAAGAAGCGATTGCTGTTACTCATCAATCTGGCATGGGCTATAAGGCTATAAGACTCACCATTCTACAGTGACCAATGTTAACAAGTAGAGAGCTGATTTTGCCATTCTTCCCAGGAGTGGGCATTCCAAAAAATTCAATCCAAGAATTATATATAAAAAAAACAGCAACACCATGTGACCTACAGTTTTCTGTGAGTATATAAATTTTTAGTGTTCATTAAAGCAGATGTTGCGGAAAAACGATCACGCTAGAGAAACCTCGCCACTCAATGCACTGAGTGCTGCAGGAGGAACTAAGTAAGTAAGTCTAAGTAAGTTCATGAAAGCACACTCAGAAAAAAATCAATACTAAACAGAAACTAATCAATACTAAACTAAAACTGCACCAACTGCTTTAATGGATGATCTGAACACCCCACATATTCCATATTGACATTATATCAACACGCCTGGTGGTGGAGGTAATGATTAGGTTAGTTTGAGGGTGTTTTCTAGTTCTAGTTTGATGGCTTTGGTACAAGTGCCCCAACCAAAACCCAAAGTTTAACTCCACTCACTCACTCACTCATCGTCTATATCGTTTTATCCTGTATTCAGGGAGCCTGAAGCCAATCCCTACACTCTGGACAGGGTGCCAATCCATCACAGGACAATCACACATACTCACATGCTCTTTCACACACTACGGGCAATTTGGGGACATCAATTAACCTACTGTACATGTCTTTGAAATGTGGGAGGAAACTGGAGTACCCGGAGGAAACCCACCAAGCACGGGGAGAACATGCAAATTCAGTTTAACTCCATCCATAAAATATTTGTTAAGGGACCTGAAGATGGCCGTTCACAGATTCTCCCTATCCAAACAGATCAGGCGTGAGATGTGCCAGGAAGAATGGGACAAACAGCCCAAAACCAGATGTATAAAATGTACCCATGAATAATCAAAGCTGTAATCATTAGAGATGGAGGAACAATCAATTCATTAATCTTTTGTAGGCAATTCATGTCTCACCATATTGACTTCTTTTTAAAATTATTAATTAATTTACATATGTTTGCATTTGAGGAGGTGAAATGTTGCTGTTCCTCCATAACCCTGCAGGTGGTGTCCTGAACTGTTTACACATTGGCGGGTCAAATTATTTGCTAACTTTGAAGAAATCTAACAAAATAAAAAACTAAATTGATACTGAATTGGGATATTTATAAAATCATGATAATTACAGAATCGCGAAATCTAGGTATTGTGATATATTCTGTGGCAGCTGGTGATTCCTGTCCCTAGTAATCACTGCGACACAAAAATGTGTCTACAAAGAACTGAATAATGGGTCTGAATACTGTTCTTCTAGGAGTTTTCAAGCGTTGATAATAAATTTGCACAGATGTTAAGTAATTTCTGCAGAACAAAAAACGAGGTTGTTTGCTTCACATTCATAAAAAGGCATAATAACGATTATTAGTATTTGGCTTGACCTAAGATTTTTGAGTATACATAAAATAATATATATATGAAACAATTTTTTGCTAGATGTATAAAAGCGTTTGGAAACGTGCGCGTGAACGAAACTAAATTCTACGTTGATTGATAAGTGTTTGGCGCAACGATACACTTCTTATTGACAAACGTTTACTGTTTCTTCCTCAAATATTATTATAACGAGACCCAGACACGTGACATTTCGGGAACATTCGGGAACGCTCGTGGAAAAGTAGCATATTAAACAGACCGTTTTAAACGCATTTAATTTGAGATTAAATGGGATAAACATCTGTGATATTTGTCATACACATTGTTTTAACAAAACATTCAGAAATTTAAATCATTATATACAGTATTCCCTTTTTCTATGTGTAAGAGACCACACGGCGGCGCCCAGGAGCGCGTAGAGAGCGTCGGTCTGTCTCTGCAGGCAGCCTCCTGAGTAACGGTGTGACTAAAAATAAACGCACCCTCAGCCTTATACAGAGGAACCGATAAAACGGTACACTTTTGCAGTCGGGAAGAAACAGAGCCAACATTTGAACGAAACAAACGAAAACCGATACACTGTTTCTTTACAACAATTTTAGTTTTACAGATATGAACGCGGACCATGCATAAAGATAAACAAAAAGGCACACACTTCTTCACTACACTTTCATATAATAATCTAAGAAACAAAGCTACGTTTCGCGGACAATTCATGATAACAAAAGATTCTGACAAATAAATATAATAAAGCAGGTTGTTTGAGTTTATAATATAAACAGACCTGCTCGGACGCCATCTTGTCCCTCCCTCCCTGTCCTGCGCCTGACAGCGGCGAACACACACAAACACAGGAATGTTCCACTGGAAAAATAAGGAAGGGTCGACTACGTTACACTAAATTATGGGAATTGTAGTGTAGTGACCAATAATAAAATAAAAATACATGTATAAATCTGATCAATGGAGGTGTACAATGCAGAACCATGACCAAAAATGTGATTGTTACATTTTAAGCACAAAAGTCACCTTTTTAATGGTTTGGTCTGTGTCGTAGGGAGGCCTGTATTGGGTTTTCCAGAAATGGGAAGCCCAGATATAGCAATGGCAATATATTTAACCAAAGACTTTGTGCGGTAGCTGGGCAGGCAAGAGCACAAGGACACAAGCCACCAAGTTAGTAGGCAAAATGTTGTACCTCTCATACACCGAAGAGCCATAACATTATGACCACATGTCTAATATTGAGTAGGTTCTCCTTTTGGCACAATAATGCACCGTGTATTCTGACACCTTTCTATCACAAGCAGCATTAACATTTTCTTCAGTTTGATCTACAGTAGCCCTTCTATTGGATCAGACACCACAGGTCAGCCTTTGCTTCCCATGTGCATTGGTTAGTCTTGGCCACCCATGACCCTGTCGCTGGTTTACTGTTTTTTCTTCCTTGGATTACTTCTAGTATATGTCCTGACCACTGCAGACTAGGAACATCCTACAAGACCTTCAGTTTTGAAATGGCTTTGACTGAGTCCTCTCGCCATCACAATTTGACGCTTGTCATTCATTGAATTCATTCAAATCCTTACGTTTGTCCATTTGTTCTGCTTGCAACACATCAACTTCAGTGTGTGAGATGGGCCAGATTGCAATGGCTAGACAACTGAGTCAGAGAAATTTCAAAACTGCAGCTCTTGTGGCATGTTCCTGGTCTTGGATTACTTTTGGTATGTCCTGACCACTGCAAACCAGGAACATACCACAAGAGTTGCAATTTTGGACTATTCTTGCCCATTTTTTCTGCTTCCAACACATCGACCTCAGAAAAAAAGGTACGCTCAATGACTTATATATCCCAACCAATTCCAAGCATAATTGTAACGCGCTGTTGAAAATTTAGGTACTGTGAAAAGGACCAAATTGTAATGGTAGATAACTGGGTCAGAGCAACTCCAAAACTGCAGCTCTTGTGAGATGTTCCAAGGCTGCCATTGTCAGGGCCTACCAAAAGTGATCCAATAAAGGAAAACTGGTGACCTGGCAGCAGGTTCATGGGTGACCAAGGTGCACATGGGGAGTGAAGACTGGCCCGTGTCGTCCGATCTAATAGAAGAGCTACTGCATCAGTGATGTTCTCATTTTGTGTTAGAAATGTATCACATCCTTTTACTTTACGGCAGTGCACATTCGTCCCTCAGCAAGATCACTGACACACATGCTGTGATATTTATAAAGCAACCACTGGGGGCGCAATCCAGTGTCTTCTTGTGCCAGTCCCAAGTCTGGATAAATGCAGAGGGTTGTGTCACGAAGGGCATCCGACGTAAAAAACATTTGCCAAAACAATGATGCGAATCACAAATAACATTTCCATATCGGATCGGTCGCGGCCCGGGTTAACAATGACCGCCATCGGTGCTGTTGACCTACAGGGGGTCGGTGGAAATTGGGCTACTGTTGATTGAAAAAGGAGGGGAGGAAGGCGTGTTCAAAAGCAGAGAGAGAAAAGGAAAGGCAAGAGTTTAGGAGTGAAAGTAGGGACATTGAATGTTGGGACTATGACAGGGAAGGCAAGAGAGTTGGTTGATATGATGCAGAGAAGGAAGGTGGATATACTGTGCGTCCAGGAGACCAGGTGGAAAGGTAGCAAGGCTAGAAGCTTAGGATCAGGGTTCAAATTGTTTTACCATGGTGTGGATAGGAAGATAAATGGAATAGGAGTTATTCTGAAAGAGGAGTTTGTAATGAAAGTTCTAGAGGTGAAGAGAGTATCAGATAGTGTGATGAATCTAAAGTTGGAAATTGAAGGGGTGATGTTCAATGTTGTTAGTGGTTATGCCCCACAGGTAGGATGTGAGTTAGAAGAGAAGGAGAAATTCTGGTGTGAGTTAGATGAAGTTATGCAGAGCATCCCCAGAGGTGAGAGAGTGGCGATTGCTGCAGACTTCAATGGACATGTTGGGGAAGGGAACAGAGGTGATGAAAATGTGATGGGCAGGTTTAGTCTTCAAGGACAGGAATGTAGAAGCACAGATGGTGGTGGACTTTGCAAAGAGGATGGAAATGGCAGTAGTAAATACTTTCTTCTAGAAGAGGCATGAACATAGGGTGACATATAAGAGTGAAGGCAGAAGCACTCAGGTGGACTACATCTTGTCTTGACGTTGTAATCTGAAAGAGATCAGTGACTGCAAATGTTGGTAGGGGAGAATGTAGCCAGACAACACAGAATGGTGCTGTGTAAAATAACCCTGGTGGTGAGGAAGGTAAAGAGAACAAAGGCAAAGAATGTTGTGTAGTCTTCAGGGAGGAGTTGTGACAGGCTATGGGTGGTCAGGAGTTGACTGGACAACTACAGCCAATGTGATCAGGGAGACAGGTAGGAGGGTACTTGGTGTATCATCAGGTAAGGGCAAAGTGGACACGGAGATTTGGTGGTGGAACGAGGAAGTCCAGGAGTGTAAACAGGGAAAGAGGCTAGCTAAGAAGAAGTGGGACTCTGAGAGGACTGATGAGAGACAGGAGTACAGGGAGATGCAGCGTAAGGTGAAGGTAGAGGTGGCAAAGGCCAAACAAAGAGCATATGAGGATGTGTGTGCTAGGCTGGACAGTAAGGAGGGAGAGGTGGATCAGTACAGGTTGGTGAGGCAGAAAGGTAGAGATGGGAAGGGTGTGCAGCAGGTTAGAGTGATTAAAGATAGAGATGGAAATGTACTGACAGATGCCAGGAGGGTGATGGGAAGATGGAAGGAGTACTTTGAAAAGTTGATATAAGTCATATAATGAAGCTGTGGGAAAGAGTAGTGGAGAGTAGGTTAAGGGCAGAGGTGAGCATCTGTGAGCAGCAATATGGTTTCATGCCTAGAAAGAGTACATCAAATGCAGTATTTCCTTTGAGGATGCTGATGGAGAAGTACAAAGAAGGTAATAAAGAGTTGCATTGTGTCTTTGTAGATTTAGAGAAAGCGTATGACAGGGTGCCGAGAGAGGAGCTGTGGTGTTGTATGAGGAAGTCTGGAGTGGCTGAGAAGTATGTTAGAGTGGTGCAGGACATGTATGAGAGCTGTAAGACAGTGGTGAGATGTGCTGTAGGTGTGACAGAAGAGTTCAAGATGGAGGTGGGTCTGCATCAAGGATCGGCTCTAAGCCCCTTTTTGTTTGCTCTGGTGATGGACAGGATGACAGAAGAGGTTCGACAGGAGTCTCCATGGACTATGATATTTGCAGATGACATTGTGCTTTGTAGCGAGAGCAGGGAACAGGTGGAAGAAAATTTGGAGAGGTGGAGGTATGCTCTGGAAAGCAGAGGAATGAAGGTTAGCCGCAGCAAGACGGAATACATGTGTGTGAATGAGAGGAACCCAAGAGGAACGGTGAGGATACAGGGAGCAGAGGTAAAGAAGGTGCAGGATTTTAAGTACTTAGGGTCAACGGTCCAGAGCAACGAAGAGTGTGGAAAGGAGGTGAAGGGGCGGGTACAGGCAGGTTGGAATGGGTGGAGAAAAGTGTTGTGTGTTGTGCGATAAAAGAGTATCAGCAAGAATGAAAGGAAAGGTGTACAGGACAGTGGTGAGACCAGCGATGGTCTACAGTTTAGAGACAGTTGCACTGAAGAAAAGAAAGGAGGCAGAGTTGGAGGTAGCAGAGCTGAAGATGTTGAGGTTCTCCTTGGGAGTGACGAGGATGGATAGGATCAAGAATGAGTTCATCAGAAGGACAACCCATGTTAGATGTTTTGGAGATAAAGTCAGGGAGGCCAGATTGAGGTGGTTTGGACATGTTCAGAGGAGAGATGGTGAATATATCGGTAGAAGGATGCTGAGGTCGGAACTGCCAGACAGGAGGTCCAGAGGAAGACCAAAGAGGCGATTTATGGATGCAGTGAGAGAGGACATGAAGTTAGTTGGTGTGAGAGAAGAGGATGCAGAGGATAGGGTTAGATGGAGGCAGATGATTCGCTGTGGCAACCCCTGAAAGGGAACAGCTGAAAGACAAAGAAGACATGCTGTGATATTTATCTTATCTTTGTCTCAATTTATCTCCAATACAGCTTCGTTTATTTAAAGTTGAATAAATGGATTATAGTTCTAAATTCAATGAATTATTGTTATAATTCATGGTTATGACTTTTACCATAATCAAGCAGTCTTAGTGTAAACACTGTTGATAATGTATGTCTCAAATTGTCATTAAATGTTTTCATGTGAAGATTTGAAATATAGAATTTTTAGGGATTTCTTAACAGCACGAAACAGCATGAAATCAAATGGAAAATTCAAAAGAACAAATTAAATATAAAATACAAATAAACAATACATGACAAACACAATAGGTTTAACATAAATATTGTATAGTTGAAAGATATATACACAGGGATTATTTTTACAGTTTGACTGTAAAACTAGATTATACAACACACCACCACACACATGTAAACAAACTCCGACATTTAACACCACTGGTTTACAATAACAGTGCCTTCTTTACAACACTGCAGACCTGAAGTCTCTCTCAGGAAGTGGACAACTTTGAGCACTTCAAGTCCGGGGAGGGGGCAACTAACACTGTTGCTACAACTAAAGAGCGTCCATGGCATCCTATCAAACCGGCAAGTGTAGGATTTTGTGTGTGTGCATACAAAGGCAGGAGGGCAGCTGTCGTGCAGACTCAGCCCAGATTAAGAAGTGCAGTGCTTTGCCCTGAGACGTCGTGAAGTCTTTAACAAGATTAAAGGGGAGTTTCACACCGTGTAACATGGCAGACACATTGCGGAGGCTGGTGAACACTTCATCCTACAGTGTCCTGCAGCTAAAACTAGAAACCTGGTACAAAGACTATCATGTAAGTTCATGCACTAATGCCATTCACACTATATTAAGGTTAATTAATTATGTAGGCTAAATGGTCATGTAATGGTCATCGTAAATGCATGTGATCTGATATGATACAGAGCATACTGCTGAAGCTGCAAACAGTGTTAATACATTTCACTGTAACTATAACTACAAGTTGGTAAGATATAATTGCAATGTTCCAACTGTGGGGGAAACGTTTGAATGGAATGTTTGGATTTATTGGCAAAGTTAGGTTACTATGGATGCCAGTAGTCAGGGCAACCAGACAATCATCCAGGGTTTCACTATAGCTGATGTCGATGCCTCAGACTCAGTAGTGAATGAGTCTAGAGTTGTAAAGTCCTCACACAGTCTGGTGTGTCTACACACCTTGCATTTTTACCATAAAAGTGGTGGTGGAAAATTGGTTACAGGAAAATGAAATGAAAATGTAAGACACGGTTTTGCTTGGTTGCAGATAGTGAGGAGATTTTTCAAATATGCTGGAAGTGTCCATGCAGCTCAGTTAGTTGTTTTATTTAGTTTTCATAAAACATAATAAAACATATTGAAAATATATACTCCTGTAGCATTCTATTGGACATGCTGGATTATTTTTTTTTACGTTTCTCTTGTAAAGAAAACAATAGAAAGACAAAAATCTAATTTTCACTTGATCAGCTTAATCAAGTAATAAGGAAGCAGGAAAATAACTTATCAGATACATTATGA
This sequence comes from Channallabes apus, assembly GCA_030522415.1. Taxonomy (NCBI): domain Eukaryota; kingdom Metazoa; phylum Chordata; class Actinopteri; order Siluriformes; family Clariidae; genus Channallabes; species Channallabes apus. The sequence goes on along the minus strand of CM060128.1, from coordinate 19,531,989 downwards.
TCATATATGTGGAATTACCCTTACACATGTGGGCTTTCCCCAAAGCTTTTTTTTTTTACCTTTGGGAAGGACTGGAATTCCAACAGGTTCCTGTGCTCTTAATAGTCATTCAGAGATGTTCAGGGCTATTGAGATCAGGGCTCTGTGCAGGCAACTCAAGGTCTTGCCATTCTACACAATTATTTGTTTTCAAGAAGTTTGGAAAGGGCACCATGGAAGTCATGGTTAGCGATCCACATACAGTACATTACTATGGGAATATAGTGTAGTCTACTAACTTGATGACCTGTGACAATCGATTGATCAGATTTTTCTGATCAAAACAAAATGCAGGGGATGTCACTTACTCACTGAAATAACCCTACACTGTTGCTTATGATTAATGGCTGGGTGCCACTTGCTTACAATACCAGAAAAAGATGCTGCTTCTTAAACTCCTTTTAACCAGCTGATGTAACTGACCAGTGTCAGACATTTTCCTGATCACCAATTAATCAATGTAGCACTGTTCCTACAGGTGATCTCATGTGACCAGAACCTGAACCGATGCTGTGAGCTGGTGGAGCTTACCTCAAGTATTCAGGCACAGCTGTTCACTATACTCAATCTTACTGCACAAGAAGGTACATATCCTTAAAGCTTTGCCATTGCTATGTTTGTGAAATCTTTTACTTCAGTTCACTGACACTATAATAGTAAACAGTCTGCATGTCTGTACAACCCACTTATTTCAGATTGTTGTAATAATCTGATGAACTTTTGGCTTCATGTTCCAGGTGGTCATTATGCAGGAGTGGATACACTTAAATCCCGCTTACTGCCATGGCTTGGCACATGCTTCACAATGGCAAGCGCCGCTGTCTCTTCAGACACCAGTCTTAATCTTATTCAGGTAACTTTTTCTTTAATAACATTGCACATACTTTCTTGGTGTGGATCATTACATTGTATTTGCATTTTTTAGATATGCCTTTTTGTCAAAGATACTGTATATCTATCTATCTATCTATCTATCTATATATATATATATATATATATATATATATATATATATATATATATATACTGTGTGTGTGTGTGTGTGTGTGTGTGGTGATTAGGACAATGTGGAGAAGGAGCGAAGGATCTGTGAACTGTCATTGTCCCATGAGAGTGACATGCAGAAAATTGAGGACAAGCTATGCTCTACACGCATAGAGCTGCACTCTGTCAAACAGCAGTCAGTTTTAGTTCCACTTACCTATAGTAGTACACTAAGATACATTTCAACACTCAGTTGTAATTTATGTGACTTAACCAAGACATGGTTCCAGTTATTTGTAGATTAACAGTCAGTATCCAGTGATAGCATATTTAGGCTTGGGTTTTATCTGCCCTCAGACTTGCTGATGCTAATATTGAACTGGACTCCACCAAAAACAGGTCAGCGACCACCATTCTTGCCACAGAAGATGAGATACTGCACCTGAAAGCAGAGTAAGTTACATGTCTCCCACTAATCCTAGAACACAAACGATTATTAGCAAAATTGTCATGTTTATAGAATTTTGATCTTAATATTTATAGGGTTGTGCTTGGAATTCTTGTTTGGAATTCTAGTATATACTCTCATTGGCCACCTACGATTAACTGTATGTGTGTTTTGTCGGTGAGTAACTATCAACTGAAAATAATAATAATAATAATTATTATTATTATTATCATTTATTCAATTCATCAGCTCTCCATATTGTGCCCATTAAGAAAGCTGTCAATTCATCTAGGACCTATGTGTCATGTAGTCTAACTAAGGACTTTGGAAGCCAGTGGTGACAATTATATTTATTCCCATTTTCATGGCCATGATAGGACTTCCAGTCAACGTTCATACACATATTCACACACTACAATTTTGGGAACCCCAGTTAGTCTAGTCGGCATGTCTTTGGACTGTGGGAGGAACCCCACCAAGCACAGGGAGAACATGCAAACTCCATGCACACAAACAGGTGGGAAATACGGACTAGTCAATACTGATATGGTCGAGTGTGTGGGGGTATTATGGATGTAACAGGCAGGAGTTAAAAATACTTTGGTAATTGTTTTAATTTTGTTATTATGCTTAAGTATTATTTTGGTGTACCTGTACAGTACAAGGCCTGGCAATAAGCCACCTTTAACTTTGTCTGTAATTGTATACCTGTCAGGAGAAGACCCTAAAGCTCCCCCCTCTTCATCATAAATGAATGGGTTTTCCTTTTATTGAGCACATTCTTTTGAAGTGGCGAACAAGTTTTTAGCTTAGGATTTCCATTATTATAGTGTGTTGTGTGTTGGTGCAGGTTGCGAACAGCCTATGATCAGGTGAACCTCTATAAGAAGAAACTGGATGTGCTGGAAGACTATGAGAGGCAGGTCAGATTACTGAGAGAGGAGGTTAAGTTTCTCACTGCTGAGAAATCCATGCTACAGGAAAGGTAACACACACACACACACGCACACACACACACACACACACACACACACACACACACACACACACACACACACACACTTCTGGTTATCATCTATATTTTAACCATAGTCACAGTTTAGAGTAGCATGACACTGTGTGGTACTGGATGATTTATATCCTCCATGTATCAGACTGGTCCGAAGTCGCTCTCCCAGTCCTCTTCCCCGGCGGAGTCGTAACACCAGTCCTATAAGGAGTGAGTCTCCTACACGTGCTCAGCTCACCAGCTCATCTCGACATGCCCGGCTTGTGTCACGCTACTCTGACCTGTATGCCATTGAACGCCTGGAGGCCCAGAGCCTTCTTCGTCGCTACATTGATGACTTAGAGACAGTGCAGAGGATCATCTTCATTGCTACTGTGGTATGAAGAATAGTCACTGCTTTACCTTGGCATTATCAGCAATCCTCATTATTTCTGTTTGTGTTGTTGTACTATTCTGTCAATTTTCTTGCTTATATACTTGCTTATATATTATATATCTGCTATTTTTACTTAATTATATAGATCTTAGTATTATGCTATAATAACAACAATATATTGGTAGACTAAATAAAATTTCAATCATATCAGTACAATTCTTTTGTTTTACAATACAATGATGAGTATGATCACCAAGAATGAATTCTGACTAACCTTTCTCTTGAACCAACAGGAATCATTTCAGGCAGCGAAACTGGCTTATCGTCAGTTTAAGCTGCGTGTGAGGAAAACACTTTCTCCTACGCATGTGGGTCCTGAGAGTCTGGAGGATGCTGTAGTGGACTACATCGTCAGAAACCTTGATCTTTACGATGTGCAGACAAGTGTTAGTGTATGTCTTCTGATTTTTCATGCATATAATAACAGAATTATGAATACAGTGCTCTTTTTTATCCTCTATTTAACAATCTATTAATTAGAAAAATTAGTGTTATCACTAATCAGTGATGAGTAACAACAGCATCATTCTGGGCATTATTATTGTCATTTATATCATTCTGATGTGGCTGTAAAAAAAGTCTGCCTATTGGAGCTCAGTGCGCTTGTTGGATTTATTTATACAGTATACAGTATGGTGGTATAGGCAACACAATAATTTAGTGGTTAGCACTGTCGCCTTGCACCTCCAGGGTCCGGGTTTGATTCCCACCTTGGTTCTGTGCGCGTTGAGTTTGTATTTTCTCTCCTTGCTTGGTGGGTTTCCTCTAAGTGTTCAGGTTTCCTCCCATTATCCAAAGACATGGAGATTACGTTAACTGGCATTCCAAAATTGCCTTTAGTATGTGAATGTTGATGAGGTCCTACCACGGTCGTAAAATGGGAATACAGTGGTACCTTGGCATACGAACACCTCACCTTGTGAAATTTTACCTTAAAAACTAAAATATTGCAAGAAATTTGCCTCAGCATGTAAAGCATTTTCGACATATGAATAACAGAGTCGGTTGTGTATACTTCCGGTTGCGCGTACGTTCAGTTGGCTGTATGTAAGGGAGTCATTCAAAACTTGTTTGTGTCAGTGGAAAGCCAAGAGAAGCGAATTTGTGGGGTTTTTTTCTTTTTTTTTCTTCAAAGATTTTGGAAACACACAGCACCATGGGTCCCAAGAATATTATGAAGGATTTTTAAGAACAAGGGAGGTGTGCAGAGCTGTGGCAATTACAGAGGTATAAAGCTAATGAGCCATACAATGAAGATGTGGGAAAGAGTAGTGGAAGCTAGGTTAAGGGCAGAGGTGAGCATTTGTGAGCAGCAATATGGTTTCATGCCTAGAAAGAGTACATCAGATGCAGACGGAATACATGTGTGTGAATGAGAGGAACCCAAGAGGAACGGTGAGGCTACAGGGAGCAGAGGTAAAGAAGGTGCAGGATTTTAAGTACTTAAAACGGAGAGTGTGGAAAGGAGGTGAAGAGGCGAGTACAGGCAGGTTGGAATGGGTGGAGAAAAGTTTCAGGTGTGTTGTGCGATAAAAGAGTATCAGCGAGAATGAAAGGAAAGGTGTACAGGACAGTGGTGAGACCAGCGATGCTCTACGGCTTAGAGACTGTCGCATTGAAGAAAAGACAGGAGGCAGAGTTGGAGGTAGCGGAGCTGAAGATGTTGAGGTTCTCCTTGGGAGTGACAAGGATGGATAGGATCAAGAATGAGTTCATCAGAGGGACAACCCATGTGAGATGTTTTGGAGATAAAGTCAGGGAGGCCAGATTGAGGTGGTTTGGACATGTTCAGAGGAGAGAGTGTGAATATATCGGTAGAAGGATGCTGAGGTTGGAACTGCCAGGCAGGAGGTCTAGAGGAAGACCAAAGAGGAGATTTATGGATGCAGTGAGAGAGGACATGAAGTTAGTTGGTGTGAGAGAAGAGGATGCAGAGGATAGGGTTAGATGGAGGCAGATGATTCGCTGTGGCAACCCCTGAAAGGGAACAGCCGAAAGACAAAGAAGAAGAAGAAGAAGATCAGGGCCAATAAAACGGGGGCCAATTTCAGTTTAATTTTTAAAGCAGTCAGTGCCAAGACGAATCATAAATTAAGGTTATGTGAGTTTTAATACCTATTAATTTCATATTTTACTTAATTTGTTAATGTCTTTTCTAAATGTTTTGATTGCTTTAATATTCAAAAATATTAAACCACTAGGCCATTCTTAGACAATTAAAGCTGCATAAATGTATTTTTAAAATGTCTTACTATTACAAATAACCTGAAAAATATGTTGAACACAGCACAGGTTTACTGAGTGGTTGAGAAAACCTGTTTGGAAAAACTGACTACTGGTTGAGAATGCTTGTTTTAGTTGGGATGGCTTGCTGAAGCCGTCTTATCTACATTATACTCTATGACTGCCATAGATTTGGGAGCGACTTTTGTTTACATGGGTAGTAATGGGGTTGGTTCAAGATGTTGGAAAATAACAATTTAAACATCCAATCCATCTACCTTACAATTAGATATTTATTCATGAAAAACGTCTCGGGTTACTTTGCTGTAACCCTGTTCCCTGAAAAGGCGGGAACGAGATGCTGCGTGAAAACGCTATGGGAAACATCTTGTCATGTTGCCGGTTGTGAAGCATGTGTGTATAAACATGCCAAATTTTGGCCTATATAACCTCGGTCAGGTGATGTCATCTGATGAGACGCACTTGGAGGGTTATAAATAGGAGTGAGCTGGAAACATTCCTCAGATTGATTTGTCTGAACGTACGTCCGGTCATGTAGGCAGTGCGGCATTGGGACGCAGCATCTCGTTCCCGCCAACGCCGCCGCACTGCAAATGTCTGGACCCCAAGGTTGTGTAGCGTGTGCACACAAGGCCAAGAAGGTCTCAGAACTATGCCTGGGCAGCTAACCCGGAGTAGCATGAACATCCAGATTATAAATGTAAGAAATGTGTGCGGGGAGGACCAACCCTCCACGCCACACAATTGCTGCAAGGGAATACCTCCTACTGGGACGATCACCCTGGTTGGATGAGCCTAGAGGCGAAGTGAACCCACGTGCCTCATAGGAGAGAGCAGTATGCATCTCTCACCCACTCTGACCTACAGTACGCCACTAGCTGATGCGGTGGACGTAAATCTGAAGAGCAGTAAAAGGCGAAGTATATCTTGCAAGGCAAGAGATCCACCTCTGCTACATGAAATCTCTCCGGGGTTTCCATTCCCCGTGTGTCAGAGATAGACTGGACAGTACTACTGCTCCCACATTCATGTTGGAATGTAAATCGCCCTGAGGTGATTAGCTATTAGCGGCGCGAGCACAGTCTGCCCTGGCGATAATATATGAGACTGCCATAGTGTTGTCCACCCACACTAGGACATGGCAGCCTCTCAACTGCTGGAGGAAGTGCTTTAGGGCCAGAAATAGAGCCATCATCACGAGGCAATTGATGTGCCGCGCGAGAAGAAGGCCTCTCCAGCTCTCTTGGGCTGGACGGTCATCTAAGGCGCACCCCAGCCTGTGAGGGAAGCATCTGTCATTAGCATCAGACAGAACCTGCCGTCTACTGTTTTTAAGTGCTTAAGGCTATTTCCATCTCCGCGGAAGCAAGAGAGGAATTCCCGTGATGAGAACACGAAAGAAAGGAGCTTACCTCCGTCTCCCGCAGCTCTGTCAGATGCACGAGTTTTAAGCCAGGAATGCGCGGCGGCTCGAAGATTCACAAAGAATGCGAGGCGCGCGCAGCACTTAACCGAAGCAGTAAAGTATAGAGATCGCCCGCCGATAGGGATTATCACACACAGAGGGATATCTAGTTTAAACTCCTCAATATTGGTGAGTTAAACACTTTCTTATTTTGCTGGTTTAAACATATGTGGACGCACAAAGTGTGCCATAATTCAAATGCAATTGCAAACTTTTCATTATCGTTTGCTGTCTTGCCTTCGCGAGTGCACTCTGACTGCCAAATTTCAAATGAAAAAGCAAAGCCCATTTGCATTTGTATTTCCCAGGTCTTACACGTCATGAACCTGTCATATTTAAATAGCAAAATCAATCACCACATTTGCTTTTTCACTTTCTCTGCGCCGCGCGTCAAGCTGGACAAAATTCAAATGCAATCGCTAATCCATTTGCAATTGCATTTCCAACACGTTACACAGAAACCTGTCAATCAGCATCAGGGGCGGGTCTATACTGTGGGGCGGGATTGTATGGGGAGTGACGTCACTCGCAGTCGCCGACCAAGAGGGGGATATTTGCGCAATGGAGGTGAACCGCGGTAAAGTTGGTGTTATGTGCTAAAATGCCCCCATGCCACTGATTGCACCCCCACAAAATCTCTGTCAAATATATTAGGACATCACAATCAAAAATTCATATTCATTCATTCATCTTCTATACCGCTTAATCCTGTGTTCAGGGTCGCGGGGGACCTGGAGCCTATACCAGGAGACTTCGGGCACTAGGCGGGGTACACCCTGGACAGGGTGCCAATCCATCGCAGGGCACACACACATACACACACTCACACACCCAATCCGGGCAATTTAGGAACGCCAATTAGCCTAACCCGCATATCTTTGGACTGTGGGAGGAAACCAGAATACCCAGAGGAAACCCACCAAGCACGGTGAGAACATGCAAACTCCATGCACACAGAGACGGGAATCGAACCCTGGACCCTGGAGGTGCAAGGCGACAGTGCTAACCACTACACCACCGTGCCGCCAAAAATTCATATTATTATTATCAAATATATCATATGAGTATTATCAAATATATTATTACTATTATAATTAACCCTAAGCACGTGACATATTAATACACGGAAATTAAGACACATAATACAAATTCTCATATAATGTTTATTTTGTGACACATTTATTTTGCAGGGGTTTGTCATGTAATACAAAAATGTTTACACTAAACAAATATTGTTTATGATGAAAAATTACACAAAGTGATTTTTATTATAATTAAAAAATATAAAAATATACATGTATATGAAAAAAATATGTAATTAATATATTTTTCCCCTATACTACATGTGTTTTTTATATAGCTTATTTTATAATCAAATTCGTTTGGTGCAATTTGTAAATCATAAACCTATTAATTTATGTTGTAATATAATATTTGATAGAGGTTATGTTGGGGGGGGGGAGCAATCCGTGACAGGGAGGCATTTTAGCGCATAACATTACAAAAAAATCAATAGCTTTATCGTTATGTGGATTACACATGTAAAACCAGTTGTACTATAATCCACTCTATCACTTCTAATAACTACAACATTTTTCTCATTAAGTTTCTCATAAAGATTTCATTTTTCTTTTCTTTTTTTTTTGCAAAAAATTAATAAAAAAATTAACAACTGAATTAATATCAAACTGAATATTGTAAAGGGAAGGGTTGTAGTTATGAGCAAGGGTAGAGTGTATTATAGTACAGTTGGTTTTACATTTGAAATTTCTATAGGAAAAGTTATTGAATTTTGTTGATTTAATTGTCATTTTTTGCAACTCATAATAGACTGTACCAAAGTGCATTCATTTTCATACATATCTTTACAATTACAATAATAATTATTATTTTAATAATAAAAAACACCCCAACTCTCATTTAACAAGTTATCTGTTTTATTGCCACAAGAATTGTCTGTGTAATCATTTATTTGAAAATGTACATTAAAATAATTATAAATCAATTAAACAAACAAATAAATAAACAAATAATCCATACTGTAGCCTAACAGTGTAATATGTTTGATGTCCTGTGAGGTATTTCTCTGTAATCTTGTGTATTCTTCTGTAAATAAACGCTTGGGTCTTGGTCATGCACTTTTTAGACGGTCCCTTAGTGACTCCATCGGTATAAAGCGCCGGTACGCAGCGTTTCTGAAAGATTTAGCTCCAGCAGGCTGTAACAGGAGAAGATCTTAAAATATTTTTATTTGTAAAACCTTCTCTGTCCACTCCAGAGCAAGAAAATATGCGATTTGTCATTTTTGTGTGTTTATTTCTTGATAAACAAATGAGATAATCTCGGTTCACCTCCATTGCTCAAATTTCCCCCTCTTGGTCGGCGACTGCGAGTGACGTCACTCCCCATACAATCCCGCCCCACAGTATAGACCCGCCCCTGACGCTGATTGACGTTGGTTTCTGTGTAACGTGTTGGAAATGCAATTGCTAATGGATTAGCGATTGCGTTTCAATTTTGTCCGGCTTGACGCGCGGCGCAGAGAAAGTGAAAAAGCAAATGTGGTGATTGATTTTGCTATTTAAATATGACAGGTTCATGACGTGTAAGACCTGGGAAATACAAATGCAAATGGACTTTGCTTTTTCATTTGAAATTTGGCAGTCAGTGTGCGCTCGCGAAGGCGAAACACCAAACGGTAATGCAAAGTTTGCAATTGCATTTGAATTATGGTCCACATATGGGAAACGAAATATGCGTCCACATATGGAAAACGCAATTGCAAATGCAATTTGCAATTGCATTTGAATATTGTCCGCGATATCGTTCCATAGGAATGTTTCCGGCTCACTCCTATTTATAACCCTCCAGGTGCGTCTCATCAGATGACATCACCTGACCGAGGTTACTGTATATAGGCCATAATTTGGCGTGTTTATACACACCTGCTTCACAACCGCCAACATGACAAGATGTTTCCCATAGCGTTTTCACGCAGTATCGAGTGAAGCCTGTGAAAGGGAACAAATCTTACCTAATGCACCTATAATTATTTTCCATCTTTACATCTAACTCGATAATTAATACTATTGTTGGATGCTCACAACCATCTATTTAGATGTTATGAAATACCCCAGGATAACAGGCAGTATAAAGTGTAGGCACCAAGAAATGATGATCAACTTTAACATGACCTTTCATGCATTCTGTCTAAACATTTAAAATGTTTTAATTATAGCAATGCTGTACTGTAAACTGTGACTCAATGAAACTATGACACTGCAGCTATAGCCATGTTTTTGCTTTGTTACAGGATGTGATCAACTCAATGAATGTGAATCCACGCATATCCTTCCCTCCTGAGGTGGACTTCATGCTCATCAGTAGTTTCATCAGAGAGATGTGTAGAATTGCCTTCGACATGCAGACACTAGATCCTCCTCTAGATTTGGCCTTTAGCTCTGATGGGGAACTTTACAGTGACATTAAGTGAGAGGATATCCATCCTTTTGTCATTTTTATATGCTACCATGTCACAAATTATGCAAAATGAAAGGATGTTAGTAGGAAGTGGCAGGTTGGGGAGAGTAGAGGTGAGTAGGAGTAAGAAAGGAAACGTGGTAGGTGTGGATCATGTTGTGTAGGATTAAATAGGTGTGTATAGGAGAAAGTGCAAGGTAGTAGGGGTAAGTATGGATAAATATGAGTGGGTAGGCAGGATTAGGAGTGAGTAGAGAAGAGTAGAAGTGGGTAGGCCTTCTGTAAGTAGGGATGAATATACATAGGTACAAGGAGGTATGGATAGAGTTGGTAAGGGCGAGTACACAAGAGTGAGTAGGAGTGAGTAAGCTGAATAGGCATTAATAGGGGGGGAGTTGGAGTGAACCAGGGTAAATAAGAATGAGTAGAGGTAAGTAGGGGTGAATAGGGGCAAGTTGGTATCAGTCGGGATGAGTAGGAATTAGTATGGGTGATTAGGAGTGAGTCAGAGTGAGAAGAAGTTAGGAGTTAATCAGGGTGAGTGGGAATGAGTAAAGGACAGTAAGAGTGAGTCACAGTGAATATAAGTCAGTCAGGATGTGTAAGAATTAGAAGTATTGAGTCGGAGTTAGTAGGAGTGAGTAGAAGTAGTTCAGGATGAGTAAATGTGAGGAGAGGTAAGCATAAATATAAACAGATGTTTTTTGTTTTTTTTAAATCTCCTTTTTTTCCTCCTCAGGTACCGGCGTAGTTATGATTCAGAATACACTGCACCGCTGGTGGCGTATCACATCTGGCCTACACTAATGGAGGGAGACAGGGTCATAGTGAAGGGAGAAGCTGTGACACGGAGAGGGGCCTTGGTACACACACACGCACGCACGCACGCACACCCACACACACACACACACACACACACACACACACACACACAGGGTCAAAAGATCAATGTTAATGGAAATTGCATGTTTCTAACAGGAGTAAAAAACAGAGCATCATTACACATAGGTGGATTCATTCATTAAATCACCACTTCTTCCACCACGATTTCCCTCTTTATTCACAAACCACCACAAAACCAGACACACTGCCATATGGTGTGCGGGTTGCAACTGTGCCATGTAAATGTGTTTCTATTGTGTTAATTGTAACAGTAAAAACGTGTATTGTTTACATTGTTAAACGTGTATGCATACGTAAGTATTTGCTGTAACAGTAGTTTCAGGTCCTGGGTGTCAGTGTCGTAAGTGTATTGTAATCCTTTCTGCACTGTGTGCGTTAGTTCTCCAACAATAACGTTGTGTGTTGTGTGTGGTAGTGGAGGAGCCGAAGTCGCAGTTGCAGTCCAGTTCGCTCTCGCTCAGGAAGCCCCAGCCACACCTGTGTAAGATCATTTAGCTAATTTCAAAAATCATACTTAATTAAGAACCTATTAACGGTATCTGTGAATGTTTGTTGAATGTAATGTCTGTAATGTCTAATTGTAGTCTCCTCTAATGTCTAATATCTATTTTTGTTCTCCTTTCTCTTCTCTCTCTCTCTCTCTCTCTCTTTCTCAATCTCACAAAATACACTTTAATTCAGATCTCCGGTCGCAGTCGGAGCCCATCCCCAGGACGTCTCTCAGCCAGTCGACTGTAATTTTCACAAGTAAAGTCACTCAGAAGGTGCTGAAAAACCCTCATTTAAGACAAATACATTTACCATTAATATTTTTTCCCATTTATATATTTTTTTCTCTTTACACAAACCCAATGTCAGCAGCATCAGATGGACACCAGGAATATGCTTTAATAATCCAGGACACTGGTGAACACTATATATTATTGAGTTACACTGTAGCCTTAAAATTTCCTCAGTCTGTGGCCTGTAATTATGTGTAAGATGTTATCTGGCAAAGACCACAAACACTAAAGGTGCTATGGTTTCAGGTCTTTCCTATACAACATATGTGATTTTGGGTGTGGACAGTGTTACAACAGGGTGGAGTCTCTGTATCGTAGCATCTCCAGTTCTGTACAGTAACACTTTGAGATCTCTTTGTGATTTTACCTCAGTACTTTCTGTTATGTCCAAAATCCCACTTTTTTAATGATTGTCCCAATATTTGTGCTAGATTTCTTCAAATCAGAAAGCATAATCATTAAAACTTCTTGCATGTTTATATATAAGTATATTACAGATTAATAGCACTACTTCTTAAATAATTGATAAATCACATGTGGTCACAAGTGGTCAAAACTACCTGTTCAATGTAATGAGCATGGAATTTAATTATTATATTTGCAAAAAATAATTAATGTTACATAAATGTATTTTCCACCTGCTTTGCCACTTTACACTTGTGTTAGACCACTATGTTGGCAATGTCACTTGGTGCTAAGGTGCTAAAATGTACTTGTTAAGACCACCATCACATTGTGGGTTTTAAATGTTTACAGGTCTCATCATCAGGGTGCGCATTAATTTCTTTCTATTTTAATCACTGTGTTTCAATGTTTCCTCTGTTATAACATTATTGTAATGCATTAAAAACTTAATAAACAAATTTGAGTCTAATTACGTTTTTAGGCAACTCATATTTAAAAGCCATCATTCAACTTAAATTTTTTCTTATAATAGAAGATTAAAGTTTGACAACTCAAACATTTCTCTGTAGTTGAATGTAGTAGTTGTAGTGATTGATTTAGATCAAGGTAGATGCAGTTTATAGCAAAAACTTTCTGGGCTTTATTGGTTTATATAAGCTCAAGCCCATAAAAGTATCAAAAATACTACAATAATCACTACAACTACGACAATTAGAAATGTTCGAGGTGTCAAATTTTAATATTCCATTATAAGAGTAAAAAAAATTAAGGAAACATTTAATGTTCACTACACATTCAAGTCAAACTGGGACTAAGTGTTGCCTTATTTTTTAGTTATTAAAAAAATCAGTATATATATTCAGCATTCTCCATTAAGACACACCACATAAACAAGGTATCTTGATAAATTATTTTCTAGCTTTTCTACCCAGTCGGTTTAAAGAACTATTAAACAGTTTAAGTGAAAGGGCAAAACTAATTAATAATTAATAATTTTCTTAAATAATATTCAAAGTACCACAGAAATACCATTAAGCAATCTCTGCGAAATAATAAGGAATTAAATTAAATCTGTGTAAAAAAAAATCTACAAAAATAATATGGAACTAACAGTACAAATATAACATGTATTATAAATTATAGAGATGAATTATTAATGCTGTTTTATTTTTGGTGGCCCAGGGTTTCTTTTAAGGTTAATACCATCACAAAGTCTGCTTCTTCCAAAGGTTTAAGGTTTAGCCATAGATCTTTTCAAATAGTTTAACCACAAAAATACTCAACATTCAAATCACCATGGAGTAATTCAGAATAGTTTAACAAAAACTGGGTGGCTTTGATAGAAGGTTAAGGCTTAATTAGGCATACTACTGTATATACTGTACTATAAAGGAGCTTATAAATGTCTGTGTGAAAGCTAAGGCTTAGGGCTGATTAGACAAAGCAGGAAGATAATGTTCATGCTTTTAGTAAGGTGAAAACATGGAATACAATTATTTTTTATGAATTTTTGTATGCCTGATTTAATTTACATAAAGAGCAACCACAAAATATTCAATATTTGGCATGATAAATGTTTGACTTTAAAAATAATGTCTGGTACATTTTCTAAGCATCTTGAAAAACCTGGCAGAGTTTTCTAGTTGCTCTGTTACACTCATTTATTTACTTCTATAATGAATTCTATTTATTAATTTATTCAATTTTTATTTACTGACGTATATTTAAAAAATCGTAAATGGCTTCTATTTTTCCAATCCAATAATTCACCAAACAAACACATGAGACAAAACATGTATTTAACAAAACACTACTAGTGCTTAACACCTTACTGTACACTTTACTCTACATGATTAATTCAGTTCAATTTAACTAAATTATATTTATATAGTGCTTTTAACAATGTTCATTGTCACAGAGCAAGTTTACAGAATCAAAAAGAAATCTGGGGAAATTAGTATGAAATGTGTGAGGAAATATGTAAAAATCAAAATGATTAGATTGTCCCTGATGAGCAAGTCGAGGGTAACTGTAGCAAGAAAAGACTCCCTGAGGTAGCAGTAGGAACCAGATTCAACAGGGAACCCATGCTCATTTGGGTAATATCAGATAACTGGGATTGATCTGCTGTCATACTATGTGTTAGGAGGCTGCAAGTTCAGTATACATAAGAGGTGTGTGTTTAAGTTAACTGATCACAGCTTGTTTTATGAGCAGTTCATTATTATTTACAAAATGCTTCTTTGTTATTGTGAGTTTCTCACAAAGAAAGCAAGTAGAAACCTGTAATTGTTGCTACAGCATTATATAACCTCATGAGCTAGGAATAGGTTTGGCAGGATTGTCTCGGCCGGCACTGGTTCGTGGGGAGTGGAGAACTGCCGAGATAGGGCATCAGGTTTCCCATTTTTGGAGCCCGGGTGATATGAGAACGAGAAGTCAAAACGGGAGAAAAATAGGCTCCCCCTGGCCTGACGGGCATTGAGCCTCCTGGCTGATCTGAGATACTCCAAGTTTTTGTGGTCGGTCCAGACCAGGAATGGAGAAGTAGTTCCTTCTAACCAGTGTCTCCACTCTTCTAGGGCAAGTTTTACTGCCAACAGTTCCCGATCTCCTATGTCATAGTTCTTCTCAGCAGAGGAGAGACGACAGGAAAAGAAGGAGCATGGTGTAACTTATTGTCCTTGAGTGACCTTTGAGACAAGACGGCCCCAACTCCTGACTCTGAGGCATCCACCTCCACCATGAGGGACGGATCGGGGATGATCAGAATGGGTGCAGAGGTGAACCTACGCTTTAGGTTGGTGAATGCATCTTCAACCTGCATGTTCCAGAGAAAGGGAACCTACAGCCGCCACTGAGCTGTAACCTCTAATGAAGCACCTATAAAAATTGGCAAACCCCAAGAATCGTTGGAACTCTCGTCTTGTGGTGGGTGTGGGCCAGTCGGTAACGGCAGTTAACTTAGATGGCTACATCTGCAGGCTGGAATGGGCAATAATAAAACCAAGGAATGACACAGATTCTCTGTGGAATTCACACTTCTCTGCTTTAACAAAAAGTTTATTCTCAAGGAGTCTTTGCAAGACCTGTCTGACGTGTAGCTTGTGCTCCTTCAGACAACGAGAAAAAATCTAAATGTCGTCTAGGTAAACAAAAACGAAGATATTTAAAAAGTCTCTTAGGACGTCATTCACCAGGGCTTGGAAAACGGCAGGAGCGTTTGTCAGTCCAAAGGGGACCACTAGGTACTCGTAGTGGCCTGTGGGGGTATTGAACGTGGTCTTCCATTCATCCCCCTCCCTTCTCCTTACCAGGTGATATGCGTTTCGCAAGTTCAGTTTGGTGAACACCCTAGCCCCTTGCAGCAGTTCAAACGCAGAGGACATGAGGGGAAGGGGATAGTGATTCTTGACAGTGATAGCATTTAGACCATGGTAATTGATACAGGGGCGAAGGGACTTGTCCTTTTTATCCACAAAAAAGAAACCGGCTCCGGCCGGCGAGGATGAGGGTCGAATGATCCCTGCTGCCAGAGACTCAGTGATGTATTTATCCATGGCTTCTCTCTCCAGGGCCGAAAGGGAATACAAGCAGCCTCTTGGGGGGATTGTACCTGGGAGCAGATCAATGGAGCAGTCGTAGGGTCTGTGGAGTGGTAGAGAGAGGGCGCGTGACTTGCTAAACACTTGCCGGAGGTCGCGGTACTCAGGCGGGACATTGGACAGATTAGAAACTTCATCGTTGACGACACAGGGCGGTGAATGAGCTCGAAGGCACGAAGACAGGCAGGTAGGACTCCAATCGAGAATGGTGTTCTTGGCCCAATCAATGTTGGGATTATGTCTGACCAGCCATGGATTCCCAAGGATGATTGGGGCATGAGAGCTCTTCATGATAAAAAAGGAGGTCTCTACATGGTTACCTGAGGTTCTAAGAGCGACAGGGGGAGTGCGATGAGTGATGGGAGATATTGAGCTGCCGTCAAGGGCCTGGACGGACAGGGGGTTGTCTAGGGGCAGAAAAGGGATTCCCAGCTTCCTTGCAGTGACAGCACAGATCAGGTCTTGGTCAGATCCAGAGTCAATGAGGGCCTTGAGTGGTTGAGCTTGGTTGTTCCAGACGATCATGACGGGTAGTAAGGAGCGTTTACCTGAGAGGTTTTCTTGAGAGTGGCCCTCCAAGACTCCCAGTTTCATTGGGGGGGCCTATCTTTTTAATGGGCACTGAAGGCGGAAATGACCTACTTGGCCGAAGTAGAAGCAGGCTTCCTTCTTCCGCCGACGTTGGCGCTCTTCGGGGGAGATTCGGGTCAACCTGCATAGGCTCAGCCGGAGGGTCTGTAGTTTGTGGAGGGGTGGTTGGTCTGACTCTTATTAGAGGTTGTGTGTGTTCACGGCGCCTAAGTTGGAGGCGCGCGTCAACGCGGCTGGCTAAATCCATGAGTTCCTCTAGGTTCGCAGGGTGCTCCCGAGAGATTAACTCATCCTTGACGGCCTCACTCAGCCCGTGAAAAAACACGTCATACATGGCACAGTTGTTCCATCCACAAGAAGCCGCCAGGGTGCGGAACTCTATGGCATAATCATATGCTGAACGTGTTCCTTGGCGGAGTCTCAACATCTGCCCCGCTGCTTCTCGGCCAGAGAGTGAACGGTCAAAGACTCTCCTCATCTCCTGAGTGAATGTTTCGTAGTTGGTGCAACGGGGATCATCGGCGTCCCAAAGCCCCATTCACGGGCCTTTCCAGAGAGGAGGGTGATGACGTAAGCTATCTTGGAACATTCAGTGGGGAATGTTGAGACTTGTAATTCGAGCGACAATGAGCATTGGGAAAGGAAAGATCGGCAGGTGCCAGGTTCTCGACTGTAGGACTGAGGAGGCGGCAGACGAGGCTCTCGGATCTGAGGTGGTGGAGATTGAACTGGTCACAGGTGGTGTGACCTGAAGATGCTCGATCTGAGAGGTCAGTGCAGAGAGTGTGTCTGCCATACGCTTAAGGCTTTGGTGGACCTGCAGAATCTCCCCTTGGTGTGTGCCAACGAGGGTGCCCTGGGCCTCCAAGGTGGTTCTGAGCTGTCCTAGGTCTGCTGGGTGCATGTTTGGCTGAGTTATTCTGTCACGGGTGGTCCGTGTGAGGCAGGCTTGGGGGACCCAAAAGCAGACACAACAGAATAGGTTCAGTATAACTCATTTTAATGCAAAATATCAGGTTCAAGCAGAATTATAACCAAAAGGAAAGTTACTTTATTTCAATACTGCTGATCCTAACGCAGAATATAAAAGTAAAACAGAGGGAGAATGGAATGACAAAAAATATTACTTGAGGTGAGCTGTGGCGTGGCTTGGCCGAGGCTGTAGACAGGAGCCAAGGAGTGAGTGGCACAGAGCTTGCGCGGTGTCCAGCAGAGCGGGCGCAGCTGAGAACGCGCAGGTTGAATGAAAGCTGCAGCAGAGCGACCTCCAGGGTCTGGGTTCGATTCCCCGGCCAGGCTCGATTCCAGTCTCTGTGTGCATGGAGTTTGCATGTTCTCCCCGTGCTTGGTGGGTTTCCTCCGGGTACTCCGATTTCCTCCCATAGTCCAAAGACATGCAGGTTAGGCTAATTGGCGTTCCTAAATTGCCCGTAGTGTGTGAGTGTGTGTATGTGTGTGTGCCCTGCGATGGATTGGCACCCTGTCCAGGGTGTACCCCGCCTAGTGCCCGAAGTCTCCTGGGATAGGCTCCAGGTCCCCCGCGACCCTGAACACAGGATTAAGCAGTATAGAAAATTAATGAATGAATGCAGCAGAGCGAGGCCGGCTGTGTGGAGGGCTGAAGTCCGCTGTGCGCGTGCTGAATCTGACGGCCGGCAGAGAGAGCGGCAGCCGCAGAGTGAGATCAGAGTTGTATCCTATGGTTATTGACAGAGTCGCAGTCGCGAAGTGAAAGCAGAGGTTCAAAGCCGGAAAATCAGTCAACGTAGCAAACAATTCCGATTCGTGAAGCAAAGACGTAACTAGAGGTGAAAAAGGGTCGATAACGTGAGAGGGAAAAGATATTAATTGGCAAAATACTAGGCACAAAAACACTTGGCTTGGAGCACGCAATAACTTTGCGAGAGTTCCCTGTCTGAGGAGGAGTTACTGTATATAGAGAGTCGAGGTAATGAATGAGATGTGGAGCAGGTGTGCTCGAGCATGAATGAACGAGACGGCAAAGGGAAGCAACAGGATGGAGTATGGAAAGGAGTCGCTGGAGATCATGGCTTGGCTCGAGCAGAGGGCGTGACTTGCCGTACCGTTACAGGAAGTAACGCTAAAATCATGAATTCGCTAAAATCATGAGCTAGGAAGCAAGACCGCTGCAGTGCAATTGTGAAAAGCTTCCAGGCCAAATCAGAATGGCAAATTACAGCACCGACAAGTTATACTATGACTATATTTCTGCCATGAATAGATATTATCTTATTTTTATTACTACAAAAAAAAAATACCATGATGGGATTATGTTCAGTACTGTAATCCTGCAGTCTAAACTTTTCTGTTTGTGTTATGTTTCGGGCAGAGAACCAAGATATCCTCCTAAGTTAGGCTGGATTTGGAGTCTCTTCTCTGAATTTTTTTTCTGTATTTGTGAATATGCTTATTATTTAAGGCATGCATCCCAAAATCACTGTAAATTGCAGGACAATTAATGTACAGTGCTTAAATTAATAATGCTTTTGGAAAACACCTGGAAAATACTTGCGAGGGTCCTTCAATTTTACTATCCTCATTGTAAAAATTATGACAGAAAGAGAGAAAACTTAAAATTAGCCACAGATCAGGATAAAAAGAAAAACTGAAAACTATTACTAATTTTAGATTAGCATATAAAAGAGCTTGTTTGAGTTCATTAAAAAAAATTTGTATAAGTGCTTGAAGAGAAAATAAAAAGTAAGATAAGATTTTGTCACAGGGAGGCGCTCTTGCTCTACAGAAGTGTAGCAGATGCAGAACACAGCGCAAAAGTTGTCAGCAAAGAAGTTTCTCCAAGGGTGGAAAATAAGCCTAAGAGCTTAGCTAACAGGGTGTGTACTTGAAAGCGGACAAAATAAGGGAGAGTACACAAGTACAGTAAAAGATTTCTCACTTTGAGACTTGACAAGCCAGTACACATCACTTTCCTAAAGCAGAGTTTGTACCATCAGAGTTAGGCTGTTCCTCAGTTCCAGAAAGTAAAGATATTTACAAAAAATAAACGATAAGAAGAACCATGGGGGGAGGGTGGAATAATCTTATTAGCCTGATGGTTTTTAAGAACATTGTTTACACACTTGCCTGAACTTGTCTTACTAATCAACCCCAGCTAATTAGGCCATACTAATGAGGTAAACACTTTTAACATGGAATAACTATGTGTAATTTTAACTTATAATTATATGTTTTTTTGTTCCTGTATTTTTATTTTTATTGCTATTTTATTGTCATTTTTAGTGCTGTGAAGCACTTTGGTTCAACTTAGGTTGCTGTAAAGTGCTATATAAATAAATTTTGATTGATTGATTGATTGATTGATTGATAACTGAGCAAGTGAGGGAGATAGAGAGAGAAAAGAAAATAAATCTTGGTAAACCACATGCAGGTGTGTAAAAATAAACTTGTTGTTTCTCTCCAAAGCTGACTGAGTAACCATATGAAGACAAAATCTTCTCTGTACTTCTTGGCCACCATGACGAACAGCCAAGAAGATGTATGCCATTCCATCACTCCAACCACTTTACTTCCTGCATCAAAAATTTTCCTTTGAAATGTGTAAGTCGAACCCCTTGCATGCAGGAGCTGGTTTACTGTACGTCTCATTAACCACGTTGTGAAACCTTTCAGTTTGACTCCTTGGGGACATGTATGGAAAACAGCTTTGACAGGAAGCATTTTTACGGTTTTGAATACAGCAGGAAGGAATACTCACATAGGTATCCCACATTCAAGTGTAGTCAGACCCGGCTGACAGAGTGAGATGCCGTGGTTCAAGCAAAAAGCTTGGTGAGGTTTGATTTGGGTCACTGGGGTCTGGCCAGAGCCATACTGGTTTATGAGGGGATGAAGAATTTCCCACCACTGGAGGAATGTTTACTCAGGTGTGCAGTGGTGAAAGCTAGGAATGATAGAATTTCTGTCCTGTTCATTTAGTGCGTCTATCCATTCTCACACACTACTGTTTCTTCTTATCCAATGGTTCTTGGGTTTTACCTTAACACCTAGATGGTCATATGACTTCAAATTCAGGTACATTATTTTGATGTAAGGTACTTGCATCAAAATAATGCCACAAAGCATACAGTAAATGGATTAATAGTTACAGCAAGAAAGAAACGACACTGGAAGAGAATGTAAGCATTTTGAAAATGACAGGTAAATGAGATTTTGACACAGTTCTATAGTTCTTACACTATGCAAAAAACATAAAATCCTATGACAGGAAATGGGTTTAGAAAAATCCCTAAAGAACGGAGTATATGTAAAACTAATAACAACACAGTCAGCCATGATGAATATACTGTACCTGTGATGTTACTGCGAACCCTGGGCTATCGACAGTATCAGGTCGACTTTGATGTACTGTCAGAGCCACAGCTTTGTATTTTTAATACTGCCTTCAGATTGAAGCTACTAAATTAATAAAAAAAAAATCTAAAGCTCTCCAGTGATTCAGCAGGTGATAAACCTATTAATGGTAGTACCCTCTCTACGTCATCATAAAGACCATCAAATGCCATAAATATTTTTTTTAATATTATGACTTAATAGACAACATAGTCACACTTCCTGTCTTTAATGTGGTCAGTTTGGTTTTTACCAGAGCTAATGCACATTGGGTCTTGTTGAAGCTTTTCCAGACCTGTAGACTGAGTGAGAAACCATATCATACTGTACTACCTTCACTGGGCTGCATGCATCTCTGGAACTCACTTTAAAAAGATTTGGTGCACACCTTGTTCTTCTATTTCTCAATTTCCCTTCTTTGTCCTTCAACCCTATTACAAGTTTTCTTCTATTCTTTTTCATTATGTTCTCCATTATGTACACTTCTCCCTCCTCCCACCTTCGCTCTGATACGGAGAGCTTGATACGTCCCCTTTGTGTGGAGGAGTTGTTGTGAATGAGTTTTCATCTGGCAGGCTCTGTGTGGTTTCTCCCCCAAGACAAGACACAGAAACCTGGCACAAACCCCATGGTCCAGCCTAAACTGTCTACTAAATCACCCAGCATGATGACACCGTTATGGGTGACTTCACTGAATCGCATAAATCAGCTCTGATGTGAAATTGAAGTGAGAGTAGGAGGGAAAGTTAGGAAGAAAGATGAAGGAGGGGGAATGGAAAAAGGGAAAATGTTGAGCAAATGAGAAAAAGAGCAAATATGGAGTGTGGAATGGAAAAGATCATGGAATATACTGTTTTGCAGAGCGATGTACTGTATGAACGCTGCAAAATGCGGAGGAACAATGCCCTGTATACAGTGTTAGCTGTGTTAGCATTTATGTTTAAAACATGAATATGTGATAATGGAGAAGTGAAAGAACATTGTATGAACTTTATGACCCAGATGAAGGATTAGATGGTTCATTGACCATTAAGAACTAGGAGGAAAAATGTGCAATGAATTACTTAAATAATGTTTTTTTTTTTCAGCCCATCAAGTCATTGCCACAGTAGACCATACAACCCACGTACAACTTTGCACAGGTTTTTACACTAGATTCCCCTCCTCATGCAACCAGGCCTGGGACTGGCACTATGAATGCCTTGCATCAAGTGGCTGGGAAACAAACCATTTTGATTTAATTTTTTTAGCCATGCTCTTTAAATCAGGAGATATGAGTTACACCACACAGGTCTACAGGTATAAAATTGTATTGCAGGAAAAGGACATGGACATAGTCCATAAACAAGTGAGAAATCACATATAATCACATATGTATTGGTGATGACAAATACTAATTTAGGGGCAATTATCTGCAACCAAGTTCAACGCGAACGCACATATTTTAAAACAGCACGTTTTCAGTTTTTTGCTGAACACACACACACACACACGCACACACACACACACACACACACACACACACACACACACAAGCAAATATACAAATGCATCATGAGCCAGAATTTTTTTTTTTTTTTTTGTAAAGCTGGTGTATATGGATGGACCAAGGCTTCTGGGTGTTGTGACTATGTGGGCACAGATTGTTCTTTCTGAGGTAATGCCTAAGTAGACTCTAGCACATGTACAATGCTTACACACTAATAGTTGTTTTCCTCTCTTAGGACTAGTTAAATTCATCCGGAGCTGAAAATCATATCCATTTGGTTATGCTTTTCCAACACCTGGGAGATGGACTGAACGAGACCTGTGAGATTAACTGGATATATGTGTATGAGAACAAGAGTGCGTGCGAGAGAGAGAGAGAGAGAGAGAGAGAGAGAGAGAGAGAGAGAGATTCATGAGAGACAAAGAAAAGTCACAGAATCACCCAAGATTACTGGGTGATTACTCGCTTTTCTTGGCCTCTTGTTTCGTGCCTTGTGTCAGCCTCCCTTCCTGTGGTGAAATACTTGCAGGAGATGTTTTAATGCATCTGTGAGGTCATATCTGCCTCCTGCCAAAATGAGCTGGTCTTATGAGTATATAGTCCCCATGATAGAAAACACAATTAGCCATGACACAACAATGCTCCGGTACAACACAATCACAGCCCTCTGCACTTTGTGTGTGTTAGCATCGCTTATGGAACGTCTCATCAGTTCCCAAGTCTACAGTATGATTAAACTTCACATTACCATTTACCATTTACAGCTGGACATTCAATAGTCTTATTCATGACATTCCTTTATGAACAGGTTGGTCAATTCAGTCAAATACAGGACAGAACACTTTTAAGATTTCTTCAAATCTTAAAAGATACAACAGATATGTACTTGGGCTTCTATCACTCAAGCATCTTTAACAAGAAGGTTTCCACTTACTTTTGTCAAAGCTCATTGCTATTTACTGCAGAAGACATTGACTTGTCAGAGAATGTTACAGTACCTTCAAAATTAATGCAGCACACTTTTTCAGACAGCTGTCCACCTTCTGAGAGAAGACTGAAGGGAGAACTCAAAGACGCTGCACTACAATACTGGAAAGCAATTACAAAGGAACAATGCAACATGTGGAATTTGGGTCACTGGATTGATGCAGTAATCAAGGGATATGTGACCACACATTAAATTATATTTATTTTTATGTACATTAAGACAATTTGTACCATCACCTTTGCTTAACTAAAAATTGCATGGTCTGACACCAAAATGCCATGTTGTACATTTCTGAGCACATTTAAATGTTTATGTTCTGAATTATCGCCTAACATTTTGGACTTAAACCCAAATGTCTTTGGGTAAGAATTTGCCTTACTGTTTCACTACTATGGCGGCACGGTGGTGTAGTGGTTAGCAATGTCGCCTTGCACCTCCAGGGTCCGGGTTCGATTCCCGTATCTGTGTGCATGGAGTTTGCATGTTCTCCCCGAGCTTGGTGGGTTTCCTCCGGGTACTCCGGTTTCCTCCCACAGTTCAAAGACATGCAGATTAGGCTAATTGGCGTTCCCAAATTGACCATAGTGTGTGTGTGTGTGTGCGCTCTGCGATGGATTGGCACGCTGTCCAGTGTGTGTACCCTGCCTCATGCCCAGAGCCCTAAATACAGGATAAAGCGGTATAGAAGATGAATGAATGTTTCAATACTTTTGAAGGGGACTGTCTCGTTAAACATTGCCGGCAAAGGTGGTCGAGACTAAATTGTAAAGTTAAATTAAAAAGAGTCTGGGACATTTGTTCTACCAGAAATAAACTTTGATCATTTTTATATCAGCTGAACAGCAACAGGTCATGTGACCAGCATTGCACCTTTGCATACTCACCATCCTTTTCTTTAATTATGTAACAATAAATGATGATGTCATAAAGGAGTTCTCATACACCTCTATAAATTTACCGTGTATGACATCATATAAATGTCAACTTACTGGATGACAAGAGAAAGAGAAGTACAATGAGCAAAAAGACAGGAGGTAAAAAAACTAAGGGAAAGGGAAAACAAGGAAAAAAAGATCCGGGTGAGACTTTCCTCCTCTTTCAAATTGAAGTTAAAATGAAAGAGATTGAAGAATTTAAGAAAGAAATTAAGGAACTGGAAACCATGAACCAACAGCTAGATGCACTGCGACATCAGCTTCTAGAGGAGCAACAGGAAAACTTAAATACGCTCCACAAGCAAGCAAATGAGCAGGAGAAGAACCTTAAGAAGAAAAAAGTAACCAACAAAGAAGATGAAGAGCAGGCCATCCAGAGCAATCTAAAGCTTGCACGTATGCAGGAGGAAGAGCTGGCAGACCTGAGCAGTCGGCTGTCACGTGTACAGGCTGAGGTTGAGGAGCTGCAGGGGCAGCTGCAAGCTTTGCACCTATATAAGGACGTAGGGAGCGCTATACATCAAGAGCAGATCCAAAAGCTACAGTCAGAATTAATGTACATGCAGAAGAGCTTTCAGGTAATGTCAGAAAATAGTAAGAGCTCTCTGAATGAAGCTATTGACAAGATTGACAAGGCTGAAGAGGAGAAGCAGCTTTCTCGACAGAGGGCAATAGAAAAGTTAAACAAACCCACAAAGCCAGACTCTAACAAGAACAAGTGGCTTAAGAAAGAAATTGCTGTCTATCAAGAGGAAATCTCACTACTGGAAGCAGCTGTGAGGAACCTGATGCTGGAGACTAGGGGTGACCATTATTTATTTCATCAAGAATACTTGGTTCGCTTGGTTCAGACTAAAGGGTCTGTATTTGATTCCTGCCTCTGGTCTGTGTGTATGGAGTTTGCATTTTCTCCCTGAGTTAGCTGGATTTCCTCCCACAGTCCAAAAACATGCAGATTAGGCTGCAGGTGTTCCCAAATTGCTGTAGCATATTAATTAGCATTATTAGAGTGTGTGTATGTGTGTGTGGATGGATTTTAATAGAGTTTAAAAGTTGAGTGTGAATACAGCATAGAGACACAGGGTACGTCCTACTGTCTCACCAGCAGCGGTCCTTGTTGAGCCATAGGGATGTATAATTTTGCTTTACATTTTTTCATGTTTTTAAATGTTCACATATATTTTATATGCCTTTATTTTTGTAATCATTATGTGACTATAAAATGTAGTTCTCAATAATGGTTATTACCAAAAAAAAAAAAAAAAAAAATCAATTAAGCTAATTTTTTTCTTTATTTTTCTGTGACACCATCAAGCTGAAACCAACACCTCCTAAATTCGAAAGTGTGAAACACAGAAACTGATATGTTTCAAGAAGACTTGTGGAGTTACACCTTTGGGAGGAAAAAAACAACAAATCTAGCCTCTTTGCTAGCAGCAGCAACTCAGTCTCACATATACAGTACCAGAGCATCATATTACTGCATATAACTGCAGCATGGACTTAATGTTGTTTACTTGTTTTAAACCAACGAATAACACATGAGTTCCTAACCGCGTACTAGGCACAAAACAGAAAAGATTTTTTTGTCTTTTTAATATTCCCTGGAGTAAGACCCCATTGAACCAAAATGCCATCTGACATACAGTATGGTAAGGCACACACCGGAAAGCCAGTGCAAGATGTAACCATGAGCTGCATCTCGTATCTAGACGAACACACAGTCTTGGTGTAAGGAGGAACATGAAGACTGGAAACTACAACAGCAGTCAGATCGCACACAGAACCATCCACCTTCTGACTCCACTTTTGACCCAACCCCAGAAAAAGGCTCTTCATCAAGAGACAAAGCAGCATCTCAGCAATTGATTCGCAGTCCAATCCGTTTAGCATTTTTAAGAAACCATGAGGTCTGGCCGCAATACGTAATTGTAAAAAATATGTCTTTTTTAAAAACAATCTAGGAAACTCGTATGGCATTATTATTATTATCATATTTGTATATTAATTACAAGCTATTATCAATTACATCAGCATTTGTGTCAGATTTTTTTTGTCAGATTTAGGGGTGAACCAACTGTAGGAGGAAAGGAAGAGATCAACTGTTTAGGTAATGTTTATTAGTAATACTACTCTAATACCACCATAAATCCACATTAATATCACTGGGAATTATTATTTATGTAATAATTTTTGATAACCTGCATAAAGCAAGATTGAATTAATAATAAAAAAACAATAATACAACACGGATCTACACGCAAATACATTGCATTGCTGGTATTATGTTGATTTTATGGTTTGATGAAATGCCTGTCCATAAATAAATTGAAATAAAATAAAGGAAATATTTTACACAGGGGCAAATATTTTACATTTTATATTTCATTGGTATAGTATCTACAGTGTACACCTAATGTGACAGAAGTATACAAACTCAATTAAAAGTGTAAGCTGCTGCCTATGGATCTTGATTAGCACATCCATTTATCAATCACGATTCATCACTTAAGCCGTAATCTCCACGTCATTATTCAGAGACCCACATAACGGCACGTTCATCATAAACACAGATGGGTTTCCAACATCACCACAAGGTGGGAGAAAAAAAATTAAGATGCAACATTAATGGTGTTATGTGCTAAAATGCCCCCCTGACACGGATTGCCCCCCTAAAATCTCTATCCAATTTTATATTAGAACATAAATTCATAAGTTTATTATCAAATATATTATTACTATTATAATTAACCCTAGGCACGTCACAGCCGTCGAGACCATTAATACAAAGACTGTACTCATATAACATTTATTTGATGACATTTGTTTTGCAGGGGTTTGTCAATACAAACTAACACTTTTATTTATCACAAATTACACTAAATAATGATTGCGTATGATGAACAATTACACAAAACGATTTTTATTATAAAATAAGCAATATAAAAATATACTTGTTGAATATGAAAAAATATATAATTTATATTCCCCCCCCCCTATACAACATGTTTTTTTATATTGTTTGTTTTATAATCAAATTCATTTTGTGTAATTTGTAAATGATAAACCTATGAATTTATGTTCTAATATAATATTTTTGAAAGAGATTATGTAGAGGGGGCAATCTGTGGCAGGGGGGCATTTTAGAGCATAACACCAGGATACAGTAAATAAATGGACCTAATCACTGGAAGACTGTTAATTAGATGTTCTCATGAAACAGGAATGTTTTCTTATAATAAGCTTTGTATGCAGTGTGAAATGACTAAGTTGGAGAAGCTCCCCACATGCATATCATCGTATACATCCCTGTCTCCTAAAACATGCCTTCCTTTACAACTAAACTAAAAACACAGATATCTTCTTTTGTATGGATCCTGGTTAAGCTTAGGAAAAGACTGTTCTGGCTTAATAGAGAAAAAGTTAAGTCATTTCACAAGACCAGGTCGATATTTTAGTTAGACCTATAACTCACAATTGTCCTCTAACCTTATACAAGTGCTTTTCTTACCTAAACATGATTTGCTGGTGACCCCGTTCTATATCAGTACATAACAGGCTACACTCTGTTTTTGTACAGAAACACAAACGCTTGCAGACAGGATAACTGGACTTTGGAGAGTAAAGCTGTTCCTGTTATCAAATGCTGAAAAAGTTGTCCTTCCGCCTCATAAGGAACGTTGTGATCTCTCCAAAAAGGGCTTAGGTAATGTACACACTGTATTGGTTTGAGCACTGTCGCCTTGCACCTCCAGGGTCTGGGTTCGATTCCCCGGCCAGGCTCGATTCCCGTCTCTGTGTGCATGGAGTTTGCATGTTCTCCCCGTGCTTGGTGGGTTTCCTCCGGGTACTCCGGTTTCCTCCCACAGTCCAAAGATATGCAGATTAGGCTAATTGGCGTTCCTAAATTGCCCGGATTGGGTGTGTGAGTGTGTGTATGTGTGTGTGCCCTGCGATGGATTGGCACCCTGTCCAGGGTGTACCCCGCCTAGTGCCCGAAGTCTCCTGGTATAGGCTCCAGGTCCCCGCGACCCTGAACACAGGATTAAGCGGTATAGAAGATGAATGAATGAATATGAATTTTTGATTGTGATGTCCTAATATATTTGACAGAGATTTTGTGGGGGTGCAATCAGTGGCATGGGGGCATTTTAGCGCATAACACCAACTTTACCGCGGTTCACCTCCATTGCGCAAATATCCCCCTCTTGGTCGGCGACTGCGAGTGACGTCACTCCCCATACAATCCCGCCCCACAGTATAGACCTGCCCCTGATGCTGATTGACAGGTTTCTGTGTAACGTGTTGGAAATGCAATTGCAAATGGATTAGCGATTGCATTTGAATTTTGTCCGGCTTGACGTGCGGCGCAGAGAAAGTGAAAAAGCAAATGTGGTGATTGATTTTGCTATTTAAATATGACAGGTTCATGACGTGTAAGACCTGGGAAATACAAATGCAAATGGACTTTGCTTTTTCATTTGAAATTTGGCAGTCAGAGTGCACTCGCGAAGGCAAGACAGCAAACGATAATGAAAAGTTTGCAATTGCATTTGAATTATGGCACACTTTGTGCATCCACATATGTTTAAACCAGCAAAATAAGAAAGTGTTTAACTCACCACAAAGGGTTTCCTCCGGGTACTCCGGTTTCCTCCCACAGTCCAAAGATATGCAGATTAGGCTAATTGGCGTTCCTAAATTGCCCGTAGTGTGTGATTGGGTGTGTGAGTGTGTGTATGTGTGTGTGCCCTGCGATGGATTGGCACCCTGTCCAGTGTGTACCCCGCCTAGTGCCCGAAGTCTCCTGGGATAGGCTCCAGGTCCCCCGCGACCCTGAACACAGGATTAAGCAGTATAGAAAATGAATGAATGAATGAATGTATTGGTTTGGAATGTAAACATGCACTTGAGTGTTATTCCTTTATTTCCGCAAAAAAAGCAACATTACTGTTGATTTGCAAGTGTTGGGTATGAAGTGGATTTAAATCTATATGGCCAGAGTGCAATGTGTAAAACAGTTAAATACAATCACCAATTAACTGCATCAAAATACATGTCGTAGTCTAAGTTTGGCTACGTTTAACATCGGCCCACATAAACTAATTAACTGCACTCTGCCATCTTCAAATGGTAATTATTTT
Organism: Channallabes apus; assembly: GCA_030522415.1. Classification (NCBI taxonomy): domain Eukaryota; kingdom Metazoa; phylum Chordata; class Actinopteri; order Siluriformes; family Clariidae; genus Channallabes; species Channallabes apus. The sequence goes on along the minus strand of CM060128.1, from coordinate 19,502,671 downwards.
TGTCACGTTAATAACAGGGCAGGATAATGCTAATACCACAAATACTGCAAAGTGTCACAGTTTCATTGTACTCCCATTCATCTACGTGCATAGTGATAAGGATGTTCCCTGGCAAAGCAGTTTTTCTCATAAGGTAGCCCTGGTGTATGTACTGTACTCTAGCACAAATATTGTCATAGTGTGCTCCAAATTTAATAAATATAATGAATGTTGTTCATGGCCTATAAAGACACACAATAAATTCTTGAATCTAATCTACGCTTTCCCATAGTTACAGTAGTCTGAATCTGATTGGATTTCATTTCGCAAGAGCTGATAAGTGAATTGAAATTGAATAAGTCCAAGGTCCTGAAAAAAATTCAGGTAAATACTCTCCACGAGCTGAGGGCCGCAGTTGGGAGAAGCAGGGTTTATATTATTCCTCAGACCAGCATTACACTGCCTTTAGAGGTGAGTCTTTGTTGTTATTTTGGCCAAATATTATCACCGTGATTACACTTACCAATTTAGGCTGTTTTCCTTTTTCCATCAAGATCTCACAAACTGAAAGGATTCAACCCCCACCTGAAAGACATCCACCAGCTGGTCCTGAGACAGTTTCACACTCTCTACCTGCTTCTTCACCATCCACACAACCGATGGCCACACCCACTGCTTCGCAGACAGCCGTGAGACCTGCAGTGTTGCCTACAGCTCCCCCAGCCATTTATGCAGATCCCTCCCAATCCCCTGCACCACCAGCCAACAGACCTGCAGTCTCGCCCACAGACCCACCATCTGTTTATACAGATCCATCTCAATCCCCTGCACCTCCAGCAATCAGACATCCATCACCAGCCAACAGACCTGTGGTCTCGCCCACAGACCCACCACCTGTTTATGCATATCCATTCCAATTCTCTGCACCACCAGTAGTCATACCTCTATCAAGAGCCAACAAACTTACAGCCTGACCCACAGCCCCACCATTCATCTATGCACGTCCATCCCAATGCCCTGCATCACCAGCCAACAGACCTGCACCCTCACCCACAAACCCACCATCCATCTATGCACATCCATCCCAATCCACTGCACCACCAGCAATCATACCTCCATCAACAGCGAACATACCTACAGCCGCACCCACAGTCCTGCCATCCATCTATGCCGGTACATCCCAATCCCCACCATCAGCCATCACACCTACACCATTAGATTTCACACCTCTAGCCTCATCCACTGTCCTCCATCTTACACCCCCGACTACTACAGTACCTATGACCACGCTATCGATCACATCTAACAATAATTCTCCTTCATGCTCCCAGTCCCCTTCTATGTCAATATTTTCAGTGGTGAACATTGATGGAAGCTCACCAAGGACAGATTTAAACCCATCCTCTAAGTTATTATAAAATAATTATTTATTTTATATACAGATTTGATCATTCAGACTAATGTTAAGAATAATCCTCATGTCAAATAAACCTAGGTTAAAAGTCATCATGTCACTTTTTTCAAAGCTTTTCAGAGAGTTTTAAAAGTAACTCTTTTCAATAACAGGAGGCAGGTCTGGACTCTGCACAATGGCTGAACGCTGGGACGCCAGAGGTAAATCTTTACATGACGATAGTTCAGTATTTATGTGTAGCCTTGGCCAAACATTTTGAGAATATTAACTTTCCTAAAGTGTTCTTAGATCTTTTGGTCAGATGTTACTATGGTATACTGAAGTATAATTACAAGCAATTCATAATTCTTCTGGTTTCCGGTCCTCCGATGTATGAAACGTAAATATGTCAGGGTGTGGCCCAGAAGTTGATTGACAGCATGCTAGGGTGAAATCATCAGTTACATAGGCTTTGTAATATCTATATATACTTAAAAAAAAGAAACTTTATTTTGTAGGACTTCTGTTGAAGAATTTTACATTGATGATTCTGATGATGGTGAAGAGAATGACATTATTGCGGGTCCTTTTCAGAGTGACAGTTTTCCATTGGTAGGTTTGATTTGTTCCACTCAAGGATACTGAAAGAATATTTACTTCAAGAACTTTTAATGACTATGCAGTTCACATACCCAAAGTAAAAAAAATAAAGGATTTTGCCAAAAGATATTTTTTTATGTAATCAGTCCCACAAAGTGCCCAACTCTTTTTTTTTTTTGTCATTTCTGATATCCATCATTTTATATACGTTTGGAAGAAGAGGATCTTGCCATTGTTTTGACGAATTTCCAAGATTACCTTTCTGATGACCAGGTGTCCACCATTTGTGTCAGGAGGAAAAAGCTCCTCGAGAGTCCCATTAAAGCAATCTCAAGAGCCAGTTTCTGTTGGACCTATTCACCACAAATTGAGTTTGTAGGAGAAGATGCATATGATTTGGGGGGCCCACAGCGAGAGTTTTTCAGGTTAGAATAACACAAGAAACTAATTACTTTTAAGATTGCTTTTAATTAATATTACTATTTACAGGTGTTATTATACAGTAAGTGTGTGCATGTTTTCAGGTAACCTGCATAGTAGTACAACTGAAAAAGCTTTACAGCTGTGAGGTTGAAAATTATACTATTTTATTTTGCATGTCTTTTAAGTTATTGTATCTTTACAAATGTAGAAATATTTGTCCACATGCTAGCATTTAAAAGTTTGGGATCGTGGGTAAATGTGTATGAACTTATTTGTCCATTTAGAACAAACGCTGGTATTTATTTTTCCCAGACAAATAACTGGTTTTATCTCTCCTGATTCATAGAACGGCCAAGATGATAAACCAGTTCACGGACGGAATGAATGCATTTGGGAAGCTGTGGGACCTGGTCAAGGAGAACTGGATTGCCTTCCTTCCTTTGTTCACCAACATGCATGAACCTCAGTCAAAGGCAGCTTTCAGGGCCATCTTCAGCTACAGTTACAGTAGAAGAGGGACCAACCATCGTGAGGCAGAGGAGGACACCATCTACAGCTGGGAGATGGTTCTTAATATGATTGAAGGTACGTTATATTGCTTTATGCAAAGGTCCACTTAAAATTGTACTGTGATGAAAGGCGAATCCTTATGTTTTTTTTCATTATGTGATTTTGAGCAGTTTAGTAAAGTGACACCAATGTAAACAAAGGCCTCAGAACATAGGACACGTACATATTTAGGTCATCAAATATACCTTTCATGTCGGAGGCGTACTCTAAAAGCAGTCTATTTTTAAATGGTTGGCATTAAATAGATGTAGTCAGGATGTATGTTATGCGTTTGATTTTAGAAATTACTGTAAATCTTACTTGTATTTACACACCCCCCCTACACACAGATAAAGAGACTGAACTAAGATTTGAAGACTGATTTTCGTTACTGGAGCAGATGAAGTTCCTGCTCTGGGTTTTCCCAGGAAGCCCTGCATCGACTTTTACCAACAGGAGGCAGGCCAGCGTCGTTTGCCCTATGCATCGACCTGCATGATGTGCTTGGGGGGGCAAGGGGCATCACACAGGAAGACGAATTGCATTGGATGCTTTTCCAGGCCACAAGAGAGGCTTTGGGATTTGGAAAGGTCTAGTCCATGTCAGGAAGGTTTATAGCAACAGGACCATTACTGTAGATTTGACTTAGTCATTTGTAACAGGTGGCCCAGTAACTGTTATTAATAACTTTAGTTCTTTTCTGTTTGGGTAAAGGGCCTGAATTTGTGTGGTTATAATAATAATTTGTGTATTATGTTCTTTGAAGAATGTTTTGAAGTTTTCTAACACACACCAGGTACCTGTCCTTTAGATCTGTTATTCCAACCATTGCATGTTGAAGATGCTCCTGTTCTTCAGAGCTTAGGTTATCGAGAGGCTGTGTCACGATCACTGCTCGTTCAAGGTCTTCACTGTTTGCTCGTAACTGGGCGAGCTGTACGCCATGTCTAGCCAAGCCAGCTTCCAGATTTTCTTGGCTGTAAGGGTCATCTCCAAAGACGTTGTTGACAGCTGTTGACTCCTGCTCCCTGTTTTCAAGCATGCCCTCCATCCAAATTTGTGTTGGTGTACGGTTGTGTGCTGATCTTATTTCATGATTGTTCTAAGCATTTGTGAATAAATCCAGTTGTTTTTGGATTTCTGGCTTATATACCATTTGCAGTGCCATTTTTTGAGTGTGATCTTCAGGGTTCAGTATTTTTTCGTCTTCGAACGAATAAAAAAGCATGTAGAAGTCGTGTACGACTTGTTGGAAAACATCTCTCCACAGACGTTCGATACGTTGGTTGTGTACAGACGGGCCTGTGATGTGCCTTGTATGTTCTTGTCCCTGCAGAAGGTTCATCAAAAGAGCAACCAGAGTGTTCTCCCCTCTGTGGTCTGATCTGACTCTGGAGGGTAGCTCATACAGACAGGTAGACAGACAGGTAGACAGGTCTCTCTCACTCTCCTTCTTGGCACTACAACCCCTTCAGCATGCAGATATGCCCTCATCATCTGGAAACGGTTCATAATTAAATATGCATTTTGTATAAAAAAAAAAAAAAGAATGCACATAAAAAAATACAATTGAATATGTTGTGGAGTGCTTACTTCTCAACCTGATCCAGAGAACTGGTCATGAAGGGGTTAAAATACAATAATAGGGTAAAAAGTAAGGCTGGCTATGTGCAACGTCATATCGTCGCAAGTATTAAAATATTTAAAAACTTGTCTGTGTTAAACTGTTAGGTCTTTCCTAACAGCCACAATATTAAAGTCGCTGTGTAATGATTGATGTAAATGATGCTTAATCAATATAATGTATATTCCTTTTGGAATCCGTTACACTATAAATTCTACATGTGACAATCTGAAACAATATTATTGGCTGACTTACCTGAATGCAAGAGATTTGCTGGATGGAAGCTAGGACATGATGCATTGGGGCCTGCAGTGATGACAGATCTGAGATCTCAAGTCAAGTCTCAAGTCTCATTTATTTATATAGCCCTTTATGCTACAACGTAGGCCAAAGGACTGAACATCAAAGAAACTATAAAATAGAATAAAATAAAAATAAAATACATAACAAACATAACATATAAAAACAAAGTCAAGAATTAAAAGCAACAGAGTACAAATACGTTTTAATATGCGATTTAAAAACCTCAACTGAGGATGCAGATCTAACATCAGGGGGGAGCGCATTCCACAGCCTAGGACCAGCAACTGAAAAGGCTCGATCCCCTTTTGTTTTAAGGCGAGTTCTCGGTACAAACAATTGGAATACCTTTGTGCTCTACAAGAGTTCGTACGCACCAAGTCCTTAATATATTCCGGGGCCAGCTCATGAACAGCTTTGTAAACGTACAACAACACCTTGTACTGAATTCACAGGAAGCCAATGAAAACTTTCTAGAACCGGAGTAATGTCCTCACTTTTCTTGACACCAGTAAGGAGCCTCGCTGCAGCATTTTGAACTATCTGCAGCTTCGAAATAAGTGATTGACTGATACCTACGTAAAGAGCATTACAATAATCCAAACGAGAAGAGATTAATGCATGAATCACTTTTTCTAAGTCGGGAACAGACAGAAAAGACTTAATTTTCGCAATAGTCCTTAACTGGTAATAGCAATTTTTTACCACATTTTTGACCTGATGATCGAACATAAGAGCAGAGTCAAAAATGACACCTAAATTTCTTATTTTGGGTCGAACATATGTTTTCCAAGAGCCAAGAAAATTGGTTAAGTCCCTGTCATCATTGTTCATCCTGAAAACCAGAACTTCCGATTTGCTAGCATTTAAATTCAGGCAGTTTTGCTCTAACCAGCTGATCACCTCCTTTAGACAGAGTACCAAGGATTGATTAGGGCTTGAGGCTCCAGCACTGATCGGTAAATAAATCTGAATATTGTCTGCGTATAAATGATATGAAATACCGTGTTTTTTGAAAATAAGACCCAATGGCAGAAGAAACAAAGAAAAAAGAATGGGCCCCAGAATTTAACCTTGTGGTACTCCACACTCCAAAGCAATTGACTTTGAGGAAAAATCCCCAACCCTAACAGAAAATGAGCGCCCCTTTAGATATGAGGAAAACCATTTTAAAACCGTCCCTCTCAGCCCCACTACATGTTCCAAACGATAGATAAGAATATCATGATCGATTAAATCAAAAGCTGCACTAAGATCCAGCATAATTAAAGCTCCTCTATTACCTGAGTCTGCAATGAGTAGTAAGTCATTTGAAACTCGCAGTAAAGCTGATTCAGTGCTATGTGCTACCCTGAAGTCAGACTGAAAAACGTCTAACACCTCATTATTGGCCAAAAAAGAACTTAACTGAGTTAAAACCACCTTTTCCAATACTTTGGAAATACAAGGCAGCTTTGAAATTGGCCGGTAATTGTTAAAATCCAGAGGATCAAGGTTAGGCTTTTTAAGAAGGGGCTGAATAACCGCCTGCTTAAAACTAAGAGGAAAAGTGCCTGTATAAAGACTGCAATTAACAATAGCAGTAATACAAGACCCAGTATGATCAAACGTCGCGGACAACAAGTCAGAAGGCAAAATATCCCAACTTGCAGCGGGGCGTTTCAGCTTATCAATGATCAGTTTAATATCCTCAGTAGTAACCAAATCAAATTGATAACAATTTCTAACACTTGTTAAAATACCTCCTGTCGAGCCCTTTGAAACACGAAAACTAGCTCTGATTGTATTAACTTTTTCTGAAAATACACTTAAAAACTTTTCGCAACATTCTGTAGATGGCGGTATTGACGCAGTGTGTGAGTTCAAGAATCTATTAATAGATTGAAACAAGGTTTTTGGTGAATGTGAGTGCTGCGATATAATTTTTGAAAGGAAGGCTGCTTTAGCATCCTTCACAGCCTTCTGATAACCCTTACGTAAATCTACTAAAATCTGCTGCGAGACCGTAAGTTTATCCTTTTTCCAGGCCCGTTCTGCTCGCCTACACTGCTGTCTAAGCGTGCGTGTATGCTCATTTAACCAGAGCTGATGATTGACCTTGCTAGACCTGATCTTGTATGGGGCAACAGAGTCTAATATTCCAGAACACACCGAATTAAAAGCCAAAAGTAATTCATCAAGGTCAGCCGTAGTAGATGCAGACTCCAGCCAGGATACATCAGGAAGAGAGCTAAAAATATCACCAAAAGCCTGCAGTGTAGACTGAGTGATTATGCGGGAGCGTAGACCAGAAGGCTGACGCTCCACCAGTTCAATTTGCATGTTTAAATTAAAAGTAACAGGCATGTGATCTGAGATGCAGGCATCCATTACAACAACATCACAGACAGATAAACCTAAGGGGAAAACAAGGTCCAATGTATGTCCTTTCTCATGAGTGGGACCAAGTACATGTTGTATGAAATTAAATGAGTCCATTAGGTCAGAAAAAACCTTTATCAAAGGCTTCCCAGGGCAGCATATATGAATGTTAAAATCCCCAACAAGTAAAATATAATCAGACAATAATAAAATAGTAGATAAAAACTCTTGAAAATTCTTGAATAAACACTGAGGTGTACTTTAGGGGTCGATAAACTACTATTGCCAAAACAGGCTTGTAAAACTCAAGTCTTAAGAGCTGAACCTCGAAACTCGAGTAACATGGGGTCGATAAGGGGTGGCATTTATACTGCTGCTTACTAACAGTAGCTAAACCCCCACCACGACCCTTTGGTCTCGGGGTATTAATTAAAATATAGTCAGGTGGACAAATATCCTCACAGGGACTCCACTCATCCCCATTTATCCAAGTCTCTGTAATAAAAAGGAGGTCCAAACCATTGTGCAGTATAAAATCATTTAATATAAAGGTCTTATTTAGAATCAAGCGCGCATTTACAAGCGCCATCTGTAGCGTGTGCAAGACCGTGGGAGCTGCTGCGATAGTGCCCAACTTTACCATCTTAGGACAGCTCAAGTTGCTCAGACATACACCTCTTCTGTGTGATGAAGGCTTTGCATCCTGGAGAAACCGCAGCCCTGACGAAACTCCATCTGGATACACAGGCAGCAAGAAAGAACATCGCCAACCCTGAAAATCAGCAGCACGATCCATGTTGCCGACATCATCTGCACACTGCACCACAACAGAAGACCCCCTCCGGAATCTCTGTCTCACATGAGCACCCGCACGTCTGCCTCGTCGTCGCCGGCGCCGCTTCCTCCTGCAGCACACGCAACTAGTCGGAGAGCGCCGCAAATATGGCGGAAAGAAGCACTTGTTTACATTGCTGATCGCCGAGTACACAACGTGAGATCGAATCTGCAACAGGGTAGTGGAATCATAAAAACTCAGTGACTGGCATGGACGAATTAAAACGTAGAAGAAAACATAAAACACAAACAAACTAAAAAACAAAGAGGAATGACGGCAAGCCACTGCACCGGTCGGCGCCATCTTGTCTATCGCTAACACTCTAACACATCTGTAAGACCTGTAAGATCTGTAAGACTCTGAACTATATCTTGCATAGCCTGGGCGCTAAGAGAGTCTTCAACTCTTCTCAAGATAGCAATAGACAATGTCAGTGGTGTGTACTTCTCTTTGACCTGCAGAACCTTGATGATATGCTCGTTCAATTGTAATCCATCTTCTTCTAATACGTCTCAGGACGGCATCCGCCTTTTCAAATACGTCCTTTACCAATGAGCAATGAAAAAACTTCTAAGTATGCAGTTTACTTTTATTTATTTACTTTTAAATTACTTTTAAGTATGCAGCTTTTAATTACTTTTAAGTATGCAGCTTCCTTGAACAAAACTAGTCCCACCTCCTAATTAACATATTGTTCAAGTGGTCAAATAATGAGCATTTTAGGCCTCACTAGTTGACTAGGGAAATTCACTAGTTAACTATAGTGAGGTTTAAAATCGCACTAGTTAACTAGTCAAAAAAATGGTTTCCCTAGTAGTACTAGTGCAATTTTGGCCTTCACTAGTTAATTTCTGGACGCAAATGTGCTTGATATCCCCGATATCCAATATATGCCCAAAGAGCTTGCCATACTGTATAGACGCTTACTAGTTAACTAGTGAGCGGAAATGTGCTTGATATCTCCGATATCCAATTAATGCCCAAATGACTTGCCATATATAACTTTCATATTATCTAATGCAGCTCTGCATATACAGTAAGACACTCTCACCCCTGTTGTCATGATGCTCAAAAACTGCCTTTCATCAGCACAGGGAATGGAGATGTGTTGCTACTGCGGCAAGTGAGTTTAAGAAATAATCACATGGGTAGGACATGGAACTTTTTACCTGATGCTAAGCTGCAGGTTTTTTTTTTTTGTCAAAAAATATGCATAAAAGACATGGTACCACCACTGTCCGGCAAAACAGTGGCTGAAATCTAAATAACGCCTAATTTCCTACAGAAGTGCACTAAGTCGGTTTTATATGATGGTTTTGTCTGCCATCATCCTTTTATTTGGCATACTTAAGCGCGCAGTCAGCTGTCGACCTGAACAAAACCGGGGTTCGAAAAGCTCAATAAATCACGTAACGCTGGGTATCACACTGGGTATCACACATCAGCAGTTGTGATGCATAAAGTATATAATAAGTTTTATTTTAATGTTACGAGATCAACATAATCAAATTTAGATTGACATAAAAATGGACTAAAATAAAATTAATTAAAAACGTAATAAAAAAGTAGACCGCTAACCTATGGCATCAATGTCCTTTGCATAAGCTAGCATTAATGTTTATAATTTAAAATTATTATATCAGTGACAAAAAATGTGGGTGTTAGTACAACGGTCCTGTGATCTCATATATCCATTAGTCCCAGTGTCTTTATGCTCTATATCAGCACTCATGCTGTCCAATCAAATTCTTAGCAGAAGAGAAGAAAATTCTGAGGTGAACTGCAATAGAATTTGGTTACGTCTAGAGGCACGTTTAATATGTCATTCTGCAAGAGTTTATAGCACAGCTGCAAAGGCACTCAGGCTAGTATCCATGCACTCTTCTATCACTTTGTTTCGCCAAAAACATTGTAAAAGTTTTATCTCTGCTCATCCCCAAAGTACAGCATTACTTTATATACAACATAAACCTTCACAGAAGCTTTTTTAAATCTTTCCATATGTGCATATCTCTACATATTTCAATGGTTCCCCAATGACCATCAATTCGGCAATCTGACTTCTTTAAGAACATTTAAACATATTTCGATTTTTTTTATGCCCGTAAAATTGAACTTGAATTTTATTTTTTGTCCCTATAAAGCACTTTAAACAAAGGTTGATATTATGAGCAAAATACTGTATAAGAGAGAGATAGTTATCAGTTACTCGCACCCAATTTCTCGCCCAGAAATACAGAGTGCACAGTATGAAGTATGAAGACGATGCCAATAGTGAATCCACATCATATCCCTCAATCCCAAAAATAGCTAGAAGCAATGGGTTTATTGTTGAGCCTACAAAAGTAATTACCCTACCTGTAGAATGATTAACAAAACATGGGTATAGAAGATGCAAAATGACACAGAAATCAAATATTGCATACATTGTACAAACCTTTTTATGGTAAGAAATTTTAATAAACAGACTTTAAACAGCAACTAGTCTTTTGTAATCTTAGAACAAAAAGGATTCTGTAAAGTGGTAATTTTGGGTTTGTGGCATTTGTGCTTCTGCTTTTGTTACGACATCCACATGAATACATTAATGCTCTGTTCCCATTTGTGCTCACATGGAACTGTTTACTTTGTCATTGAATAACAGATTCAATCCCTTGAAAGCTTTTGTGGCTAAACAATAAAAGCCCCATTTAAACTCAGTGTTGTGGTAGTAAAGATTATAATTGTAACAGCTGTGGTTGGATCTGTTAATGTGGTTCCAACTTTCCCAGCAATGTATCCTAATATGAGAAAATGTATTGTACTTCTTTTGCATTTTACACACAGACACAAACACACACACACACACACACACGCACACGCACACACACTATAGGCGTTTGCTCACAGCAGAGCCGGAAGACCATCTCTTAATTGATGTTCCTCCACAGAGTGACAGGGATACGCCTGGGGAACACTGGAGAACAAGAAGAGGTCAACATTAGTTCCAATTTTCATCTCTTGATGGCAGTCTTACTCTATGATACGTGAATCCTTTCCACATACATTTAAATGTTGCAAGCATTTTAAAAAATGCCATCCTTGAATGACAATCCTAGGAATTGTGAGCCTACATGATCTGATGGACAATTTGCAGCCAACTTGCAGAGTAGATCTGTGGGAACTGTACACACAATCATTTAGGAACTTCTGCATTTCTGGAAGACGAGTACACATTGGTTACAGAGAGAGCTCTCTGTCGTTGACTGGCACAGAAGATTGCTCATTTGTGAGTTAAAGGAATGTTTTGACATGGAAGGTCAGGTTTTTCAGATGTGAAGCACGCACTCTGATCATGGATCCGGCATACTGCTCTATATACAGTATAGCTCACATGCCCCATGCACCATTCACAGAACTGTACCGCTCAATGGCTCTCACAGGAAATAATAAAAACATTTAATCAGTTGTAAAAATATTGTTTAACTTGTATTTTGATTACACGTTTTTTTTTTATTAGGAATAATGAAAAATGTGCAATTACAATATGAGGTATTGTTCATTATAAAATCAGAACATTGCATTAGATTCTCATAGTATGTCCAGTGAACTTTTATGATCTTTCTGGAATGCTATTATATTGTTATTATACTGTGAAACATAGTTAGCCTATTTACCCTTTCACGTACAATACAACAGATTCTCCAGAGTATCTGGTTCATGATTTAAATTAATGCATGTTCTACAAATTGCTGGGTGTGGTGTTTGATGATTTCATTCGTGAACAAAAACTAAATTTTTCCAGCAACCCTCTTCTGATATGTTTTTTTCTGTTTCTAGGTCATAGTGGAAAGGGTGAACATTAATAAACAATACTGTATGTCAAGACAAATGTGAAAACATCATATTTTATGCTTCAACTACAGAAACCATTACGAATATATACTGATTAGGTATAATAAAACCACTGATCGAGGAAGTAAATAACAACGATTATCTCATTATTACAATCCCACCTGAATCCCCCTTCAGTGTGTAATACTAGACAGCAAGTGAACAGTGAAGCTGATGTGTTAGAAGCAGGTGACTTTAACAAGGATAAAACTGTGATGGCTAGATCACTCTGTCAGAGCCTCTCCACAACAGCAGGTCTTTTGAGGTTTTCCCACAATGCACTTGTGAGTACCTACCAAAAGTGCACCAAAGATGGACAACTGATGAACTGGAGACAGGGTCACTGATATGCATGGGGAGTGAGGGCTAGCCGGTCTGTAAGAGCTACTCTAGTACAAATTGCAATTTACAGCACATAAAGGATCTACTGCCACACCTTCGGAGGTGCAGACTGATGTTATGGCTGATCAATGTTAATGCTATTGAGTTGCACTGTCTCAGTGTGTCCTAATTACTGATTCCAGATCATATTTTTCAGTGAGGCATTTGTGAAAAAAAAACCTGCTCTTAGCAAATTCTTCTACTGTCAGCAAGATTTGGCTAGAACTGAGACAGATTCCATCCACAAGTACAGCTGGCAGAACAACAAATATACTCTGAGTCTGAATATATAGTATTATATAAGGAATGTTAAAGCAGACCGTTCTTTCATTTGCCTCTGTGACAGTTTAACGAATAACCTGGCATTCTGAAAGGAAATGATTTTTGGAGGATAACGCCAGAACAGACGTTGTTTCTGGCATTGATATTTAGAATATCATGTGTTTACATGTGTTTTCAAGGTTGAAATTCAGCATGCAAACAGATGTCACCAGAATAGAATAAACCTATTAAAAACAGTATGAAGGTCAGAACTGAGATTTGGGTTCTACTGTAAATACTTGATTAGAACATGATTGACTATTTGAAGTCAATAATCTTGGTTATAATTAAAACAGCTCCATAACTTGGTCTGACACTGTATTCCAAAAACCCACCTGTGAAGTATAAGATAATGATAACTGAAAATTATGTTATTGTCACGTTCTGCTATGATGTTGGACTGTGGGCTTGGTGTTGAGGCATAAATGCAGAGGGGATGCAGTGAAACAGAGTCTTTAATGAGAATAATAATAAACCAAACAAGCAAAACAAAACATCAAAGGAAGTTGGCTAAAAACATGGAGCATGCTATAAAACGAGAACTCAAAATACAAACAGACTCGGGAGTACACGATCTACTACAGTACAGACATGGGGATACAAACTGGACGAGACAAGACACACGAAACAGCCTAACGGACTAAACATTAGGGACTATGCATGCAAGGGATAAACAAACAAGACAGGCTTGGCTAGGTCTACCACCTGTTCTGCACATTAGCTGCTAAGCTAGCTCATAGCTAATCAGACTAATGGCTAAACAGGCTAGTAGCCTGAGACCCAAGAGAATGAACAGACAGGGTACACAGCAGACTAGGTATGAAACAGACTAAGAACTCTAAAGGTTAGTGGCTAAAGATGTTAGTACCTAAACAGACTAAGAGCTAATCAGACAATGAGACTAGACAGACTAAGATCTAGACATGTTAGTATCACCCTAATTAGTATTTAAACAGACTACTAGCTAAACATGCAATGGGGGTTACTTACACAAAAGGGTAAACACAAAAGGCTAATTCTCCTAGAGGCTAATCCTAGAGGCTAAAAAGAGTAATCCACTATTTTGATTTCATATGCAGTTTCTATAGCTACTACACTTACCACCCAATTTATTAGGAACCCATGTACACCTGGACAAACATGCAATTCTCTAATCAGCCAATCATTCAGGGCTACTGTATCTCAGTGGTAAAATGAGATAATTATGGTATAGTTATAGAATGTTTTTTTGTTGTTGCACCAAGTCTTTCGGCTGCTCCCATTGTGGGGTCGTCACAGCAGTCCTTCCGTTCTGCATACAACTACAACTGCACTACATCCAGGGTTTAGGCGCTGGGATACCGCATGGCAGGCGAGAAATCTACCACTAAGCCACCAATGTCTCTTTTCAGTGGAACCCCAATATACTGTATTTTAATTCTATAATTATATATAACCACAATCGCAAACACATTTGTGATGAACTGTGCTATACTATTATTTCGTTTGCAAATCCCGAGCTAATTAAACTTGCATTATATACAAAACATCCAACCCCCAAATAGTTCAGAAATTACCAAATAGATTTTCAGCAACTTTGCTAAAGAGTTTCCTGAGTGAACCTAATAGTTTCGGTGTAAATGTATTGTGAGGGATCTGAAATGTCTGATGACCTGAAAAGTCCTCGTAATTTATTGCTACTTTGGTTATTGAGGCTTTTCAGCTGTGGATTGTTTGCTTTAAATATTTCGAGCTGTCTGGATCTGTGTTTTGTCTGCACTGACGATCCAACTATAGACAAATCAATAGACAATCAACAAAAGCAAAAACTCCTGCATACTGTAGGTCGAGGATGAAGAACATGTTGGCTGTGTTTGCATAGCTGTTGAAGAAATTTGTGTTTTGTGTGTAAGGCAAGACATCACTAAGATGAATGACTAACCCAGTGGGAATGTGTTCAGCTTTGTAATGTTTCCATGTCTACTCCATTAATGTGTCCGTTCCTGTGTGCAGAAATGTGGATCTGCAATATGACTGTAACCAAATACAAATACATTATTCATATTGAATAGATCATTGAACAGTTCTACATGGATACAAATACAGAAATGTAGGAATATGAGGATTCATTTATCTATCTGTCTATCCACACTGTACAATTTATGGAGTTGAACGTTAGGAGTTAGGCATACAAATGTGAAAGTTAAATTTTGGGAGTTTATTTTCTAAGTTAGACTATGGTCTGTGTTTAGGGGTACTACATTGCGGTTAAAATTTTGGTGCTCTGTATTGTTTCTAAAAAGGGAGAGGTTAAAATGTGTTGATACCCAGATGTCATATGAGTATGATTTGTAACTGTACAGTGGCTTGCAAAAGTATTTGGCCCCCTTTTCCACATTTTGTCACATTACAGCCACAAACATGAATCAATTTTATTGGAATTCCACGTGAAAGACCAATACAAAGTGGTGTACACGTGAGAAGTGGAACGAAAATCATACATGATTCCAAGCATTTTTTACAAATAAATAACTGAAAAGTGGTGTGTGCGTAATTATTCAGCCCCCTTTGGTCTGAGTGCAGTCAGTTGCCCATAGACATTTCCTGATGAGACCAAAATGGAACTTTTTGGCCAAAATGGAAAATGTGTGGCGGAAAACTAACACTGCACATCACTCTGAACAAACCATCCCCACTGTCAAATATGGTGGTGGCAGCATCATGCTCTGGGGGTGCTTCTCTTCAGCAGGGACAGGGAAGCTGGTCAGAGTTGATGGGAAGATGGATGGAGCCAAATACAGGGCAATCTTGGAGGAAAACCTCTTGGAGTCTGCAAAAGACTTGAGACTGGGGCGGAGGTTCATCTTCCAGCAGGACAACGACCCTAAACATAAAGCCAGGGCAACAATGGAATGGTTTAAAACAAAACATATCCATGTGTTAGAATGCCCCAGTCAAAGTCCAGATCTAAATCCAATCGAGAATCTGTGGCAAGATTTGAAAACTGCTGTTTACAAACGCTGTCCATCTTATCTGACTGAGCTGGAGCTGTTTTGCAAAGAAGAATGGGCCAGGATTTCAGTCTCTAGATGTGCAAAGCTGGTAGAGACATACCCTAAAAGACTGGCAGCTGTAATTGCAGCAAAAGGTGGTTCTACAAAGTATTGACTCAGGGGGCTGAATAATTACGCACATCCCACTTTGCAGTTATTTATTTGTAAAAAATGTTTAGAATCATGTATGATTGTCGTTCCACTTCTCACATGTACATCACTTTGTATTGGTCTTTCACGTGGAATTCCAATAAAATTGATTCATGTTTGTGGCTGTAATGTGACAAAATGTGGAAAAGTTCAAGGGGGCCGAATACTTTTGCAAGCCTCTGTACATCGTGTCAGAAAGTGGTATTATGGAAGCATGTGGTTTAATGGTTAGCACTGTGGCCTTGCACCTCCAGGTCCCCGGTTTGATTTCCACTTAGGGTCTGTGTGCATGGAGTTTGTATGTTCTCCCTAAGCTCAGTGGGTTTCCTCCGGGTACTCTCGATTTCTCCCAAAGACATGCAGATTAGGCAAATTGGTGTTTCCAAATTGCCCGTAGTGTGTGAATGCGAGTGTAAATGTTGACTGGAGGTCCTGCCACGGTCGTATAAATGGGAATAAATGCACTGGTCCTCGTTGGCCTCTACAATCACTTGTTGGACTTCAGAAAATCCTAGATGAATGGAAAAGTGGTATTACTTAACTTGCCGATATTGTTGGCTTAATGGAGAGTAATTGGATTTGCTCCTTGCTTTTTTGTGCATTTAAGTCTGTTCACAGATGTAAAAGTCAGCAGTCTGCCTTGTGTTAACAGGATTCTGCATTACAGAGAAGGTAATTTTATTTAATTTATATTTGATACAACCTCAGACAAACAACAACTAAGAACTTTTTTCACCATGTCATTATATATTTAACAAAAAGGTGGATTGCTCTGTCCTATATTAAGGCTTAGATTCCTGGAAATGATTGAAGCTTTCCTCCTTAAAAAAACATAGCACAAAAATATGTGTGCAGTAAGTAATTAATTTTTTTGTTTGGTATTTCGAAACAGGAGCTCTTAATAGTCTTATTTGCACTCACACACACACACACACACACACACACACACACACACACACTTACTGTACATCAGGTGTGCTTTGAGATCTCATCTGTTTTCCGTTGCAGGGGGACGGTGAGGAGCCTGCCAAAAATCAATGTGTTCATAATCAACACTGAGTACACTGATTGATGATGTTTTGAGATTGTATCTTGCCTGCTTTCTACTATATTTCCTTATAAATACAGTAACAACCCTAGCAAACAATATATAGATCAATAATTCAAGAACACTGTTTCATCCAGGTAAAAATGTTGTTTTGTACCTTTAATAAACTACAAATGTCCCTAAGCAAAAATAACTCAAATTTGTGGATTACAGACTAAACAAAATGATGGGTATGTAATAAAATATAAATACATTATTTGGACTGAACAGTGTATAAATGCACTAGAGTGAGCAAGAGTAAGCAAACTATTATTTTTTCTTAAAGACAACATGGCAGAAAGTGCCAAGACTAAATAAAATTGAAAATGAAAAAAATAAAATAAAATTATGTTCTGAAAATGTACATGTATGAACATAATAATAAATATTGTGCTTTAAACCATGTACATTTCAGACTTAAATCCAAAAATGTATATAAATATCTGGAGCACTAGACAGGTACAGATAATGGTATTGCATCACACAGCTATAATTTTAACAGACAACAGTAAACTTAAGAAATGCTGTAATGGCAGTTTGGAAACAGGAGAGGTCAGTAGAAGTTTATAATGCAACCAAGACTTATGCTCCAGTGTTGGGTTAAACAATTTCTTTAACCTTTTCCTGTGATATATAATTTTTTATAACTTGCCAAAAAATGCAGCATGGTCTGAGCCTAAACATCAACATGACTATTAATGAGAAGAATCAGATGTGTAATGAGATTTAAAAAACAAATGTAAGTCGCTCTGGATAAGATCGTCTGCCAAATGCCTAAATGTAAATGTAAATGTAAGAATCACAGAAAAGTCAAGATGATATATTAATACAGCATGCAGTATCGATTAAACATTGATGTTGGTAGAAATTTATAAAAAGGTAATAAAAAGAATTAAAGCTTTTTAACTTGAACTGTGGGTTAAGTCATTTTTCATGAACACCAGATTACCTCACGAGGTGAAAATCACCTGCATTCATCATTTAATTTGGATTTTAAAAAATATCTACAAATCTTTCAGTTTTCTTACATTTTATTGCTATATCCTTTTCTTTTTTAATCAAAAACTGAAATCTCTTATTGGCTAAAGACACTTAAAACCTGAATCTCAGGTACATCCCTTTTGCTTTGATTATCTTGAGATGTCTCTAGAAGGTTACTGGAATCCACTGATTGGACACAATTTAAAAAGGCAGATATCAATGAAGCCCAAGGAACTCTACTTGGAAAGTCTCCCAACTTGGGAGGACATAATCCTGGGCAAATTCAAATTCAAATTTTATTCGTCACATACACAGTCATACACAGTACGATATGCAGTGAAATGCTTAGACAACTGCTCGTGACCTTAAAATAAAAGACTATGAATTGGAATAGGAAATAAATATGAAAAATAAAATAGAGGGTGAATTTAACTAGGAAAGAATAAAATAAAAAATATAAAAATTAAAGTTAAGATAAAATAACTGTACAACAATACACAAGTGTATAAAACTATTTATAAGGTGTGTTAATGTTCCCAGAAACATTCTGGATTAGATCATGAAGATGACCAAGAGACGTGAAATCCTCCAGGACTCTGAATTAGATATGGAGGCAGATCGGTCTCATAAATAATTCATACAAAAGACATGATGTTCACTTGCGTAACCCAATTCACATGCGTAAAACCCAATTCACGTGCATGAAAAAAATCTACAATTCACATACACTACCGTTCAAAAGTTTTAGATCACTTTCTAACTCCATGATCGTTCCTGATTTTAATTTCTTTCTACATTGTAAAGGAATGCTGAAGGCATCTTAAAAAAAATTGCATTAATCTCCTTTGAACAGTTGATATTGAGATGTGTCTGCTACTTCTGCTCTGTAAAGACTTTATAATGCCTCTAATCTGAGGTGCTGTTAATTGGTCATTTTTCAGGCTGATAACTCTAAATGAACTTCTCGTCTGGTTGTTTTTGTTGTTGTTACATAATTACCTAATTCCATATGTGTTATTTTATAGTTTTGAAATCCCAAGTATTGTTGAAGAATGTAGAAAATAAATCACTAAACAAAAACAAAGAATTTTGCCAGCTGCTATGCTGGTGTTATTTCATTTTATCAATTAACTCTTGTCACCTTTTGAAACAGTCTTTTGTAATTATTGATAATTCACAGCTGCATGAATGGATAAATGGAGAGCCATAATTTTTCATTCTTTACAATAAACATAATTCTCCCATAAGACTCAAAGCTTTACTTATTGCATTATTGGATAAATCAACATTTTAACTAATCTCTTGAATGAATGAATGAATGAATGAATGAATGAATGAAGTTTTATTTTTAGCAACCACTTGTCTTCACCTCCTGATACAATTGATACAACCTTTATTTAAAGTTAAAGTTACTTTCAAAATGTTTTACATTTTCAAAAACTCTATTTTGGTTTGTATTGTAGACATTAGTGTTTATCTCAGAAATAAAACGTTTATCCCAGTACCTCTGATAATTTTAATTACTGTAAGGAAATCATATTGTAAGAAATAATGGTGACTAAAGAGACTGTTTGTGTAACTTTAATAAAACCTATAAATGACAACCACTCTTTGGCTCAGTGATGCACCAAAGCTAATTTGCAGACTGCAAATCAGGCAGATTTAATCCATTATGTTATACACATTTGCACTGTTAATGAAATAAAAGCAAATCTTGTGGCATTCAGATATAACAGAATACCCTGTGACCCATAGAAACATCTATTCTCCAAATTCAAAACTGTGACTGTTTTGATTAACAAACATGTAAAGAGGGTGAAGTGTTTATAAAGATGATAAAGTGGTTAACTGTGTTATTTTCGGCGAAGTTCATTAATTAAACATTATGAAATAAAGTAATAACTTAGACGTGCATCCTGTTCTTGGTTTGAGTCGGTAAAACTTGATTTCTTGTAATTAACTCAGACTGTGCAAAAACATTTTACACAGTTGTAATGTGTATTGTATATTATGAATATGTATATTTTTTAATGCACGTGAATGTGTTTTTTTGTGAATATATTTTTTTTCGTGCACGTGAATTGGGTTTTACGCATGTGAATTGGGTTATACACGTGAACATCGTGTCTTTTGTGTGAATTACAAACCAGATTCCAAAAAAGTTGAGACACTAAACAAATTGTGAATAAAAACTGAATGCAATGATGTGGAGATGGCGGTCTGTAGTCCAGATCTTTCCCCTATAGAACATTTGGCGCATCATAAAGAGGAAGGTGCGACAAAGAAGGCCCAAGACGATTGAACAGTTAGAGGCCTGTATTAGACAAGAATGGGAGAGCATTCCTATTTCTAAACTTGAGAAACTGGTCTCCTCGGTCCCCAGACGTCTGTTGAGTGTTGTAAGAAGGAAATGGCCTTGTCCCAACTTTTTTGGGATTTGTTGACACCGTGAAATTTGGAATCAACATATTTTTCCTTTAAAATGATACATTTTCTCGGATTAAACTTTTGATCTGTCATCTATGTTCTATTCTGAATAAAATATTGACATTTGCCATCTCCACATCATTGCATTCAGTTTTTATTCACAATTTGTTTAGTGTCCCAACTTTTTTGATATTATTCTCTTTTTTGGTTAGATTTGTCATCGCAGCGAGTGCCAATAGAAGGCTGATGAGGTCTGGTCACAATATCTATTTAAGGATATTTTCATCTTGCAAACAATTTCTGTGTACTGTAGTCCAAATAATCTCTGCAGTTACACAGCGATCAACATTAATTCAGAAAATCCTTCAATAGCAAGTTCATTCAGAAAATCATTAAGGGTGCACAATTGTAAATGCAATGTAAGAACAAACCGTTGACTGGTGAGAAAACGATAGGTGCTGTAACAAAATATTACAGCACATACCTGATTCTTGAGGACATCTACATACAATTCTGGCAATACTGACATTCACTTCTTGGCAATCACTTCTTGGGAAACCTTTTGCATTACAGTCTTACCAAGGTTCATTAATGATGGTAAGATGTGCTCATAAAAAAAAGAGTATGAGTAGATAGATGTATAATATTGTTATTGTCTGCACCTGACTGTGACTATTTAGTATTACTAGTGTTACTGATATCCAGAGTTGAGTCAAAAAGCTGAGCATAATACCTGTTGTGTGTGTTGTTATAAAGCTGTGAATGCTGAGTAAATAAGATCATACTGTAAGTAGTTCAGAAATTTAATCGAATCGTGTGAACTGTTGAACTTTCAACCTCGTCCAATGGCAATTTTTTGTGTGGCAATTCAAAATAAATAAATAAATCAATAAAATAATCAATTTATCGGTGTTTGCATTTGAGGTAGTAAAATTTTGCAGCTCCTCTACAGGTGGTGTGCTCTAAAGTATTTACACATTTTCAGGCAGCATACAGTAGCATTCCTGTGTAGTAGTGTGTATTATTGGCTAGTTATTTGCTTGTTGATCAGTGCTCCAGATATTTATAAGCTTCATGATATATTTATATGTCCAGGATATGTACCGGATCAATGAGAACTCCATATAAAAACCTAGTACAGTACATTGTAGTAGGCCATGTTTCTATTTCAAGTTTCTGTTTATAACTTCAGATTTTAAACTTATAATGTTTGGTATATTTTAAATTTCATAAGCATGTTGGATGATTTCAGCAAGACCACCCTTGGCAGCCATTTGCAGGATGACTAATAAAAAGCATTTACACAATGTGATAAAATGTTTGCTCACACTTCACCATCATATGCACTTGTCCTGATGACACCCAAGTGAGGATAGGTTGCCTGTCAAGTATGGTTCCTCTAAAGTTTTCTTCCTATTCCTATCCTATTCTTCCTCCATGGATAATCTTATAATTTTAATTTTATACATATTACCTCCCAAATTTCCCTATTTTTCTTTTTGATTCTGTAAAGCTGCTTTATACCAATTGTCCATTTCAGATGTATTCCACCTTTGCTCTTATAACCACCTTCACTCATTTGGGAAAGCTTGCTACTAGATTTGTTTTTATTCAGCCATAGGAACATTAGTGACAACAGGCACTGGTCACCAAGTCTGGTGTGCAGTCCAGGCTGAGGTCAGGGCGTAGTGCGGGACACTCGAGTTCTTTGACAAACCACACCTTTATGGACTTCGCTTTACCATCTAGTGCATTGGCACTGGATTTGCTGGAGGAGGTTTGGGAGGAGGGGAACAAATATGGGTGTGATACTCTGGTGTCCACATACTTTTGTCCATCAGCAAGTATATAGAATATGGAGTTGACCAATACATCAGCAGAAAATGTTCCACTTGTTAACAAAGAATATTCAACTTGAATAATAACTTTATGTTGATTTTAATGCAAGGAAAAATGTATTAACTGTATTAAATGTATTAAAATGTATTTTTTCTGAATTTTTTTCTTCTCTTCAGACATTGAGAGCTTGCAGACTGATACAAGTCCCCAAGTCCCATGCAACCTATTCAATACCATTTATAATAGTACTAGTAGCATGAGACTATGCAGTCAGAAATTAAACATTAAAAAAAACCACACTGACAAATCAAGGTGCAAATAAGGAATAATTCATTATACCACAAGTGTGTCATTGGTATAACAAACAAAACAAAAAAAAGCACATGAGCATGGAAAGGAATGTTAATCTTTTCCTTATAGTTTTACTTTACTGAGCTCATCTCATTATACACAGTCAACTTCAGTCAGAGAGAAGCTCGTCATGCAAACTATTTCTCGCAGGACTATAAATGTGCTTTCTCTTAAGCCACAAATTCTTCTCGTAAATAGAGTTGAGAAAATTCTTCTTTTTTAAAAAAAACTGCCCTTCATATTTTCTAATTAGTTAAACTGTGCATTTCTATTTAAGGGTCCATAGCAGCCATCAGGAGGAGGGTAAATTGAACTCATTAGAAAATCTTGATGGAGTCTATTAATGTTGTAACTTCTGAAACCGTTAGTGTTAATCATCGCAGAGAAACAGAACTGATCTCAGATGAGCCTTAAAAATACCAGATGTGGACATTATTATTATTATTATTCTAATTAGTGTAACATTAAGCAAGCAATGACCTCCATTTCATGTCAGTGAAATACAGTGTGCAACCTTGCACCTTGAATCCAGACAAATGCTTAAAGGATTTTATTGAAATTATTACAAGTGCTGACTTACAACCATCAAACCACACGACCTGTGCAGAGATCTGGGGCCACACTAGCTCAAAGTACGAGCTCTAAACTAGACTTTCTCTGGTACAAGTAGGAAGTGGGAGATGAGTGCAGGGAAAAAGGTGATCAGTGCTCCAGATACTTATAAGCATCATTATATATTTATACATCTCTACATTGTCTACATAATTAAATTGTAAGTACTTCTATGTGTTATTCGAATCTGGATTTAACTAGTGTCCATTGCATCACAGAGCATAATAGAGGTTTGATAACTGTGTGATGTACAAAAATGTAAGACAAGGCCAATGCAGAGCTGTTGCCTTGAATCCTGGCTCTATCATGAGTTTATCAAAGTAGGTCTTCCTGCCTGTCATAGTCTGCTGCTGTTATGAGGCAGGAAGAACTTTACTGACCTGAGATGTCCATGGCCTGGTGACATCATGCAGATTTAGTAAGAGAGAGTGGCAGCAGAGGCCAATTTTCTCTCCGGAAAGTCTCAATTAGGGTTTAATGCCAGAAAATAATCATACTGGACATAAGTAAAACATTCTCTTTGTCCTGGTCCATCCAAACACACTTGAGGTGGAAAGTCTTCTTTAATTAATTACGCTTATTCCTAAAAATGATGGCGCGAATGCAAAGATGGAACCTAAAGCCCTATAGCAAATGGAGTAGGGAATTAAAATGTTACTTTGCTTTGGTAAAATAAAGCTCATGATTTCTTAGTTAGACGGATAACTTAAGCCAAAATCCTAAGTGTCCACTGAAATAAGAGGTAACAAACATTCGTCTGAGCATTGAAAATTCTTGTGGGAAATTGGATTCGGACTGAACATACACGCATCATACACAAACGTATAAATTAAGATATCCTGTTCATACACACGTGTGCCAAAAAAAAATCCCATTGATGTTAACAAAAAGTGAACGCTTATACAAAATTCCTGCAAAGTGAATTGCAAAATTCTGATTCCTTTCTTTTCTTTCAAGGTCCTGATCGAGAGTGATGTCATTCAGTATGTTGTTCTTTTGCTGCTTTTGTAGTGTTTCTCACTATCTATGTTGATGCTTTTTGTTTATAAAGTGCCTTCCATATGCAGGTGACTGACCCAGGGTCAGTTTTGATGCCAACCCCCCCCCACCCCCCCACCCCCCCACCCAGAGTGCAGTGATGACGTAGAGGAGAGGACTCAGGGAAATGTAGAATTAGTGGGGGAAAAATGAGGTCAGGGTGCTATTGGCACAGCTTTCAGAAATTGCTCCTGAGTGTGTGAGTGTGTGAGAGTGGGCTGTGGACTGCATGGTGGTAGTGACTGAACTACATTTCTTCTGTTAGTTTTGTCGCCTACTTCCCATCCTTTGCTCTTTCTTTTAAGCTCTTTAGCGGCCTCTGCTCTTCCATCCTTCACTCTCTGGACTGATAAAAAAGAATGTATCCTGACTCCGAGTTCTTAGAGATGTCAGAAGTCAAACCGTAGAACTCCTCTATTGCCTGTGCATCAATTTTCTGTGAAGGACAAAGGAAGGAAGAGTTTGTTATAAACAAAAATGTATGCTAAATGTAATGAATGGGTTTATTACACACACACACACACACACACACACACACACACACACACCTCCACAATATCATCGTCAAACAGCAGCCAGAATCCATGACTCTTCACTATCGTTATGTAGTGTCCTCTGTTTGGCCCACTGTCACAAGACAACGCACAATATGATGATATGCAAAGGCGGGAAGAATTTCGTTACTGTACTTACTAAAAAAATACTTTTCTTGAGTAGTTTTATTACTAGACGCGTAGTATATATCTGTACTTTTACTGAACTGCTTGTCTGCATGATGTTGCCTTACCTAACCACATAGTTATGCAATACCTAAAGCACTTGCTGACTTTTATGTGTAATAGCATGACTTGACCTCATATAACAAGAGACCCCCCTGTTAATCAGTGCTCAGCTCTGCCCAGTTCTACCAAAACAATATCTATGTTTTAACTTATTAAACAACATTTTTAATTTGTTCATTTTAAAGTCCAATATTACACATCTCTGTTTATGAGCTTTAACTATAGAAACAATAAGCACATTAACATAACCCTACTTACAGTTCAGTTTCACTGTGGTATGCATTGCTTATCATCGATTACTGTGACTTTGTGGCTTTACAAAAGTCAACAACAGCAGCACTGGTGTTTCAGTGGGTCCAGTGTGTGTGGTAAGAGTTTGTGTACCCATTGTGTGTTACTGCACTCTCGTACCTGCCACAGTGTACCACCACGGCCACGAGGTCATACATGCGGTCGAGGTTGACGGCATCGGCGGATGTGTTGAAGAGGCGCAGCTCGAGCGGAAAGACCACACGGTAGCTCAGCTTTGTGTAGCGCTGCAACTGCTCCATGTACTTGAAGCGTTTCAGGTGCAGGGCCAAGATCATGGGCAACTTCTTTACTCGCATGCTGGAGACACAACACACAAACACACATGTACACGCTAAACAGGAGTAAAAAAAAATTCAAGCAGTACCTAAATTTCTTCTAACTTTGTCATTGCCTGCAGCAAACAAAACTATGCAATGGCAAAAACCAACACTCTTTCATTATCCTTGGCTTTTTTACTTGAAATCCAGAACCCTGCTCACTCTCGTCTACGTATTAGTACTGCAGCAGAAGTCCATGCATGATATCACAATTATCCATAAAATAAAACTCACTGACCGTTTCTGGGCCTCTTGCTTGCTGCAGCAGGTTTCACAGTAGTACTTATACTCACTGCACAGTGTCTCTGTGTTACTGAAGTCCCTGTACACCCAAGCAAGACAAATCAGAGTTGAGACCTTAAAGACAGTGTACAGTGACGTGCAAAAGTCTTGAGCACCCTTCAGTTACTCATATTTTGCTATTTTGCTAAGAGCTTGACCTTTTTTTGTCTCCCATTTTCAGTCCAGTCTCTGTACCTGATCAGTTTCAAATGAATGATTTTTGTTTGTTAAGCCAACCAGTGGAACATACAGGAGGGGAAATTAGGTTGCTGCTGAGGTTGTTACATAAACAACCAATTTTTTTTTTTATATTTTAGTCACTTTGCTGCCGGTCACAGTAAAGCATTTGTTCCAATTTCTTTAGTTTAAGCTACATTATTAAATTTAATTTAATATGAACAAACATGGGATGGCTCAGATGGCTCTTGTATGTTCCTGGGTGACATAAATACCTGAGACAATGTGTTATTGAAGTGTTCTGCTCGACATCCACAGACAAATCCAGGAAGTCCTCGTCTTTACTGCTTACCTGGAATTGGCAAAAACACAATTCTGGTGAGCATGTATGTGTGGGTATAAGTGTGTGTGATTTCCATGCAGAACTCCAATTCTCAGTTATATTGTCATATTGTTATTTTATTACTTTATCTCTTTGTGATGTTTAGGGCTGCAACAACTAATCGATAAAATCGATAATTATCGATAATGAAATTCGTTGTCAACGAATGCCGTTATCGATTAGTTGGGCTGCTCACGTTACTGAGGCGCGCGACCACAAGATGCACAAATACACACAGATACACAGTCGCTCGCGCAATGGCGGTTACAGAAGCGTCTGCAGGAAAAAGCGCGCGCCCCAAGTCCTCCAATGTATGGGAGCAATTTACATTAAACACCTCTTATCGGGCGTTAAAATTGAGCGGTTTTCTGCCGGTCGTAGTGTCCGGTGAGCGCGGATGAAGCGCCGAGGGTTTTCTACACATGTGGGAGCCCCTAGCGACGGGGAGGAATTGGCCAGGACTAAAAAAAAAAAAAAGGAGTCAGTGAGAGAGTTCACACGGGCTTTGATGACGTGCGTTTGTCCGCCTGCGCGGTTATACGGGGTTTTAAAAAAAAAACGTTGCATGCAGCTTTTTCTTGGTGTTCAAATCCCAACGAACGCAAGGAAAACACTTCTAGTTCGTTTTCTTCACGTTCGGTTTACACCTCGGAGGACCGGATATATCCCATGATCCTACACACTATACAGAGGGGAAATGGGGAAAAAGGGCATTTTTTTCTCTCCCTACGTCGCCGTATTACGAGAATGTCTAGTATAGCAAAATGGTCTATATATATATAAAAAATATTTTTTATTTATTTATTGAGACAACAACAAAAAAGGATAAAATACCTGAGAGGATCGAAATAATGTATAAACCGTGACAAGGACGTAGCAAGAGACACTTTCATTAAAAATAATATCATAATAATCTAGAAGTCTATTATTCTTCTTATTAAGTTTAATTAATTTAAGAGAATTTAAAATTGAGGTCATTCTTAACAACTGAATGTCAGTGGATTTTTTAAACTAGTGTGTATGTGTGTGTGTGTATAATATATATACAGTATATATATATATATATATATATATATATATATATATATACACACACCATATCAACACTGTTAACTTGCCATCTGCAATTATTGTTAAAAAAGAATGTTGATTTACATAAACTAAGGTTTAAATGTCAAAATTAAAGATCATTATACTCTATGTGGCTATAGCATTTTTTAAAGTTTACTTTTATACATAAATAATACCCTGATTTATGGTTTTATATAGTTAAGCAAAACAGCTAATTAAAGCGGTCACTTTTTATCCGATTAATCGATTAATCGAAAAAGAAATCGACCAACTAATCGATTATCAAAATAATCGTTAGTTGCAGCCCTAGTGATGTTATGTGTCTCACATGGCTCTTCTTGTGCCCTGTTTCTGGAAGTCTGTTTTTGAGTTTTGGCTGAAGAAACTGACTCAGTTGGGTAAGTTTGGAAATGAAAATGGTGCTGATCATTGTGCCTCATACGGTTGCTAAATTCTCTGTAGCTTGTGAAGGACAAGTCAGGTTTCCTTGTTAAGGACAGTGTTTGGTGCAATGTAAATCGTCTGATAATAAATAGAAATGGGATTCCATCGATCTAGAAACCCCTGTAGTTTAACTAACGACTGTGGAGGCAAATGGTGATTACCATTGTATTTATTATATTTTTTGATATGACTATGGTAGGACCTCCAGTCAACATTCACACTAGGGCTGGGCGATATGGCTGAAAACTGTATCACGATATCAGTGTTTCATATCGGTCGATATCGATAATTACTGATATTTTTTATGACCCATTTAAAATAAGGCAGAGGAGAAGAACATATTATATTTAAACATTTTTATTTTAAACTTAACCTTCCTCTGATCATAGTCCCCTCAGTTATTAAGACAGAAATGTCAATAACCATGGAAAAATAAAATAATTAAAATGTAAACATAAGTCTAAAGTCACAATTAACAATTATCACTTAACATTTAAGGTGCAAAATTAAAAGAAAATGTAAGAAATGCTTAATAAAGTGTAATAAAATAGTGAAATGTGTTTATTATATCAGATGCCTTTAGAGAAAACTACAATAAAAATATATTGTTGTAATATATTTGAGTTTGATGTTAATTCACTGGCGGGCCACCAGGGGGCAATACTGCGCTGTATACTATGTGTGTCGTGTGCACTGAATGCAGTAAAAGAAGAATACCGTTTTCTCCGTTTCTTTTTCCTCTGGTTGTCTCACACAAAAAGCAAGTATTATTATCAGAGGTGTCAAGTAACGAAGTACAAATACTTCGTTACCCTACTATAAGTATTTTTGAACCCTAGTATCTATACTTCTACTCTAGTAATGAATGTGAATTCATTCAATTGACACCACTGATTATTATAGATGTTAGTTGTGCATATTGGCATAATTGTCATACCAAAGAATAAACTACCCGCCAATGTGGCTAGTGAGACTAAATTATTATTCATTATTACCCGCCACAGTCGAATTTTACCCGCATTAGGCGGGTGCCAATGTCTACGCCATCTTGTCTCCGTTTATGCTTCCTGAATCGCGACCGTACTACTTCCGGGTCCTAGAGCCGGTCGCGGAGCGAGTGCGCATGACGGCAACCAAACTAGCTTCGCGACCTCTGTTTTCTTCCGACAAAGAATAAAAAATATCGAACGTTCTATCGAACACTTTTTTTTATTGATATCGATCACGTGTCTATCGCGAAACATATCGTTATCGTTTTATCGCCCAGGCCTAATTCACAGACACATTTACACACTATGGGGAATTTGGGAACACCAATAGCTTAATCTGCATGTTTTTTCGAATGTAGGAGGAAACCGGAGTACAAAAGAGAGCAAATTGTCTTTTGTACCTGGAGGAAACCCACCAAGCACAAGAACATGCAAACTCCATGCACTCAGACCTCGGGGAGGGAATCAAACCCGCACCCTGGAGGTGTAAGGCAACGGTGCTAATCACTAAGCCACTGTGCTGTCAGAAATAGCATTAAATATAATAAGTAATTTACAATTCATTCATTCATTCATCTTCTATACCGCTTAATCCTGTGTTCAGGGTCGCGGGGGCCTGGAGCCTATCCCAGGAGACTTCGGGCACTAGGCGGGGTACACCCTGGACAGGGTGCCAATCCATCGCAGGGCACACACACATACACACACTCACACACCCAATCACACACTATGGGCAATTTGGGAACGCCAATTAGCCTAACGTGCATATCTTTGGACTGTGGGAGGAAACCGGAGTACCCGGAGGAAACCCACCAAGCACGGGGAGAACATGCAAACTCCATGCACACAGAGACGGGAATCGAGCCTGGCCGGGGAATCGAACCTAGACCCTGGAGGTGCAAGGCGACAGTGCTAACCACTACACCACCGTGCCGCTAATTTACAATTATATTTTTTTATAAAAAAAAAAAAAACAATTGATGTTGAAAAAGTTATAAAACACTACACTTCCATATATGTAAAAGTCTTAAACAGTTGATCACACAGTAAACATGCAGTGAAATGACTACATGTCCCTATGCTCCATTGATCAAAACCTGAGGTTAGGACTAAATACAGGGGGAAAAGTGCTTGTTTTTAGCCAGCGTTTAAGTGAATGCCCCTTTCCTATATTCCTGAATGTCTTAATCTTGAGAATTTTGGAAATCCTAGGCAGATCCTTGTTTGTCAGGAGTTCACTACGGCTCGGTACTTTGTCTGTGTGCCTAGAGTCCCTAATAGATCCACGGAGAAATCCCATCCAGCATACTGAACTACTAAAGGGTACGGTTTAATGACTAATGAATCCCAGACAGACTCGGAAACCAAATTAAACACAACCAATAAAGGTGAAGCTCTCACCGTCTCGCAGTTGAGGCAGCGCGTCTCATTGGTCAGCGTACCCTGGAAGATGTCGTGCACCCACGTGGACTCGTTCTTGTTCTCCGTCTCAGTTTCTGCAGGGACTGCGCTTCCGTTGTTCTTCAGCCGGCCGTTTTGTTTCTCCTGTTTCTTTTCCTCCTGCAGGATGTCTGCCACCGTGTTCAGCAGGTAGTTGAGAAACTCATGAGCATCCTGTTGCATGTAGTTGTCAAACAGGTCTGTAGGGGGAGACAGAGAACAGTGCAGCAACACCTTTACATACAAGATGAAAGACCAAACCACCTTGAAATATAAAATGTTACAGTATTTCCATTACAGCATTGTACTGTAAACTGTACAATCACCTTGTGCATGCATGTGTGGTCAGCTGACAGAGGCCAGTAT
The DNA here is from genome assembly GCA_030522415.1 of Channallabes apus. Taxonomy (NCBI): domain Eukaryota; kingdom Metazoa; phylum Chordata; class Actinopteri; order Siluriformes; family Clariidae; genus Channallabes; species Channallabes apus. The sequence goes on along the minus strand of CM060128.1, from coordinate 19,471,953 downwards.
TATTCATTTACTGAGAGAGTGTTCAAGAGACGGAGCAGAAAAAGTATCTTTTCATAGACCACATGCGCATGCATGCATGCACCCTACCCCCCTTCTAAATTCCACAGATACACGATATTACACAAGGGCTTATTATTTGTAGGCAAAGGTCAGGTGCAAATTCACTACCAGGACCACTACAGACGTACTACTAAACCATTCTTCCTTCTTTAAACATCATCTACTGCACACGGAAATGCATTTGACATAATATCTCAGCATATTATCTATTCATATTGTTAATTTTCTTATTAAAATAAGTAGGTTTGATTTCTCCAGTGCTAGATCTGCTCTTACACCAGCACAGTCTCATGGGTCTCGGAGTCAGAGTGTGAACCTGTGATTTCACTTTTGCACTGTGTATAATTGAATCATGTGGCCATGGGGAAATTACAGCCTCGGCTTCAACATTCCGTCTGCTAGAGCTGGGCCTCACTTAATTGTAACTTTCTATGAGATAACCCTACTATTAGCTCCAGACGAGCACTTTACACGGAAAGTGTTTTTTAGTTTTTTACTCTTGTCATAAATGTTTCAACCCCAACCAACTTTGTTACGCACTTCATATCTGCCCTGTCTGCGCTACACGTGTATGGAAATGATACACATAAGTCCAACATGGGAATCAGTATAAACATGATTTGTCACGATGTCTTGGGTGTCTTTCTCAACACAGGTACACGCACGGACATTCGCTTTCATGATGGACCAGTTTCCCCATTATTTAATCAAACATGTTGTAGACATCAAACCTCTCAGAAAAATGAACGGTGCAACTTGAACAGCAACGCATTGACTTCCTCACCATTTTCCTTCCTCAAACGAGAGATGAACTTCTTGGGAGGGATGACTCCCACCTTCTTCTTCTGAGTGGCGATACTGTGAAAGAGATCAGCCAGGCAGGTCAGCAGGTTCTCCTTCTTCTTCTGTTGTGCCTTGTAGGCCAGCACGCTCTCCCTGAACGGCCTGCAGAAATACAGCGCCTGCAGCACTGAGTTACAGTAGCACGTGTTCCCAAACTGAAAAAGAGAGAGACCATGTACTGTACACTTAGATCATTTTTGTGCTTTAAGTGAAAAGAATTAGATCTGCAATGCAGTCAGAGCTGAGGGAACAATAAGGAAGGAAGAGAGTCAAACATAACTATCTGTTTCAAGACAAGGCGTTAAAATAGTGTGCACTCATTAAACAGCCTGGATCGAATCCCCATCACCTTTTACGTCTTTTATTATTAAATAAGACAAAACTTTCTATGCCAGATGAAAAGATATGACCTGTTATAATTTACTAACAGTGCATTGAGTAATTGTATTCACTGCTGGCTTAGATTCAGAGAATGCACAAGTTCTGAGAGCTGGTGATTTTCTTGCAAACAAATGCCTGTGCAATAAGACAAAAACAGAGATTACATGTTTAAAAGAATATATATACCAGTGAGGAGACACGGTCAAAAAAACAGAAGAAAAAAAAGGAAGCATTAACCATGACATTGACCAGTTAATGAAGAAGCTCATTAATAACACTTTTTAGTGAATTATAGACTTATTTACTACAAGCTGGGAGCAGACACGAAAAACTGGATTATGCTCCGAGTGGTCGCTGGGATGTAACCAAGTTGTTGATCGTCAATGGAGTTCTCACAGCACCCTCTTCAGGCCAGGCCATGTTGTAGAAGACTGCATTGACTAGATATTACACTCTTTTGCTGGTCACCATGCATGCAGCAGGTTATCATTGCGTCTTTGTCACGTTCAGAGTATACTGAAGCCAAGTCCTCACATCACCACTTCATGATGAAAAGCACTGTGCTCATTGTGGTATTTATACCAACCTGCCAGACGCAATTACAAAGTAGTAAGTGAGTAGTAATAACTCTCATAGTAAGTTTGATCTCATTGGAGCTGGTGAGCATGTGATCATGTGCCAGGGTAGGAAATTAGTAACAACATGATGGACACATTTGGAATGCACATTTTTCCATTTTGACCGAGTTCCTGATGCGTTATTCGATATTTTAAGGATGGAACTTTGCGGTCTAGGTTCGAGTGTGACGTGCCCTTACAATAACTGTTTTAAGAAAGAAAAGGAGGTCATGTACCATAAATGTATATATTTTTTTTACATTTTGTAATTAAAAGGTTACATATTAAAGTCCTTTTAAACATTTTTTTCCAGCTAAAACACAACTCAACATTCTGGCTGCCTGATTCTACTTCCGTTTCACTCTTTTCCCAAGCTTGCTGTTTCAGTGTCTGTAGCTTTAAAATTAACTGCCCCTGAACACCTCTTTGATGAGAAAGAGGACAACGAAGAAAGTATTTAATGGGTTTCTTAAGGGCGACTGTACTAGAAAAGAAGAATTAAACTAAAAGGAAGGCGAAGGAGATTAAGACCAGAAGGTGGCAGTAATGCAACATAGTGGATGTCAAGTGCGGTTAAACACCAACAACACAAGACAAGAAGATGATCCCTTTGAGGAAGTGAATTGTTCTAGCCAATCAGAACACAAGGACCAGAAACGTCAACGTTTGGGGCTTACGAAGCATTTCCAGCCTGTTTTCAGGCTTTTGCTGCTTAACTTGTCTGATCAACAAAATAAGAGGAAATATATGCCAGAGTGTTAATTCACAACAAGATCCTCAATATTTAGAGATAAAAGTTCAAACACAACTATGAGCTGAAGAAGGCTAGGTTAGCCATTAGTGGTTAGTTGCAAACCATTAATGTCAAGACAAGCCCCTTTTAAGAACTAAAGACCACTCACTGACCACTTAAGAGAGTAGACAAGGGTATCACTGGAACATGTGTTGTAAGAGTATCAAAGCACCCTGAAGTCTTTACTCTAAGTATGTAATTGGTGCTGTGATGAGGCTTTGATTGAGCTTCATCCTGTGCAAGGCTCCGGTGTGAACCTGTCTGTGATCACCATGTTACAGTTCTCCTTGCTTTTAGCTTTTAGCCATTTGTAAAATTCCTTAACCATGTCATTTTGTAGAGCTCAAAATCATGAATAGAATAAACACACAACAATACCTGATACACTGGCAAACAATCCAACCATGTGGTTTGGATATTAAATGACTACATCCAAAAGCTTTTTTTGTTGTTGTTGTCCATGAGCTTGGAATGAATGAACGATACAACATTTTAAACCCTGAGAAATAAGATCTTTTTCCATGCAATGCTTCGCCTTATTGTTCCAAACTCAGACATGGTCTACAAAACTCCTCTAATTGCTTTGGCTCGTGTACAAATATGTGGCTTAATCAGAAAGTTTTAAGACTGAAGGACAAGGATACTCACATTGACCAATCCGAAGTAGTGTTCATTAATAGGGAACTGCTCTGGACCAATGTCTTTCTCCAGAGCAGAGGCATTGGTGCCCTGAAGAGGGAAAAGGAGCACAGAGAAAGAGACGAATCATCAAATAATCAGGAATTTGAACACAAGTAAAAGATTAAGCCATGATTTAAAAAAACAAAACAAAATTTTGAACACAAAACAAAAAACACTGAACAGAGGTTAGATGATTAGATGAGGACAAATAGAACCACGGCACTAGAGGGAAAATGTACATATGGTATGGTGTAGATATGTTTTAAAGAACATTTAAACTCTTATTGACTCTCAGTTAAGCCTTGTTAAGACAAAATAACAGTATTTATAGATGGTAGCCCTCAGTGATTTAACAAGCATGGTGTGATCCATGAGCTCCCGTGTCTTCATCATGCCTTCAACTGGCATGAGGTTCACAAAAAATGCTTAGGAAATGCTGACTTACAATCATTTTAATGATTTTTTCCCCTCCCGATGTGGTGGCAGGTAACACAAACTAATGTACTTACATTTACATTTAGGCATTTGGCAGATGCTCTTATCCAGAGCGACTTACATTTTTTTATCTCATTACACATCTGAGCAGTTGAGGGTTAAAGGCCTTGCTCAAGGGCCCAACAGTGGCAACTTGGTGGTTGTGGGGTTTGAACCTGGGGATCTTCCGAACCGTAGTCCAATGCCTTAACCACTGAGCTACCCCTGGCCCCGCTTTATCCTGTATTTAGGGTCGCGGGGACCTGGAGCTGGAGCCTATCCCTATCCCAGGAGACTCAGGGCACGAGGCAGGGTACACCCTGGACAGGGTGTCAATCCATCGCAGGGCACACACACACACACACACACATTCACACACTATGGTCAATTTGGGAACGCCAATTAGCCTAATCTGCATGTCTTTGGACTGTGGGAGGAAACCGGAGTACCCGGAGGAAACCCACCAAGCACGGGGAGAACATGCAAACTCCATGCACAATCGAGCCTGGCCGGGAATCGAACCCATACTCTGGAGGTGCAAGGCGACAGTGCTAACCACTACACCACCGTGCCGCCAAAACAGCATCACCCGGGATTCGAACCGGCGATCTCAGGACCTCTGGGCAAGCTCTCTAAACGCTGCGCCACTCGGACACTAAACACTTAAAAAACTTAACTGTTATTCATCCTCATCTACATACATGAGAGTGTAAGGTTATCATCCCACCAATATAGCATGGTCAATTACCGGCTTCTGGGTTCTTTGCTTCTACCTACAATTTTCTTCCCCTAAGCCCACCGATGGCACTTTTTATCAAACAGGGAGGGTGAAGGTCATCAGATACTTCCTCCTAGTCACAGGGAACCTGCCAACTGTGCCTACTGAACGCCCACGCATCATTAAGGGGTGGCGTGAAACGTGCTATTCATTCTCTTTTGCTTGCATGAGTTCACATGATGACTTACAATCACCATCCCCACCCAGATCATTGTCAGATTTTAGCTTTATTGTTAAATTGACATAACTGTCAAAAAGATTTTTCCACAGCTTGTTCTGATTAAATTTAGATTTAGATCATAACATTATAATCTACTAGGTGTTCTGGTGCGTTTCTATCTTGGACAGTATTGGCTTTTCAGTGGGATCGGACCAGACAGGTTGACCGTTGGTCCCTGGAGGCATAGATGAGCCTTCGGACCCATTATCCTGTCACCAGTTTTGGTAATCAGTGTTAACTTATATTCATGTTATGTGGTGTTAATGTTATATCATTGATCAGTGTATACTGGATAAAAAAAAAGTCACTTTTAATATAGCATTCTTTTATTAAAAAACAGGATAAATTATGTCAGACCTTTTATCACCTTTAGTGCAATACAGCAACTGACAAAACTATCTCAAAAAAAAAAAAGAAAAACGTATAATAACCTAACGTCTTGAGTAGCTCATGTTCAAATATAATTAACATGGACCTGAAGTCACTGATGTAAGTCTGATCCACAGCAAATAAAGATCAGCTGTTTTCTTACTTCTCTTCTGAACACCTTACTTTCACACTACAAAGCATTTACAGGATCACCCCGTGTACAGGTATCCATCAGGAGAAGGGCACAATGCATCACCAGGAACAGGACGTCCCTCCAAATCAGGCAGAAGGACAAGAAGAAAACTTGAAAAAACTGCAGGAGTATCTGCTGCTCAGGAGTATCTGCTGCTCTGAGTGCTGCTCATGCCTTGCACGTGACAACATCCTTTCAGGTTCATAACATGTCTGTGCTACCCCAAACCTTTCCACCTGGAACGATGTGAAAAAAGGTTCGGCACAAAAAACGAGGACAGCTGACCACCTGTAGAGCCCCATTACCAGGGGAAATCATGGTGGTGGAAACATCTAGATGTAGATCTGCTTCTTCTCAGCTGGGACTGGAGTTTGCATCATGTCATTGATAGGTTTAAATATCTGTTTTAACACAAAACATGTGGGACTTTATTAGACAGCTGATGATGATGAAAATCTCCACCTTCGAGCATGCTAACAACCCAAAACCACACATCCCATTTAACATATCTTGGAATGACCCAAGTTAAGTTCAGAATTCAATACTATCAAAAACCTGTAGATTTTTTTTTCAGAAAGGTACATGAGTTTTTCCTCACTGTTTGGCAGATCTTAAGCAACAAGATTGGATTCAAACGCAAAGTAAAAAATCTAGATGTGTAGTGTTGGTAGACTACTTCAAAAACAAGCAAAATGTGCTTTGAGAATTTATCAGTAGAGATGTGCAGACACTTGTACAACACTGTTATTGTGGCTGTTAATCACTTTATTACTTTTTTTTCACCTAAAATGATTAATTTTTTTACTTGAAATGTTTTGAATGATATACTACAATAAACCGATCTGACATTCCAAAATAAATTTTTTACATTGCAAACCTGAAATTTTAAGAGTTGTGTGCCCACTTCATTTATTTCCACACAGTATTCCTACAGTCAGGACAAATCAGATCACTAGCTTCCTGTCAATTTACAGAATAAGTAAATGTCTCATCTGTTCAGCAAGAAATGAAAAGTGAACAATCGCACCTCAATCAGTTCTCTTTTATTGATTATACTGTAAAAGCCCCTGCTCTCTCACCCCACCCCCTGGTTGTGTGCCTGCCATTGTGTAGTCACACTTCTCCAACGCTTAAAGCAGCAAGATATCATTTTACTCTAAATCGGTATTACTCAAGGCAGCAGGTTGTTGCACAACTCAGGAACATCACATTTAATCACTTAACTTACTAACTTGGCATCAATAGGTCTGGTGAAATAGTTTCAACCCCTTTAATGTTATAACTTACATTTACATTTACATTTAGGCATTTGGCAGACAAGAGCGACTTACATTCTTATCTCATTACATATCTGAGTTGAGGGTTAAGGGCCTTGCTCAAGGGCCCAACAGTGGCAACTTGGTGGTTGTGGGATTTGAACCTGGGATCTTCCGAACCGTAGTCCAATGCCTTAACCACTGAGCTACCCCTGGCTATCTACCAGATAACTATCTACCAGAGGTGTTCAAGTCTAACTGATTTCTGGTGAATGAATTTGTAAAAAAGTGTGTGTGTGTGTGTGTGTGTGTGTGTGTGTGTGTGTGTGTGTGTGTGTATGTACTGTATGTATGTAACTGGAATGGAGAGGTTTTTCGTACTGCTCAGCTAATTTTTTTACAGTGTGATCTGGCAACCCTGGAGCACATGAAAAGTGCTCAAGGCAGAGTTTGAACGAGCAACAATATTTCTGTGCATGCAAAATCCAAATATACTAACCGTAAAAGTGTATTTCGCATTATGATGGTTAAATTTTGCAATTAATTCATGGTTCACACGTGTATGAAACCATGGGGAGGTCTGTATACGGATTTACTACTATGTTTTATACCGCTGTTATTATTGTTGTATTTTTATTATAATTAAAATGTTTATACATCACAATAAAATTAAATAGTAATAAAGCACACGAATAAAACATTTCAAGAGGGTGTCAAGTAATCTAAAAAGGAACATTAAGGGATGTTTACACCCTTTATGTGACTACCAGCTCTATTATTTTTCATATGTCTGGGTTATGGGTTTAAGGCTGACTTGATGCAAGTCCTTTTCCTAGAAATTATACAGCCATTGCCTCCCAAAATCAATAATAATAATAATAATAATAATAATAAAAACAAGACAGCTGATCAAAAAGAGCACCTTCCCCACAGTCAAGCATGGTGGTGGCAGCATGACGCCTATTCTACTGGGACTGAGGCTCTATTTAAGATAGAATCATATATGATAGCAAATACCAATTTACATCAGCACAGGCTATAGGTCATTACCACTGTCATCAGAACAAAAAAAATCCTTTTTGGATATAGAGTAATGAGAATGTAAGATGAATCCCTCTCCGGACACAAGTGACATCCAGCGTCGCTCTGGGACCATCCATCTAAGGTCCATGAAGAGCTGACAGGTGATTGGAGCTAAACTGCTGCACTGTGCATCATGTGACAATAATAATCTGAGAACGCAATTCAACTTTTCTGCCCTCTGAGAAAACCGTAATCCAGTGTGGTTTTGAATTTCAGTCATATGAATCCTAAAATGCCCTTCAGGTCAAAGGTATACAAGCACTGCATTGTCAAGCAGAGTACATTGCAGAACATACATTTTCTTGACTTAAGCTAGCAGGCACATTACACTGTTTATCCTGCAGAGTCTCAAAGATTGTGGCAGTAAAGTGGTATAATTTTAGAAGGAGTATACTGTAACTGCTGATACATTTAACTAGGCATTTAGACATTCCTGCCCTTTACGTCTCTAAAGTCTCTTAAGAGTACCGAGCAGAACATCCTTATAATGTGACCAGTCATATGCTCAAGATGATCACATAACCTGCCCAAAGCAACAGTTCAGCTTACATATCAACTAAAATAATAAAAAAATAATCCTGTCTCAATTCTAACATGGTCAAAAAAGTCAACATTTAAGAAGGGTCAAATTATTAGGCTGCATCAAGCAAAGAAAACAACTAAGGAAATTTGAAATTACTGGAACTGGGTTAAGAAACCTTTATCATTACCTTATTATTTTACACATTACGTTACACTACACTACACATTATCAAAACCTGGAAGGATAGAAAAGTGAACTTTGTGGAAGAAATGTGGTCGGGGAAAAAAATATTATGAATGGATGGAAACACTTTACCATAAGCATAACCACTTGTTATTAAGACTTATCAGGAAAAAAGGCTTCAGTTTGCTGGGGAGCATAAAGATTGGACTTTGGAGTAACAGATAAAGGTCATGTGATCTGATGATTTCATATTGACCCCTTTTTTTTCAGCACAAACCAGGCAATATGAGGCTGAATTTTATTTTATTTTAACCAACTATACAGACATGACAGAGCAAAAAAATTAATAAAAATGGGTCATATAGGCAAAGAAATGGCACAGATTCATAAGATCATGAGTTTTTATGGTTGTTTCTATCACGAAAAAAATAACAACAACTGCATTTTGTGCGTTTCAAATTTGTGTGATGTAATTTCCATATCCAGTAACATTTATGCAGTGGTGTCAAAAGTATTCACATTCATTACTTGAGTAGAAGTATAGATACTAGGGTTCAAAAATACTTCTTTAGAAGTTGAAGTATCAACCCAAGCTTTTTACTTAAAAGTTTAAAAGTACTGCTTTCAAAACTACTTAAAGTATAAAAGTAAAAGTATCGTGAGGGGCGACAAAAGCATTAAGGTCTCGCTTTCTGATCATGCGATGGGGGGGGGGGTTGTGCACGTCCTTATCATGCGACCGGGGGGGGGGGGGGGGGGCGTTCTGATCATAAAAATAGAGTAATGAGGCTATTTTTAAAATGTAAGGAGTAGAAAGTACAGATAATTGCTTAAAAATGTAAGGAGTAGAAGTAAAAAGTCGGCTGAAAAATAATTACTCCAGTAAACCCAAAATTTCTACTTAAGTAAGGTAATGAAGTATTTGTACTTCGTTACTTGACACCTCTGCATTTATGCGGTTTAAAAGTAATAATAACTTTGGTTCTACATGACTTATCAGAAAACCCAAATGCACAGTGCGACACACACTGGCAGGACAGCCGTATAAGCAGGTGTCAAATCGGTCATTTGCCAATGCTGTGTTGGCGCTCAAGTTTTATGGGTTAATACTCATGGGTGTCTTTTTAAAGAAGAGCCTGCTCACAATGCAAAACTGTTTTTCTACAGAGCAGGTGCGATCGTCAGTACGCCCTTCTTATTCTTTTTTCGACAGCTGATATCCACTGAAATTATGGCCTCTCAGTACATCGCTCTCATGGTAGGAGAATACACAGGTACACGAGCGGTAGCATGAGAGGGAACTGTCCAATTTTCAGAAAACAGAAAAACCAATTTTGCAAAACACACGTTTTTATTTTCACTTTCTCAAACCTCACTCTCTCCTATGCGTGCTCAATATCAACTCTTTGCTTGCGCACTTTCAGCCAATTAGAGGCTAGACGGCAATACCAGCACTTCAAAGACATCTCCAGTTATTCTGAACTTCCAGCCACATATGCATAGCCATGTACATATTTGCGACAATGACCATTGTTAAACAAGCTATAGAAATCAAATTTTATATAATTGAATGGCCTAGGGCAGAGCATCCATACTGCTTATGATCAATATAATGGAATTATGGACAGTGGGAACAGATTATGGATTTGCCATTAAATTGGGTTATGTATACTGGGAAGACAAACATTTGTCAGGCTCTGGGGAAAAAGCAGTGATTTGTTTGGCGTGATGTGTGTGGAAAACATTGAAGACTGGGCTGCCTTAGGTTCGCAGACCAGGTGACTTGATGTCAGCATCTCTGAAGTCGAAACTCTGTTGTTAAACAAATCTTGAGAAGGACCTGAAAACACATCTTTAGAGAAACTCCAGCACATGAGCTTCACAGGTCAGTGGTTTGACACAATGGAAAATCAAGAGTTACAGTTACAGTACAGTTCAGTGCTGTACATTATTAGCTCAGCTGACTAACTTGCTTGGCAGCTTGAAATGTGACTGAGACATTCATCTTAGCTTACAGTGATTAGTCTTAAGATCCAAACACTGACCTAAGCCTGATCTCTGATGACTGGATAAAGAAGCATGGAAAATACAGGCAATACACGCAGTGCTTAGAAACAGTTTTCACATTAGTTACAAGATTACTGCATTTAAAGACATGGGAATTCTTCCAGGAACTATCAAAATATCTTGACAAACACTGGTGATATCTCGTAGGACCTGACAGAAATCTTGGATCTGGACTCTGTATACATCACCGTACACCTTTACAGACAAAGGATATTAAAAAAAGTAAACTGACACTCCTAGTTTTAAGAATAAAATTTATGCACCATAATTTGTTGCCGTTGCTATAACTCCTGTTAGTTTCCTTCTCTCCAGATCTGTTCACTTCATGCATGTATGTGTATGTATGTACATAATATGGACAGAAGTATCTTGCCAAACATGTTAATAGTTGAATTCAGGTGTTTCAATCAGGCCCCTCATCCCCAGTGAAGGTCAATATTAATACTTCAGTGTACCAAGACATCTTGGACAATTATATGCTTCCAAGCAACAGTTTGGGGAAGGCCCTTTTCTGTTCCAACATGACTGTGACCAAGTGCATAAAGCAAGGACTATAAAGACACGGTTTGATGAGTTCAGTGTGGAAGAACCCTCACAAAACACTGTCCTCAACCCCACGGAGCACTTTTGGGGTGAACTGGAACCTAGATTGCAAGCCAGGCCTTCTTGTCCACGATCAGTGCCTGACCTCATAAATTTTCTACAGAAACCCTCCAAAATCTTGTGGACAGCCTTCCAAGAAGGGGGAAGCTGCTATACCTGGAAAAGGGGAACCAACTCCATATTAAAGCCACTATTGGTTTCTACAAATATATCTATCCATCTATCTAGGAATCTCTGTAGTCCAGCTAGACACTGTGGAGGTCAATGGCGACTATTGTATTTATTCCAATTTTTATGACCATTGTAGTACCGTTGTAGGGAAAAATTCACACACAGCAATGTGGGAACACTCGTTAGCCTAATCTACATGGCATGGACTGTGAGAGGAAACCAGAGGGACCCACCAAGCATGACAGAACATGCAAACTCCATGCACACAAACTCTAAGGCGGGGAATTTAACCCAGACATCGGAGGTGCAAGGCCACAGTGCTAACCACTAAACCACCATTACACCACTGCAGGTTTGGCCAAATACTTTTGTCCATATAGTGTATATATGTAATGTGCACAGGATCCTGACCCTGGTCCTGGAGAAGCAGATTTCAAATCAGGAAGAGGTGTCTATATGTCAGAGCATGCAAAAGACACTCAAATGTAGACTGCATGATATTATTTCCCTTGGTATAGTGTATAATGAGGATTTTTTTTTTTGTGCATGCATGGATGCATGTGTGTGTCAAGGAGGAAGACCATGGATATCAGCATCCACATCCACACACACACGCAGTGAGAGAGTGAGAGAGAGCGCTCAGGACTTGGGCTAGGTAGCTAGCTAGGATACAATACACTTGTGCACTTACCATATTACAGATGGAGGCGATGTTTCTGACAGTCATTTAGTTCACAGGATCCTCCTAGACGCCATGGTTATGAAATAAACATGATGGAGCAGTGTGCAGGAGCAGCAGGTCTCGTGCAGCTCGGACCAGGAGGCCAACTGACATGCAGCACGGTTTCCTTCCTCACTCAAATCTCTCTCCTAAAGCACACAGATCCGTAAGAATCTCCTCAACTCATTCTTGTCTTTGAAAGTCATCGTATCGCGATATTAAATCTGAAAAGAATTTACAGTAAACATCAGTTCCTGCGGCAGGGAACTAGCTAGCCACCAAAAGCCACGCCCACTCCACCGGTGATGCCATGGTGATGTCAGGGAAACGGGGCGGGCTTTATTTTTTTTTTGATTGACAGACAGATGCACCAATCAGAGAGTCCTTATTCTCAATTGTAACCAATCGTAACAAACCAGGAAATGAATTAACAGGATTAACCGAGTCGCGCATTTATATTTCGTTCAAATTTATTATGGAGGTATGAGTTATCACGTGTTTAACGCTTTATATAAAATATATAATTTTAAACAAACATAGAAGACAGGTAGATACCTGAACTTTCTCCCCTATATCAATCATTAAAAGCCTGTATCTCAGTGCGCATGTGCAACACCCACAATTCATTTCTTCCTCGTGTCTCACCCATAGCAATCCCTCACTCTGGTCTTTCTCCTCTCTCCTGTGGAAGGGTAAGATGAGCTCTACTTCTGTTCAATTTAGCGGTTTTTTTCCCCCCTCATGTAAAATGAATGATTAATTTCGATTAATGATCATGGTTAAGTATAAAGGACTAGATAATGCGGATGGGTGTCTTGTTAATGCTGATCATGCATGCTTTATGAGGCCACGTGGTTGCACAATTGTTCTCCAACATGGTGTGTTACAAACTCTGTAACTACTAACCCAGGATCTACTCATTATTACTCTACAGAGTTTATTAATAAAAACTGCAAGGATATTATTTTTTTAGAGAATATAAAAGATTATGCCTCCCCTCTCAATGTCACGTGTATTTGTGTTAAATATATTTAAAATACTTAAAATATTACTTTACATGTCCATTGAATGTTGTATTTAAGAAATAATTGAGGGATAACAATGGTACTTTATTATAGTCTAAAACATGAATCTAAACGGATTCTAAACATGTTTTACATGTGGGCGTTGCACAAGACCACATGTCCACATCTACATCCATTATTGGTGCGCAAACTTGAATACCGGCGCGCGATAGTACGGTAGCTCACGTTGACCAAAACACAAAAGAACTCGTTTTGGAAAAAATATTCGGCAATCACAGACATTCGCATTCGGACGGGATTATATTTCTCAGCGGACCTCCGAGTTTGCTGAAAAACAGTAGGTAATTTGCTCTGGAATTTTTATAGAGGTCGTGTGAGAGAAAGACAGACATGGCAGATTCGGATGGGATTATAATCACAAAGTACATCTGTGGGACAGGGGTAGCTCAGTGGATCCCAGGTTCAAACCCCCACAACCACCAAGTTGCCACTGTTGGGCCCTTGAGCAAGGCCCTTAACCCTCAACTGCTCAGATATATAATGAGAAATGTAACTCGCTCTGGATAAGAGCGTCTGCCAAATGCCTAAATGTAATGTAAACAGAAATTTCTCTGACGACCCCCTGTAAAACTGGTTAGTTGAAATGGTTCATTATACAACAGTTAATTTCGACTGAGTAATTGAATTGAGTAGAGACATTTCACAAGTGCTGATAACGGACGGTAACAGCATTGGGATGTTTTGCTATATCGGTGTCACAGGTGTTCTATTATGTTAATTACACTACCGGGTGTGGCGTGGGTGGAAGTTAGTTTGTATGACCTGCAGTACTGAGAGTAGAGCAACTGCCTGCCAAAATACACATTCAAAACCAGAAACGCTTTCAGCAAGAACACACTTCTGATAATTGTCATTTTAAAAAAGAAAAAAAAAACACTTGGAAGCAATTATTAATGAGTCAAAGTTGTTCCAAACATCTGACTGTACGTGGTGTTCTGTTCGCAGCTAATGGAGTAGTCTAAAGGCATTACATCATTTAATTTACAATGCAAGTTTATTGGTGTGGCTTTACAGGTGGAAATTCAACAGTCTCTCCTACTAAAGCACCAATTGTAAAAATACAACAAAAAAATGAACGCAGAAAATGTAAACAATGACATTGTCCATGTGGTTTTATGAAACCACACAAAGAATACCAAGACTTTTATAATTGAAAAAATGAGGTCATGACTGCATTCCAGTTATGACTAGGGTTGGGTATCGTTTGGGTTTTTTTCGATACCGGTGCCAAATCGAAACTTTGAAAACGGTAACGGTGCCTGAACCGATACTTTTAAGCCACAAAATTATAGTGGATGACCCATCTCGGATGGTCTCTCATTTCCGGATGATTTGTGCTTTTAATTTCTTTAATTTAATCTAATAAACTATTAATCTACAAAAATATATGAATCTAGAGAACAAATATTTCAATCGACAGTTCAGGCATTTAAGTGGCACCGAAATGAGGCACAGAAATTCGCATTCTGTTTCGGTCCGGTACATACCGGTTCTATAGGTACCGGTGCCGTCTTGGCACCGGTGTTTGGTACACAACCCTAGTTATGACCGTGAAATTTGGGACTTGTTCCTTTAACCGAGTGCACTTTGGTCTGATACCAATATCTCTTAAATATATTCTGTATATTGAATATGCATTGATAATGTTGTCTTTGCAGGTTAGAGGTGTGTTTGGCTGAAGCACCTGGACAGGAAAAACCACCTCAGCAGGTGACCTTCTTAAAATACAGTAATGATGAAGAATAATTATCCCCTTTATTGCCCATTTAAGACCTCTCGTGTCCTAAATGATTAACACAGGGGGGAAGAAGAATTCTCTCAAAAAACCCGAAGTAAAGGCTTTTTTTTTTCCTTGCTTCGGATCCTGTCGGGAGAAACAATACAACATACATCTTACAAGTCCTTATGTCTCATGCTTAGTCATATCACCCCTATTTATCAACTTTGTACTCATTGGTTCACAGAAGCCGAAGTGGAAATGTTGACCTGCAAAAATGGAGAACCTGTCATGTTTGGGGTACTCGGGTAAGCAAGCTTGAACATAAAAAAAAAAGTAGTTTGCATGCATCCAAAAAATAGAAAAAGTCCATGTTCTCGATGTGACGTTAAATGCATGTAGAAGACAAGAGTTGTGTAAATCATTCCTGCTATGCTTTGCCCACTTCAGGCAAAGCATAGGAGGAATATGTTTATAGTGGCCACAACAGGGGTTTACAGCAACCGCCTGCAAACCACGGGTCAGGGCGCATCTGTATGAGCCTGGAGCTTGTGCAAGGAAAAAATATTTCATGAGCTGCCTCTTCTAAAGGCAAGATGAAATGTATTTAAAGAGTATACAAATTATCACCAAGACCAGCAGTTAGTGTTGAGTTCTGTTGCTCATGCTTGCGTTTGTCACCCTAATATTTCAAAAAGTGTTTTTTGTTTTCTTTTGTCCACCCCAGACTGGATCCGCAGCCACCTGGCTAAGCTGATGAGCTTTGCTGAAACTCTCAAGGTAAGCATTGTTGAAATCATGAAATACTATGAAGAATAAGAAATCTGCTCTTTATTCAGTTGGTGTACATTTTAAATGTTATTTTATCTGAACGCTTATGTTGACTGTGTGTGTGAGCAGGTTAGGAATGTCCGGTTAAAGAATCTGCTTAGGAAATGGAGAGAAAATCGCAGCAGGTGAGCTTCTTAATGGACAATATGTTGCTGTTTTGTCTCTTATCCCCTTTATTGCCCATTTAAGACCTCATGTCCTAAATGATTAACACGGGGGGAAGAAGAATTCTCTCAAAAAACCCGAAGTAAAGCTTTTTGTTTCCTTGCTTCGGATCCTGTCGGGAGAAACAATTCGTCCTTAAACCTTTAGTGCTTGAGCTTGGGTATATCACTATAATATCTAAAATATCGTGTCTCTTTTGTTTCCAGGAGCTGAAGGGGAATGCTTGAGCTGAGAAAATATGTGCCTTATTCAAGTTTCCAGGTGAGTGAGCGCATTGCCTACGAAATTATCGGACCCTTTGTGAAAGTCAAACAAAATTGAATATAGTATTAATATCTAGTAGTTTCAGTGGAAGAATAAACATCCATGCCCTGAATGCAAAGTTTAAAAACAGAGACACATCATATTTGCATTGATGCATTAATTGAAATAACTGTCCCTCCTATGCTTTGCCAACTGGAGGCAGGTACAGCAACTGCCTGCAAAAACTGGGTCAAAAGGCTACTGCATAAGCCTGGATTCTGTGCAATGAACAAACAAATCTTTAATGTGCTGCCTCTTTCAGGCAGAAGTTTGAAAAAGATGAAGGAACAGACAACCAAGATTGTGCGCATCATAATTTAATAATGGGAAGTCAATTCTGTGTACTGATGGCATATTTTGTCCATGTCTTTCTCACCAGGTGCTGCAGATGTCTCCTGAAAATCCAGATAAGCACTGTCTACGTTCAGCATGAACACCTGTTTAATCTGCACTTACATTTGAACTTGTCTTCGAACTAGTGTTGACTGCAGTGTCTTCATTGTCGGTTTCGAAATAGGTCCTAAAGAGAGATGAGTCAAGTATGCAAATATTACTCAAGTAAAAGTAGAAGTCCTCCATTTACTTGTGTACTTCAGTACCGTTACTACAGAGCTTGTATTAGCTCACAGTAGCCTTTGTACATGATCTCTCTCTTGCTCTCGGCAGTTCTCATCACTGTCTCTAACCAGCTCCATTTATGATTTCGATCATGTGTTGCGTAATTAGGTGGGTCTGGAAGTCACACAGTTGTGCATAATAGTCAGCAGGTGTGTCCTGCTTCGAGTACTACAGTACATCAATGTGATTAGGTAACGCAACAACATTGCAAAAATGTCAAGTAAAAATCCTGGTATTTGCTGTACTTTTGTGCGGAGTAAGAATTTCCTCAAATAAAACTACACAAAGTACAGTAACGAAGTATACAAATTTAATCCATTCCAGAGGCGAGTTCTTAAGGCCGTATTTCGTATCGCGAAACACATTTTCCGATAATGTAAATGCAGATAATCCGTGCCAGCCACCCAAAAAAAAAATTACCCGTTTCCAACACACTATTCAACCGGGAGTGATGGTGGCAGGGGAAAACTTCCTGAGGCGAGTTGGAAGAATAAATGGATTCCCCCTGTTGAATCTGGTTTATCATGTTATACCAGATATTGCAGGGATTGATTTATAGTTGCACTGTGTGCTACAAGGGTGAACGTTTAATGAAAATGTTTAACTTGGTCTGCTTTTGGGCTGCTTCTGTACAACTTTAAATGATGACTAAAGCACTTTCTTGGTTATTTGGGTTAACCTTTCAAAAAGAAAAAAACAAGAAAACCACTTAGAAGCACATTTGTAAGTTGCTTGTAAATACTAGTTATAAATATTGGATTTTCAAAATGCCTTGTTTAAATAAAAGACTTTGCAATGAAATTGTATTTGTGTGTCTTGTCTTTCCAAAGGTGCATTTAAATGAAGTTTTTCTCACTCACTGTCTCTCCTTCTGTCTCTGAGAGAGAGGGGTTTCTGTAGTGGCTTTCCAAAGCCCTGCCTTAATATATAATGCATATGTGAAGGTTTTTTTTTTTTTTTTTTTTTTACTACTCCCAATCCTGAGTCTAAACTTGGAATCCTATAATTCCTTCAACCTCTGAGTTCAAGCTACAAAATATTACAAGTCTTAATGCTTGTATTATATACAGGGCAACTCATTTACAGTTGAAACATGATTACTACTGCTATTTGTTTTTCTCTCCCTCGTCATCTAAGCATTGATTCCTTATCCTTAAAATCTATAGAAATTGAGAACGTTATTGTGCATGAGCACATTGAGTTTGCATGTTCTGTCGTGCTTGGTGGGTTTCCTCCCACAGTCCAAAGACATGCAGGTTAGGCTAAGTGGCGTTCCCAAATTGCTTGTATTGTGCGAACGAGCTTAAGAAGTGTGTGCCCTGTGAAGGATTGGCATCCCATCCAGAGTGTACCCGCCTTCTGCCCCAAGTCTCTAGGCACAACACTGTATACAGGGTAAAGCGGTACAGACGATGGGTGAGTGAGCAGACGATGGCCTCTTTCATAATATCGACAATTGAAATAAAACAGATGACCAGCTCTTTACCTTGTTGGACCAGATACAGTTCCTGTTCTGATAGAAACATATTTTATTCATTTGGTGTTTAAGTTCAACTAGAGACACACCACAGCAATGTGAAAAAAAGTGTTCAGTACAGGTTAGGGAGCATCTGATTGACCTATCATACACTACTCACGGTTAAGAGTGTGTTTGTGTGCTGGCAGGTACAAGATAAACACTGCAACCTCATGTGGATTTATACACACAATTAGAGATTTAAGTCAGCGAATATGTTCCTAGCCAGGTTTGTTCTAATAGAAATTAAACACAACTGCTGCAGGAGTGTGCTGTGGCTGAGCAAACTGGATTGAAGCAGATTTAGCCGGTTTAACGTTTGATACGTGATGATGGTTTCTAAAAGATCTGAGGGTGGAAGATTCAGACACGAGTATGTTTATAATTCACAGCTGAACAAACAATCTGTCCATCTAGCACACTTAAGAAAAAAATTCTGTCAACCTGCCTTTTGACTCATTTAAAATAGGATTTCAACCAAATAATCAAAGACAGTAGTTTTATTTTTAATTAAATAAACGCTCCAAGACTTGCTCAAATCACAGGAATTCGGCTGGATGTCCTGCCCTCACTCCAAGCCATTTGCACATGTTTCGACAATTCAAGGAGTTCCTGGGAGGCCAGTGTTTCAGAAATGAAAGAGACATATGGAGAAATAAAGGGAGTTTTTCCCCTTTAACTGTGTTTTGTTATTCTGCATAATTAAAAGTCCCAGATTGACTTGAACACTTTCGTAAATGAATTTTCTAATTTGTAGTTTAGTCTACTTGCATTGATTGTTTAAGCATTTGTAAATAGATTCTTCACTCAGTCCAGGAACATAGATTTGAAGGCAAACAATTGCAAGCATTTGAAAAAACATTCAAGTCAGTTATTTGCAGTGTCGCACATTTCATATTACTAGATGTATTCTACATCCATCCATCCATCCATTTTCTTCCGCTTATCTGAGGTCGGATCGCGGGGGCAGCAGCTTCAGCAGGGATGGCCAGACTTCCCTCTACTCTGAGCCCCTCCCGGATGACTGAGCTTCTCACCCTATCTCACCCTGCGGAAGAAACTCATTTCGGCCGCTTGTATTCGCGATCTTGTTCTTTCGGTCACTACCCACAGCTCATGACCATAGGTGAGGGTATGAACGTAGATCGACCGGTAAATTGAGAGCTTTGCCTTTTGGCTCAGCTCCTTCTTCACCGCGACGGACTGATACAGAGCCCGCATCACTGCAGTCGGTGCCCCGATCCGCCTATCGATCTCCCGTTCCATTTTACTCTCACTCTTGAACAAGACCCCGAGATACTTAAACTCCTCCACTTGGGGCAGGATCTCACTCCCAACCCTGAGAGGAGTCCTACTCTCACCGGAAACAGGTCCGACTTACTACCGGCAATGCGGACCAAGCTCCGACACCGGTTGTACAGGGACCGGACAGCCCTTAACAGGGAATCCGATATCCCATACTCCCGGAGTACCCCCCACAGGACTCCCCGAGGGACACGGTCAAATGCCTTCTCCAAGTCCACAAAGCACATGTAGACTGGTTGGGCAAACTCCCATGCCCCCTCCAGGACCCTGCTAAGGGTGTAGAGCTGGTCCACTGTTCCGCAACCTGGACGAAAACCACACTGCTCCTCCTGAATCTGAGGTTCGACTATCCGACGGACCCTCCTTTCCAGGACCCCTGAATGGACTTTCCCGGGGAGGCTGAGGAGTGTGATCCCTCTGTAGTTGGAACACACTCTCCGGTCCCCCTTCTTGAAGAGGGGGACCACCACCCCGGTTTGCCAGTCAAAAGGCACTGTCCCCGATGTCCATGCAATGTTGCAGAGACATGTCAACCATGACAGCCCTACAACATCCAGAGCCTTGAGGAACTCCGGGCGGATCTCATCCACCCCTGGGGCCCCACCACCACGGAGCTTTTTGATCTCCTCGGCGACCTCGGCCCCAGAGATGGAAGAGTCCACCTCTATGTCCCCAGACTCTGCTTCCTCATCGGAAGGCATGTTGGTGGAATTATGGAGGTCTTCGAAGTACTCCCCCCACCGACCCACAACATTCCGAGTCGAGGTCAGCAGCGCACCATCCCCACTATACACTGTGTTGACCGTGCACTGCTTTCCCCTCCTGAGACGCCGGATGGTGGACCAGAATCTCTTCGAAGCCGTCTGGAAGTCATCCTCCATGGCCTCCCCAAACTCCTCCCACGCCCGGGTTTTTGCCTCAGCAACCACCGAAGCTGCATTACGCTTGGCCTGCCGGTACCTATCAACTGCCTCCGGAGTGCCACCAGCCAAAAAGGCCCGGTAAGACTCCTTCTTCAGCTTGATGGCATCCCTCACCGCCGGTGTCCACCAACGGGTTCACCGCGACAGGCACCGACTACCTTACGGCCACAGCTCCGGTCGGCCGCCTCGACAATGGACTCAATGTCCCCGACCTCCCCCAGGACGTGGTTGAAGCTTTGCCGGAGATGGGAGTTGAAGCTCGTCCTGACAGGGGACTCTGCCAGACGTTCCCAGCAGACCCTCACAAGACGTTTGGGTCTACCAGGCCTGACCGGCATCCTACCCCGCCAACGAAGCCAACACACCACCAGGTGGTGATCAGTTGACAGCTCCGCCCCTCTCTTCACCCGAATGTCCAAGACATGTGGCCGCAAGTCTGACGACACGACCACAAAGTCGATCATCGAACTGCGACCTAGGGTGTCCTGGTGCCAGGTGCACATATGGACACCCTTATGCCTGAACATGGTGTTCGTTATGGACAATCCGTGACGAGCACAGAAGTCCAATAACAAAACACCGCTCTGGTTCAGATCGGGGGGGCCGTTCATCCCAATCACGACCTTCCAGGTCTCACTGTCATTGCCCACGTGAGCATAGAAGTCACCCAAAAGAACGATGGAGTGCCCAGGAGGGACGTTCTATAGCGCTCCCTCCAGAGACCCCAAAAAGGGCGGGTACTCCAAACTGCTGTTCGGCGCATAAGCGCAAACAACAGTAAGGATCCGTCCCCCCACCCGAAGGCGGAGGGAGGCCACCCTCTCGTCCACTGTGGTGAACCCCAATGAACAGGCCCCGAGCCGGGGGACAATAAGTATGCCCACACCTGCTCGTTGCCTCTCACCGGTGGCAACTCCAGAGTAGAAGAGAGTCCAGCCCCTCTCAAGGAGACTGGTTCCAGAGTCCAAGCTGTGCGTCGAGGTGAGTCCAACTATATCTAGCCAGAACTTCTCAACCTCATGCACTAGCTCAGGCTCCTTCCCCGCCAGAGAGGTGACATTCCACGTCCCTAGAGCCAGCTTCTGCAGCCGAGGATCAGACCGCCAAGGCCCCTGTCTTCGGCCACCGCCCAGCTCACACTGCACCCGACCTCTTTGGCCCCTCCTACATGTGGCTCGCCATCGGGCCCCACCTCCAGGCCTGGCTCCAGAGGGAGGCCCCGGTGACCCACGTCCGGGCGAGGGAAAACGTTTTCCAATATTTTTATTCATCATAAGAGGTCTTCTGAACCACTCATTGTCTGTTCCCTCACCTAGGACCAGATTGCCATGGGTGACCCTGCCAGGGGCATGAAGCCCCCGACAACATAGCTCCCAGGATCATTGGGACACGCAAACCCCTCCACCACGATAAGGTGGTGGTTCAAGGAGGGGTGTAGTCCACATTTTATCGATTATGCATGGATGCCACTTACTGCTGCTGAGGTCGCCCCCATGTGGTCTGTGTAAAGATGTGATAACTCAGGACACTTCCAGTTAATATTCAAGAAGACAGCTTTAGACTGCACTAATACAAATTCTTTTTTCTGTGATGGCTTGTGACTACAATCATTTATTAATAATAATAATAATAATAATAATAATATTGTAATACATTCTATTTCTATAGCACTTTTCATGTAGACACATCTAAACATGCTTACATAAAAGATAAATATGGAATTTACACACAAAAAAACTAACAAAAAGCCTTGATAAAGGTAACTTTTCAAGCATGATTTAAAATCAGACAGAGACTGAGGGGAATGTAGATGATCTGGAAGAGAATTCCACAGATGAGGAGGCACAATTTAGTTCTTGGGGTACGAAGTAGCCAACTGTTGTAGGCTCACTGATTGCAGTTGGAATTTATTGGAGAAAGTAGTTCTTTCAAATATAGGGAGCAGTCCCATGGATGCATTGGTAGATCAGGACCAGAATGTTTTAGTCTATCCTGTAAAAAAAAAATGGGGAACCAGTGAAGATGTGATCAAATTGATGATGTGATCAAATTCTCTTGCTCCCAGCAGAATTCTAAAAGCACTGTTTTTAAATGTAGTGGAGTTTCAGTCTCTGGCTGGAGATCCCAATAAAGAGTGCACTACAGTAGTCCAGCCTAGTAGAGATAATAAAGGCGTGGACTAGCTTGGACTAAAGTCTAAGAGAGGGACATCATTTTGCTTTGTTCTACAGGTGAATAAATTATATTAGGTTTGATACTTTGTTTTATATCAATCTGAAAGCCCAGACTAATGACTGAGTAGTCTAAGGGAATACTAATACCAGCATAATGTTGGTTATAGGACAGTGACCAGCTTTGTGTGTGTGTGTGTGTGTGTGTGTGTGTGTGTGTGTGTGTGTGTGTGTGTGTGTGTGTGTGTGTGTGTGTGTGTGTGTGAGGGTGGGGGGGAGGGGGGGGGATGGGTGCTACCAACCAGAAGAAAAATTTGCTTCATCCAGTTCTGAATAGACTTAGAGGAGGTAAGGATTGAGGTTGCTGTGGAATGACAGAGAATTTATGAGTAAAGAATTTAAGAAAAGACAAAAAAAAAATCATATTCTCATATTATAGTTTTTCAATACACCTTGTCCCATCTGTCAACCAGCTTTTGTATTCCCTCATTAAAACATGTTTCGAAAGTTGTCAGCAGAGTGCTGCCAGTGTTTGTAGACGTGTCTTGGCGCACATCATGATGCAAAATCACGATGCCTTTGGTCAGCAGTCCTCTTCATTTAATTTGAAGTTTAGGTTTCAAACCTGCAATAAGCATCTCACTGTAATGAGCACTGTTAATTGTTGAACCTTTTTCCTGATAATGTTCCAATACTGACCCCAGAAACCCATCAATTTTCCAGCTGATGGTTGACTTTTAAACTTTTTCTTGGTCTGTGATTGAGGACTTTTCTGTTCCATACTCTCTCCATCATTTTCTTTAAAAAATGTTGAACTTGCTTACAGTATCTTGTTCACAGATATCCAAACACTTCTGTTTATGCTCTTCCCTGTGTTGTCTCAGCACCAGATACACTCTTAGACCTAGTCTCACTCATAGACCTCTTAGAACTAGTCACTGCACGCTGTTCTTTTTCATGCACACAAGTGGGGCTTCCATTTTTGCACTGATATGACGGCCAACAAAAGTTTTAATATAACTGGAGTGTGGATAATTTTTGACTCACATTTGCAATATAATATAGTTGGGTGCTATCTGCATAACAATGAAAAGAGACTCCATGCTGGCTTAAGACATGGCCAAGGAGAGCATATAGATTAAATATAGATATAGGTAAAAAGAATAGACCCAAGCATGTACCCTTGATGGACACCACATGTGACAGGGAGTATAAAACTCTGATCTGTTTGGCAGGTAGAATTTGAGCCAGGCCTGAGCAGACACAGAGAGACCAGGGATTTCCATGCAAGATGTCAAGCTGTCAGATCAAGGAGGACCAAAAGAGAGGGGCATCTAGAATCAGCAACCGCAGGTACCCAGGGTGGCACTGTTTAAATAGTATTAGACTTGAGATTGCCACAAATAGATTTGTACCCAAGTCTTTGTACAAACAGTGAACAGTAGGTAATCTGAATTTCAGATTAACTAAAACTCACACCCTTTTTTACAAATGCATTTTCCACCTTATAGAACAAAGTTAGAGGGGGGATTTATGTATGGCTGCTTTACCTGGTATCACCCAGATGAGGATCTGTTTCCTTTTGAATCAGGCTTCTCTCAAGGTTTATTCTTGATGTTGTCTCAGGGAATGTTTCCTTGCCAATCTAACATCCAACTTCTCATTATGAACAAATGGAAAAAGCTAAAAATTTATACCTTTTTCTATTTTTATTCAGAGCTTTTATTTATGTAAATCTGCTTTGTGTCAATAATTATTGTTAAATCATTAACAATGATTATTGTTAAAAGCACTATATAAAAAAAAAAGAAATTCTATTTAGTTATATATGAGCTTTTCAGAAAATATGAGATTTTTATTCCTTGTTAATATTTGATGATTGCATTGCATTGTAATTGCTTGAACCTGAGTAAAACACTTGGTTTAGGCATCTCACAACATTGCTGAAATTTTTGCTTATGCATCCAGACAGGGTCGTTGTCTAATTTCACAGACACACTTGTTCACAGTTGAGTCAAAACATTTTCTGTGGGCCATATGTCCAGTGCTCCTGGGATACATTATAAATAAATATTCAGTACCAGTCAAAAGTTTGGACACAAGTTTGGATTTATTTTCTATATTCTACAACAATGCTAAAGATTTCCAATCTATGAAATAACACATATGGAATTAGATAATTAAGTAACAACTTAATTATTTAGCAATTGTTATTTTAAGACACAAAGGTCAGGTGTTCTGAAACAACTTTCAAGAACAGTATTGTCAAATGCATTTGCAAAACCCATCAAGCACCCTGATTAAACTGGCTCTCATGAAGACCTTTCCAGGAAAGCAATACTGAAACTTACCATTTCTGCAGGGTCAAAAATCATCCATTTACAGCACCTCAGATTAGAGCCATTATGAATGCTTTACAGAGTATAAGTAGCAGACACATCTCATTATCAACTGTTCAAAGGACATTGTATATTTTGGATGCAGAAAGAAATGAAAGTCAGAATAGACCATCGAGTTAGAAGGTGTGTTCAAACCATAAATGGTAGTGTTTACATACAACCTGTAGCAATAAATATGGAATCATTACACTTAAATCTACATTAAACATCCTTTCTATACCGCTTAATCCTGTGTTCAGGGTCGCGGGGGACCTGGAGCCTATCCCAGGAGACTTCGGGCACTAGGCGGGGTACACCCTGGACAGGGTGCCAATCCATCGCAGGGCACACACACACTCACACACCCAATCACACACTACGGGCAATTTAGGAACGCCAATTAGCCTAACCTGCATATCTTTGGACTGTGGGAGGAAACCGGAGTACCCGGAGGAAACCCACCAAGCACGGGGAGAACATGCAAACTCCATGCACACAGAGACGGGAATCGAGCCTGGCCGGGGAATCGAACCCAGACCCTGGAGGTGCAAGGCGACAGTGCTAACCACTACACCACCGTGCCGCCTCTACCTTAAACAAAGAAAATAAAATTATATTTACTTATTGCATATTTTTTCCAGGAAAGAAAAAAATTTATCATCCATTATCATCTTGAAACAATCACTTTATCATCACCAGAATAATTTCTACTAAAGGAATGAGAAAAGTATCCAAAATGGCTTACTGACAACAATGTGAAAGCATTGCAGCAAACATCAACAAAACCCTGACCTGAATACCACAGAAAAATTGTAGACAGCACTGAAAAAACATTTCTGGGCAAGAAGTTCACAAATGCTTATTCAAGAGGAACGGGCATAAAATCCAGCAAGGGGCTGAGAGAAGTTTGTGCCAGTCTGCTCCAAACATGTTAATCAAGTTCAAGCAATGCAGAAAATAAAAGCTGAGATTTGTCTCTTCGTCATTATTTTGACTTCTCATGGAAATAAAAATAATACCATAACGTATTATAACATGAAATGAAGTTTAAATGCTTTAAGCCTAGGTGTGTGACTTTACTGTACTGAATCTACACACTGTGATAATGAATGATGGTGGAGAGAGCTGACAACAGGCTGCAGTGTTTAGTGTGTGTGTGTGTGTGTGTGTGTGTGTGTGTGTGTGTGTAAATGACTGGGCTGGATTATTTTTTTTTTTTGCTTCAAGCTTATTTGTTTTGGATTGTTTTGGAATTCTGTGTTTGGGTTGCCTTCAGTCATAATGTACTTTTTTAGGAGTGTACACTGCACGCTACACAGTGTACATTTAGTAACTGAAACCTTTACCTTTGATTAGGGTGTGCAATGTGGTATTCAGTTCATGTGTGAAAATGATTCCTTAGGCTTCCGGAACCACTCTTTGACTATTTAAGTCCTGGAATATGGTGTACCACAAGAGAAGAAAAACATAGATTATAACCTCATTAAGTACATTCATGTCATCAGCTGACTTTATTTTATTGTCACATAACGTTGCTGAGCTAGATCTGACCAACTGAAGCAACCCCAGATCATAACACTGGCTCCAGAGGTTTGTACACTGAGCATTATGCATGATGGATGAGTGGCTCTATAATAGGGTCAATTTGCACTCATCAGACCACATGACCTTTTACCATTGCTCCAAAATCCAATCTTTATGCTCCCAATGAAAATGATGAAAATTTCACTAACAAATTTGAATTTAAATTTTCTTATGAACACGGCTGTTATCTGAACACAGTCATAATCCTGTGAGCTCGCGCCACATTATTGTTTGAGTGATCCTTGTTTTCTGACCACATTCCTTTTCCATGGTTTAATAATGTGTTAAATTCCAGAAATAAAATTTTTCTTTGCTTGATTTGCCAATAACTTGACCATTCTGAAATGGCGAGCTTGTCTATTTTTTTTGTCTAGACTTTTGTTATATACATGGACCTAAAAAAAACCTTTTTGTCTGTCTGCAATATACTAGCATTTAGACAAAAACATCAGACAAAAAAACCTGCAAACAGGCCTCCTAACAACCTACATCTGTATAAGAACACTGAAAACACTTATTGCTCACTCACTATTATGCAATGCCTTTTATTTCAATTGCACATGAACTTCACCCCTCACCGAATTTTCCCCTCTCACACTCACTATTTGTTTGAAGTAGACATCTGTAGACATCTGTGAAAAACAAGGTCAGACCTCTGTCAGGTCAACCGAAGAACAAGGAGATGAATTACAGAGTATTTTCCCCTGATTCCTTTTTGAACAGAAAGAATTCATCTCCCTCACAGAGAGAGAGTGTTTTGAGTGAACGCAGGTCACATGGATAAGTTCCAGGTCCCGTTTGAAGCTGTCAGCTCCATTACAATCTTCCTGCAGACTCTTTGCTGTTGTGCTCCACCAAAGCCCAGGCCTCTGGACAGTTTCCTCAGCATTTGCTCCCAAAATATACAGCTGCTTGGAAACACACCAGATGCACACATTCACTTTCACAAACCTGATTTTATGCTAATTTTAACATTAAGGTAACAATCCGTCTGAGTATTACTGGAAATAGTTGGCAGAAGATGAATTCTTGAAAATATTTATTTATTAAGTAGTTCCAAGAAATTATTATGTAAATGATATTATACCACAGTGCTGTTAAATCCCCTAATTAATGTGCTCATTGTGATTGTGTGGACCTGATGCTCAGATTTTCTTAAAATAAAGGTAGACTGATTAAAAAGTGGTGTTGTATAATATCTGATAAAATTATTATTATTATTATTATTTCTTTTAATTAAATGTGTATCCAACTTTTATGAAAGGACTCTCTGGTGTCAGTATGTAGATAGCGGTCTGAGAATGACTTTACACCAATGAGACATAAAATTAAAATCCAAAACTCTGGTCCAAACGCAGCTTGGTCCACAAGGCCTCTGGGAGTGTGCTATGGTGTCTAGCACTGGGACTTTGATAATGAATCATTTGCGGGTGGGTTGCTGTGGGTTGCGGGGTTGCCTCCACAAATCGGACTTGTTTGTCTGGTGCATCCCATGGATGCTTGGTTAGATTGAGATCTGAGGAAATAAGCCTGATAAGCCTCATACACAGCAACCTGAGGTGCACTGGGTGTTCTATTACTTTTCTATCATAGCCAGCATGGAATTGTTTTAGAAATGTGTGCTACATTTGCTTTTCTGTGGGATCAGCCTGTATCAGCTGGCCTTTGGTTCCCACACGCATAATTGAGCCTTGTGTGCCCATGATTCGGTCACTAGTTTACTGGTACTGTATATAATTGATAATCAGTGTCTTTCAATTCACCTGATGTTGGTGATTGTGTTGTGGCTAATTGGTTGCTAAATGATGCATTATGGGTGTGTCTGGGAGTTGTGTCATGTCAACTGGACTTCTTTCTTGTTAGGTAAAAGCGCTTAACTACCCAGTTTCTTCAAACTGAAGAAGCTACCTTCAGGGTTCTTGGTAAAATGCCTTCAAGGTGCCTTCATAGCTTTGTGCACAGTGGCATTGTCATCCAGTGAGCGTAGATTGTACAGTACTATTCAAAACATTCTATACTAGTTGTGCACATTTAACAATCACCTATTGAAATGAAGTGATAGTCAGGTGTCAGGGAATCTTAACATATGAAAGGACACCAGACAAAACCCATACAGACATGTGGAGAAGCTCTGCGTAGACAGTAATCTGAGCTCAGAACCCTAACGCTGTGCATCACTTTGATTATTAATACAGATTTATTTTCAGTGGCTAGACGAACAGTGAGTCAGTGGGTTAAACTGCCAGCTCTGAACTCCAGACATAGATTTGCAGGTTTTCTCAATCATTGAAAACACATACAAAACTGTTTATGTGTTGGGCATGTGTTTTTTATTTTGTGTTCTGTACTGTCTCTGACATTTGTTCTAAGTTTGAGCTGAAAAAGGAGAGGAATATTTCTTCCTGAGAAGCTCAGTTACTGTACATCGACTTTCACTGAATCAAACTGTCAAGTAAATGTTATGCTAATTTATAATAGTTGCACCATCATAGCCGTTTTTAAGAGGATTTTTTATTCAAGCCGGGTCACTCATTCCACAACCTAACAGAGCAGACTGAATATTGTTCCTAGCATAAGAACACAATGTACAGTTAAAATATAATTAAGCATCATAAAATCAATTGCCATTTACAGAAGACTTCAAGTGTAGCACAGTGATGAGACTCTTAGCCGCAAAAAACATTGGAATGGTGCAAACATTATTAAAAAGACTGTACGCCATGAATGACGATTCTGCCAAGGTGGTTCAGAGCCCACTGCAGTCGTTCCTGTGAACATTCAGCAAGTGGAACACCACTCATATCATAGCCAGCATGGAATTAGATCCATCCCTGCAAATCTTGTCGCAGAGACGCATCTGTCTATGGGCACTGTACACACAATCAAACACCAACACAACTTGCACATTACATTAATTCAGCTGAGAGATATTGCTACATCCCTATATAGTCCTGACCTCACACCAAGACATTTTCACATGTTTGGGCAATTAAAGGAGTTCCTGGGAGGCCAGCATTTCAGATGTGATGCAGGCAGTCTGATCATGGCTCCGGCGTACCGAGAAACCTTTATACAGTACCTTAATGGTATTTAAGTTAATGTACTTAATGGTACTCATGCACTAGTGAAACGCTGGTATAAGTGCAATAGGTTTATTCTCCATCAAAAGTCATGAACACCCATCAAATATGAAAACATAGCCAGGGGTAGCTCAGTGGTTAAGGCATTGGACTACGGTTCGGAAGGTCCCAGGTTCAAACCCCACAACCACCAAGTTGCCACTGTTGGGCCCTTAACCCTCAACTGCTCAGATGTGTAATGAGATAAAAATGTAAGTCGCTCTGGATAAGAGCGTCTGCCAAATGCCTAAATGTAAACATAACAGCTCCCAGGCCAGGGAGTCACCTCCAATGTCCTGTATGTATATCTGTGTTGCAGGCTTAGTTATTATGTCATGGTTTATATTGATATGTTGATAGGAAGTGATTCATGAACAGATGACATACTGTACTGTAAAGGCAAGTAGAGGCTCTATTGTTCAACTTAAGAGAACACTTATGTAAAATAAAGGAGGGCACACAGTGTTCAGAGAATCGACATCTAAGCTTGTCTGTAACTTCAGCAAAAAACATCCTGAGAAAGCTTTAAGTGTGAATAGTGTACAGTTCAGCAAGAAGCCATAGGACTAAGTCAATAATTTAAAAGAAATCTCTGTATGGAGCAACATCAGTTCTGGTAGACTAAAAAAAGAGCATTTCTTGTAATATATATTTTTAATATTTTTTTTTTACAGTTGATGTAAAATACTCATTAGAATTGTTTTTCTAATAATAGAAGTAAAAATAATCAAACAACATCTCAAAAGGATAGGACATGAGACATGTCATTGTCTGAAATCTGCCTTGTATCCACACACGTCCTCACTATTGTCTTTGGCAGACAGGAGGAAGACAGGAACAAGGTGTCAAGCAAGTCATTTCATAACATAGGGAAGCTAAGAAAGGAAAGAGCAAATGCAAAGGAAAAAAGTGTCTTGTTTTGTCTTGAGCATGAATGAATGTAAAGTCTAAAATGCAAATATTAAAGAATTCATGCAAAAGCACTCTTGAAGGTAAAACCTTGAGTTAGTGTTCAAATTGAGTTATAGGACTAACACAATAGGAACAATTAACACAAACACACAGTAAGGAATGCTTGTACATCTGAGCATCAGGAACTGAAGTTTTTGACGTATGTCTACTTTAATTTAGACTGCATGCTACTGTATACACACAGGATTGGCTGAACAGATAAATGCAGAATGAAGGGGAGAGAGAGAGAGAGCGAGAGAGAGAGAGATTAAAAACACTGAGTCAAAAGAGTCAATAACCCAAATGTATAAACATTAAAGCCACAGAAAGTGCAAATATTCGGTTAATTAATAAACTAACACAGTGTTGTTGATTTTTACTTTAGCCACTATTTCACACACATGGTAATTTTGGAAGATTCTTATTTGATAATCTGACTCAGGTATGTTAGAGAAGGGAAAATACCTGTGTATGCAAAGCAGGGGCACTCCAGGATCAGACCTGGGAACCACTGCACGTTCTTAAGCAGCTTTGTACAGAATGTTCCAGTACAACATCTGGAATCCATCCCAGCATGCCCTCCTGCACTTGACAGTATAAACACTCATCTGTCTGTGTGTATGTTGTGGGTTATTTTTGGCTTGGCTGGTAGATACCACTGAAGAAGGCAATGTTATTCTGCATTTGGCTTCGGTCTGCTAAATAAAGAAAGGAACTGAAGGGTGCATGAGCTTTATCACGTGTGGTCCTCTGGCAGCATCTGTTATCAGGAATATCTTACATGCTGAAACATACGTGAATGACTGATGCGTGCTGAAAAACAGAAGTGTGCATACTGTGTGTCCGAGAGAGAGAGAGACAGAGAGAGAGAGAGAGAGACTTCTTCGGTCAAACTGATATCCTACATATGAAGATCTAGTCACCTGAGAGAAAGAGATGGTTGCTGTAGCAACAGTCGA
Source organism: Channallabes apus (assembly GCA_030522415.1). Classification (NCBI taxonomy): domain Eukaryota; kingdom Metazoa; phylum Chordata; class Actinopteri; order Siluriformes; family Clariidae; genus Channallabes; species Channallabes apus. Next base: position 19,440,312 of record CM060128.1, on the reverse strand, counting down.
ACAAAGACCACAGTGTGTCAGTGTGCAGGAGCGGGCACGGGAGTTCAGCCTCACCACACCATAGTAGCTCGAAGTGTGTCTGTGAAGAAGACAAAGAAGTGGGTTAGTGTATAAGTGACCTAGAAAAAAAAAGCACTGCATAAAGGCACCTTAGAAATCTCTTGAATAAAGTCCAATTCTTTTATAGTTTTTTATTGTTGCTTATAATCTAATTTCTAAAGATAATTTTATCATTATTGTTTTATTATATTTACTATTTCATACTACAGTATAATATAACTATAATAGGACGTTCTGCATGAATTTGACTATATTGTCTTATATTTAATTATGACAAGAACACTGATTATTGTTATATAAACCTTAATGAATATTCAGTGGACAGTGTTAGCACCAGAAACAACCTCATGACTTCTAATTAACTACTGTGCTGCAAAGAAGTAGGTTAGGACATGAATATAAATATGATTTTTCGCACCATCTGTAAGACACACAGACACTGAAAAACAAAAAGCCAGGACAGATGATGAACAGAGATGTACGCTTTTGATCTTGAAAATGTTAAATGGAAAATTATGGCTGAGTTAAACATAAGCATGGTTTAAGTTTAAGTTTCATTAGATACACTATTTAACAAAAAAGAGTTTTAGGTGGTCTGGCTTTTTATTCATTACAACATTTAGTTCTAACCGAGTAATCGGATTGGACGAGAGACATTTCATGAATGCTGATTAGAGTAAATAAATAGAATATAAATTTATTTCTTTATTTAAAGTATGAATCACGATTTTTTTTCCTGTGTATAAATTTTTTTAATATAATTTATTTATGAATAAACCTCCCTCCTGTAGCGGATCTACATTCACAATTCTTTATAGCTATTCATCCTAAATTGACTGAATCAATTCATCTTTAATTTCTCTCTGATTTCATTTATTTTGCTTTTACTACATAACTCATGGTTTAATATTGCTTAATTTGAATTGATTCTTAATCTGAATCAAATCAAAAGGTAATGTGTAACACAAGTTAAATGAAATGGCCCTGCACTATCTTACTTTCCATGAGTTCTGTTCTATACCTCTGTCTTTGATGTCATAGTAGTATGATCTTCTTGCCTTCTTATCTGTAATTCTTTCATATTCTGAATCTTATCAGACTAATTAACCCCTTTAGGCCCAAGCTCTCCTATAGTGGGGGTACTGAAACACATACCCAGAGGCCAACCCCTACTAAGGTAGTAGATCAGTTACTTTCCAATAGTCTACTTACTAGATTGGGGGATATTGGGACCTGTTGATGTCATAGGGTATAAATAGATAATAGTGAAATATGATGTGAAAATGGCAGCAAGAAGTAAATAATATAATACTTAAAGAAAATATTTAAAGATGCCATTGTAAATGTGACATTTTTGATCAATATGTTTGTGAGAGTAGTAAATATTAATAAAAATGTTTTATCCAAATGTTTCTGTGATTTTTTGAGCTACTGTAACAATATGCTGCTCAGATGAAAATGTTCCAGAAATCAGTTTTTGATGCCTTTTTCGATCTGGATTGAAGTGACTGTGGTGACTTAAGTGCAATCAACCATACATAAGAAAACTTCGTACTGAAGGAGTTAACAGACCTTTCCAGAGTAGTATTGATACTGCTTACATATACAGGACATGGGTCAACTGAGCTTCATTAGAATAAATTAAATGATATGAAAGTTGCACAGGATGAAATGAAAATGCAGTAGATAGTGTTGCCGCCTCACAGCTCCAGGGTCTCTTGTTTGATCCTGGAGTGGGTTAATAATGGCTATTTGGTGTTTAACAGGTTCCTTGTGTCTGCATGTGGAATTAGTGACTCTAAATTGCCCTTAGGTACAATTCAGTGTGTCAGCATGATACCCAGTGTCAACCACATCCCTGAAGCATTACTAAAGAATAAAATTAATTCGGATTTTAATATATAGGAAAATGACCAAAAGTATGTGTTAATAATGTGTTAATAATAAAGCATGTGAACACCACCAAACACATCTAATTCCAGATTCAGTCCCTGCTATGCAGATATAATGTGCTCCATTCTTCTGGGAAGGTTTCCTGATTTCACCTGATTTTGGAGCTTGGCTTTGGGGATTTGTGTTCTTCCAGCTACAAAAACATTAGTGGGCTCAGGTAGTGATGCCAGGATGCCAAGGAGGCTCCAGTTCCAGTTCATCCCAAAGGAGTTCAGTCTGGGTACTGTTCTTCTCTGGAGTTCATCCAGTCCAACCTTAACACAGAATGTCTACATAGGACTGGCTTTGTACACAGGAGCACTGTCATGCTGGAAAAGGCTTTGAGCTTCTTACTTCAAGTGAAAGGAACATTTAAATCACTCCACATACTGTACAAAGCATGGAATTATTTCAAACAGCATAAAAATTCATTTTAATGTGTGTTAGCATTTTATCTAATCTGATTTACATTAATAAAATTTAAAGACATAAAGTCAACCAAGCATGTTAGTCTCCTAAAGAGTATTACCTTGGTATTCTGGTTGCACATCTGGCTTACATCTGGCATACATTCACATCTTTTGCCCTCTTATATAATATCACTCAAATGAGAATGGGTTTCCTGCTGAGTCTGGTTCCTCTCAAGGTCATCTCTGGGAGCTGTTCCTTGCAACTGTCGCTCACCAGATGAGGAAATGTATCTGTTCTTGTCATTTGAGGTCTAGCTCTGGACTGATAACCTCCTTCTGCAAAGCTCAAGTCCAAAGAGATTACCACAGCAGCTGTCATCAACATTCTTATCATCCTCAGCATGAGCCAGCGCCACACATAGAAATCTGTCTAAATCTGATTGTCAAGCAAAATAATGTCTGCCTGCCATGTGTTGACAGCTTTCTCAGTGAATCAAGTTTCTGGTTCTTTTGTGTGGCCTGGTTCGTTGTTCAGGAGCTCTTTTCTAAGTTCCCTTCTAAGTGAGATTACTTCATTGTGTATAACAAGTGGGCATGTCCCGAATGGCCTTAAAAGCCTTTGCAGGTGTCCTCATGTGCCTGGAGAGACCAGTGTGCTTTTATACACCTGTAATAAGATGGATGGATGGATGGATGGATGGATGGATGGATGGATGGATGGATGGGACATGCAAATTAGGTTAATGGCGTTCTCAAATTGTCATTAGGTCTCACTGATGTAATCCCCAAACACGAATGTTTTCAGGTCTAAAGCATCCCATAGTCACTTTCTGCCCATTATAAATGTGCTCTGTTTCAAACGTTCAAACTGCCTCAATATACCACACAAGATGGACAGCAGGATCTTAGTCATCTGCTATTGGCTATTGGTGGTCTGTCTCTGGCTAAAACTTGTCTCCGCAATCTCCTCTCCAAGACTTCATTTGGCACTAGACCAGAGGTGGAAAGTAACGAATTACATTTACTCGCGTTACTGTAATTGAGTAGCTTTTTTGTGTATTTCTACTTTTCAAAGTAGTTTTTAAAATCTGTAATTTTACTTTTACTTAAGTACGTTTTGTTTGAAGTATTGTAATTCGCTACATTTTAAATCATATTCGCTACTGAGTAAAAAATAAATGAATGAAAATGATACAATTATAAAAATATTATGCTTTATAAATGCTGCGTTGCGCCGCGTGTGTGTATCATGTCCTGGTCGCGCGCCGCTCCAGACTCCACTCCAGGTTTTCTGACATCGGCAGCTACCTGATCCTCCTCCTCCTCCTGGTGTGTGTGTGTGTGTGTGTGTGTGTGTGTGTGTGTGTGTGTGTGTGTGTGTGTGTGTGTGTGTATACAAACCTCATTATTTCATCAGTTAATGATTGGATCTAGTTCTTTCTGCCATGTACCACCATTTCCATACAGTTTAAAATAGAACCCTGAACCAGTCTTTTGCTGTTTGGCCCTAGACTGGGACGTAACACCATATTTAAGTGACCACTTTGATTTTCAAGCACAAGAAAGACAACAGCTTTATTATGCAAAGGTGTTCCTTCAGTTATAAACAACTAGTTTGAGATTTATATCTGCTCATCTTTTTTGAACTATGCTAGAATGCCTCATCCCACCCCGCTATTATAAAATATAAAAAAGTAACTCGGTAACTTTTACTCTGAGTAAATTTTTTAATGAGCTACTTTTTACTTTTACTTGAGTAGATTTTTATGATGGTAACTTTACTTGTACTTAAGTAAAATTTCACTGAAGTAACAGTACTTGTAGTTGAGTACAAAATTTTATTACTCTTTCCACCTCTGCACGAGACACACAAGACTAATTTCACATGGTAGAATTGCACATGCATGCCAGAGCAGATTGTTCAAACCTCACTTGGCACTTTGTGGAAAAATGGACCACACCACGTGTCCTACCAAAATCAAAGTGTCAAACAGCTTCTGCAGATACATATTACCATTATAACATTACAAGTTCTTTAGAACTCCAGAGGTGTATATGCCTTCAGGGACTGGCCAGTGCACCTCCAGATGTTGTGCTTCTTCTGGTGAAACACTTGGAGGGGTGAAGGCCAATAAAAGGGGTGAAGTCCTGCCAATAAAAATTTTACCAGGCTGGTTTTCAGGCATTCCTAGTGCTGAACATGGCTGTGCTGAACTAAACTGTAGCAGTAGCATTCTCTATGTCCTTCTGAGGGGATCATGTCATGTGACTAATCATTCGACTATAATGAGGGCTTTGTTTGAGGACATTAGTCTCTGAGTTTCTTCTCTTTCTTCAGACTCAGCTTCTGAATCACTGATTTCCATTGAGCCATGTCTGCCTAGAAACTGAGACAGATTCCTTTCTGGACTTCTTGTAATCTTTAGTCATCTGTTGAGTCCATTTATACCAGCTGGGTTTCTTTACAGGAATTTTGGATTAGGATTCTTGTTATGAGGCCTGCAAAAGTGTTTTATAAGAATAATGCTGTAATGTAAAGTAATGCTGCCTATACGTAATCCAAGTATAATCCTTTTAACACATACTGAAGGCACACACACATATATGTATATCTCAGAGGTTCCTAAATGGATGGAGATGATTATAACTAAATTAATCTGTTTATTAATCTGGTTCTGTAAGTCTTGACTGATGATGACTCTGTTCGCTCTGCGCTTCTCCAGAGTGGCAAAAAGTTTAAACGGACATGCTAGAGATGGACAGAAAGCGGCCAGCTGGAGCAGAAGGGGAAAGAGCATGCAAAAAGAAAGAACTTCAAAAAGAAGTAGCGAAATGTTGCAAAATTTTCAGCAAGTATTAAATGTAGCACCCCTACTTTCATCATTTAAAATACTATATGCTAAAAGACATTAATATTATTTGTTGTAAAGTTACATGAGTCTTTTGGAGCTACAGTATAGTGCAGACATGAACAAAAGTGAGTCATTAAGTCAGATTTTTTTTCCTGATTTTTCTAAAAATATTTTCATATTTTCATAACTTAGTCATTATTGTTCTATTTTCTTACACCAATTATTTTCCCACCTTATCACTAGGTCTGGTGCAGTGATCACACATCAGATTCAGCCAGGGACTGAGACAGGTAGAAGAGGAAATAAGAAAAAAATTATTAATTTTAACATATTGGATGAAATTTATGGTTTTGCTAATTTGGGTACATATTTATTTAGATTCTGAACAATCTAATTACAATGAGGTGGTTGTTTTGCACCAAGCTGGAGACTGTACAGTATGTAACACTAAAGCAGAAGAAGTGACTGGTAAAAGAAAATACAGTTTTAATTTATATATAAATAAAACATATGCATGCTTACATAAATATATAGTTTCTAAATTTGGATGTCATAGGTTGATGTGGGCGTTCCTGGCCTGAAATTGTTTTATTGTTTCTCAGTTTGTCTCTGATCTGTAGGGTGGAGTCTCTCTCAGCACCATTAGGCTTAAGGGTGCTACATTTAATTTAAATAACATCTATTTACATGTTTTTACACACATATGACACCATCATGGCAAGAAAAAAAGCACAAAGCAGAATGACGTCCTCTACAGAGAACTGAGCACATACAGTACTCCACAATTTATATTTGTGCTTCCGGGACCACACACACACACACACACACACACACACACACACACGCACACACACACAAACAGGACTGGATGGGATGCTCCCTACAATTACTAAAATGAAAGGGAAAGAATGGTTAATATATGTGTTAGAATTTAGTTGTACTATATTTACAGGGGACAAACTGCTTTCTAAGTAATAAAACTGCCGATGTGTTGACAGTTAAAGAGTGTTTTTGCTGTTAAGTACAGTGTAGCGTCATAGTCTGTCACTACGGTGATGAACGTGCCAACGAAAACAAAAATGATCTCCTGCGAACACTAAAAAGTCTAAGACTAAAAGTCACGATCATCACTGTTATACTCTATCCAGCAGTTTTACTGATATTATATGTCTAGGGATGTTTAATAAAATGTAATAATAATTTACATATGCATCTTTTTAACTGATAACTGTAATCATACAGACACACAGAAGTAAAAATTATTTGTAAATTTACACTTTTAATATTACTGTCAATATCACTGAGCGATAATTCAAATCACAGGATCTGTATAAACTTATTGACCTCTGGTAACATTTATTTTTGACCGTAGCAAAGCTTAGGATTGACTTTGGATGCAATCGTCTGCACAATGTTTGTACACCAAGACACTTGCTGCCCACACACAGGCAAAGCAAAGTGTAAACCCTATACGGATACACTCCCTGTAACCACACTAGTCTTTGAAGCTTGCACATGAGGTTTAAAGAAACACTCATTATGCTGATAATGACATTAAAACAAACCCATGCACGTTCCACTATAACAACCCAAACAAGCCATTTTTCTCGAAGGGTTCGTGAGAAGCTGTGTCTGAAAACAAATCTAGCATTGTGCGGACAGCTGCTGGTTTAAACCTAAAGCAGAAACCAAGACATAATGTTTTAAAGATGCTGAGTGTTTTAGTCTTTAAGCTTAGCCTTTAAACTGTGCCAAAGTAGTCTGGTTAAAATCCAGATATTTGCTCTTTCACTTCTGTTTGTACTTTTGCAAGCAGACGGCTGTTCAGACAGCAGAATCAGTGTGATTGCATGCTCTCTCTCTCACACACACACACACACACACACAGCTGACTTAGCAAAACACAGTGCAGTGATGTGACTATGCAGGAAAGCAGATGGTGCGCCCTCACGCTAAGTCACTTCAACAGGTGAAGCTTGTGATACTATGCATATATATATATATATATATATATATATATATATATATATATATATATATATATATATATATATATATACACACACACACAATCACAAAAATCCCTAACCTGAATACAGGCAGGAATTTATCTTACTATCCTTGTATGGACTTTCCACAAATATATTGCTTCTTTTAAATGATGATTGATTGATAGATCAATAGATAGATAGATAGATAGATAGATAGATAGATAGATCGATAGATAGATCGATAGATCGATCGATTGATCTGAAATCCTCAGACCACAGGACTTTTTTTCTAATACTCTACAGTCCATTCTTTTTGCTCCCTAGCAAACTGAAGCATTTTTTCTTATTAGTCTCACTAAGCCTTTTTTTTTAAGGCTACACAGCTGTTTAGTCCCAATCCCTTGAGTTCTCTTCATTGTGTATGTGTGGAAATGCTCTTACTCTCACTATTAAACAAACCTGTGAGTTTTTCTTTTTTTTTTTTTTTAATGATTTGATTTCAACAAATTTTTAAGTAATCTCCTATCACACTCTTTCAGGATGTTTTTCTGATCACATGAGTTTTTCAGTTATTAGTTTCAGCAATATCCTTAGTTGTTTTCTTTGCTTGATGTGGGACAATAAATTGACCCTTCTGAACATCTTTGCTATGAGCACCGGATATGTTTTCTGAAATGAGAAGCTACTCACTGCATCAGTTAGGGTTAAATAACATTTTGCCAGCAGATATATATTAATCACTCCAGTAAATATTCATTTGAAGGTTCTTAACTATTTGCTTAATTAAATACTGGAGATGATTTGTTGTTGTTTGTTTTGGTTGGACAGAGTGAATATGAAAAGAATTAGTCAATAATTACATTTTATGTTTTCATAAAACTGTCATAGATGCATAATCGCTGTATATACTGTAAAAAAGTATGAAAGTGTGCTTGTCTTTATGGTAATACACTGGTTTACCTGGGAAAAAGAAGGAACCGGTGTAATTCCGGTTTGTATATCCATGGAACGAGAACTTATTGACAGTAAAGATACAGGACTTAACTAGGAATTATTCATTTAGTATTTGATACATACACAGAGAAACTTGTATACATGCATGCGTATGTACATATACATGCGAAATATACCAACATTTCATTGAGGGTGATTGTTTATTAACCAGTATTTGATGATTTAGCTTCATTCAGGGATACGAGACTTTACACAAGCCTGAGCCCCCAATTTATCCTCACACTGTAACACTGTAAAGCCTCAGGCACATTCCACTGTGTGTGTGTTAGGGAGGGAAGGGGACATTGTAATTCAGACACCAACCCCCCCCCCCATGATGTTGACGTGCTGCGGAATGTGAATAGCCTGACACGTTTGAATGTTAACATTTCAATGAGAAAAAAAACATCTCTCATCCTTTGTCAGTACTGAAGAGGCAAAAGAGTTTCCATCGGCTGCATGGAAGAGTAACGGCCATGTGATTGAAAAGAAAAGATTGGAAGAAAAGAGCTATCTGGGGCGCTTTGCATTCTTGAAGGAAGTTTTGTGGGAAAAGTGGGTGAATGGCTCAACAAAGTAGCCTGTATGAAAGAGATCTCTTATCAAAAACAATAACAACAACACACACAAGCATTGTCTATTATAAATAATCACTCAGTATCAACTCAGTATTCTAATTGATGATAATAAGGTCTACAGTCTAATGTAGTGTTGCAGGGTAAAGAAATATGTTCAAACTGTATTAAACTATTAAACTGTCACCTGATATCTATTAGAATATCTGCTTTAATATAATGAGTCTAAAATATATTCAGGTATCATCGAATACAAATATCACATATACACAAATATATTGACTATATCGACAAATATATATATATATATATATATATATATATATATATATATATATATATATATATATATATATAGACTCATATACCCAAAAATAAAGAAAAAATATTCCTCATGAGCTCAGAACCACTCTTTCACACTCTGATTCCTGGAATATGGCTGCGCCATCAGGGAAGAAAATCTCCAAAGATAAAGTGATCCTTCAGTATATTCAGGTTTTCAGCTGACAACCACTCTTTCACAATTTGAGCCCAATGAATCCTGGCATCGTCACCTTGCAATATGCCTGTGCCATCAGGGAAGAAGAAAAAATTAATTGAAAGAAGTCACTGCCTCCAGAGGTTTATACAGTGGCCATTATGCATGATGGGTGCACTGCTTCATTCTCTTTCCTTCCTACCCTGACGGACCAAACAGTCAGGAATAGGGTTAATCTGAACCACATGAACTTTATTCATTACTCCAAAGTCCAATCCTTATGCTCCCTAGCAAACTAAAGCCTTTTTTCTGATGACTCTCACTAACAAATGATTTTCTTATGGTCATGAACCAACCCCCTGTGTCTAGTCCCAATACTGTGAGTTATCATTACAGTGTGTGTGTATGGAAATGCTCTTACTTTCACTGTTAAATGTAGCTATGGATTCTACTGTTGTTTACTGTTACATGATTTTTTTCTGACCATGTTTCTTTCACAAAGTTGATGGTTCAACATGATCCTTTCAGATTTTGATAATGTGTTGAAGTTTATATAAATAAACTCACATTGAAATACTGTATATCAGCGGCACGGTGGTGTAGTGGTTAGCACTGTCGCCTTGCACCTCCAGGGTCCGGGTTCTATTCCCGTCTCTGTGTGCATGGAGTTTGCATGTTCTCCCCGTGCTTGGTGGGTTTCCTCCGGGTTCTCCGGTTTCCTCCCACAGTCCAAAGATATGCAGGTTAGGCTAATTGGCGTTCCTAAATTGCCCGTAGTGTGTGATTGGGTGTGTGAGTGTGTGTATGTGTGTGTGCCCTGCGATGGATTGGCACCCTGCCCAGGGTGTACCCCGCCTAGTGCCCGAAGTCCCCTGGGATAGGCTCCAGGCTCCCCGCGACCCTAATGCAGGATAAAGCGGTATAGAAAATGAATGAATGAAATATACCATATAATCAAATAAACTTTGACCCAAATATACTCATATACAAGTATTTAGTCATATAAGCCCAAATTTAGATGAATATTAAATTCTTTTTTTAAATTATTAAATTAAATTAATTAATAAATGTATGAAAACTTTAATATTAATAGAATCAAATATGTTAAGATGTGAATATACTCATATTTAATAAAAAATATACTCTAGATCAAATTTCATAAAATATAGTCAAATATACTCAGATATGGTAATATACTGTATATATGCAAACATAATTATTTACGGTTCACTAAAACTTAAATATATACAAATGTAGTAATATGCACTCAACAACTATTTTTATTTTTACCATAACCATAACAATCATAAACTGTGCACTTTTAAGTGAAAATTGAAGTCAAGTCCAAAGTAATTGAAATAATTCAATATAAAAGCTGACAGAAAGCACCCTCGAAGAAAATCCTAATATATTTGCTTTGTTTCTTTTTAATATAATGTTTTTTTCTTTTCTTTAATGTGCTTCTTATAACTGGAATCACTATATATAAGTAAGGAGATGTGTGTAGAATAATGTTACAGTTTTGTATCATCAGCAGTACAATCCTTGCATTAGTGCCTCAAGAACAAAAATCACTAGTCAATATAATTAAGGTCACTCCTTTTGACACTTGTTATTAAATTCAAGGTAAATCACAAATCTTGCAGATACATTTTTATAAAAAAAGTAGTGTAATTAGTGTTTTGCTGATTATAGACTTTATGTAATTCAAAATTAGCACATGAATCAGTTTTGAAGAATTTACAAATTGATCGTTAAATACATAAAAGACATTTAACTGACATGGCAACCAGGATGTGCTTTATCACCAAATACAGCTTTTCATTTGAAACATCAGAATTGATCTTTGGAAACGACTTTTCCCTTGATCATCTGATCTCAAAGGATGCTCGTCAATAAAGTGCCTTTATACAAAGATCAAATGGTATTTCTAGTTAGTTTAATCACAAACTAAGACTTCTAAGAAAACAATGGAGACTGATGTGTAATCATTTCTTTTGATATACAGTTCTGAGCAAAGCCTTGATACCAACACTCCCCCCCCCCCCCTTTTCGTCATATTAAATTTAATTATGTAGATTAAATTAAAGACATGGGGACAAATGTTTTACTGTGACAGGCTGCAAAGTACCTACATATACCATTTAAAAATGTATTGTTTATGTAACAGCCTCAGCAGCAACCTCATTTCCCCTCTTGTCTGTTCCAACCACTTTGCATTCAGCTTCACCAGTATACTAATCACTGGCCTGATCATCTGTCATCATCTGCACCTGTTTTTCACTGGTTCACATTAGATGCAAGTCACGTGTGCTCAGGTGTAGGGACTCGACTAAAAATTCTTCAGGAAGCCAGGTGAACTCTTTCTCTATGGAATAGCGGTACTAGACTATGTACATTAAAATATAAAAAAGTGAGGAGCGATTCAAGACTTCTGCAAAGTACTGTGTAAACATGGGATTTTATAATGACAGACAATGTATAATACCATCTAAGTAATAGTCTGTGTAGTGTAATCATACAGCATGGCCCAAATGTTTGGATTTGTAGGCAAAAATATGTTTAAAGGTATAGATTAGAGGAAATGCTCAAACTGAGAGTGGAACTTGTGTATATGCTGATTAGAGGGTTAAACATCTCTTAGGGTAACAGGACTGATGTTAGACACAAAGCTGATTTCCTTTAGTGCAGCATTCTGGAAGGCTACTGACCTCAAAATAGACTCCTGAGCCCAAAGAACAAGGCCGAGTGGTCTGGTTCTGTTCCATCTTCTGTATTTAACTTTGAAGCCCTCTTGTGTCTGAAATTGTATAAGAAGAAAAAATGCCTGCAGATCCAGACTGTGTGTTATTTCATATTTCAGCTTTATAAAGTGCCTAAACCTGCTGAGGCAGCACAGAGCACAGATGTGCAAATGTGGAGAAAGAACTGAAAAGAAAAACAGCTCAGGTACCTGAATGAAGGAGACCCATGTCCTACAGTCCATATCAGTAGCCCTGAAAATTATACACCAACTACATTATCTGCTTTGATTTCCTGACAAATTGTGATTTGAAGGGACCGAAACCCAAAATGAAATAAATTAAATGCCACTTCTAATACTTTAACCCTTTCATTGTCTATTTCCTGCTTTTATTCCTTATTAAGTTGTTACATTCCACACCTTATCCCCGATACCTGCTTCTCCTCCCCAATTTAAGTGTTACCCCACCCCCCTTTCACCCAGTGTGTGTTTGTTCTATTAGCCTACAGGTCATCGCCCCTTCTTGTTTCATTGTTCGCCTTGTGAGTGACACCTCCCTGCTCATAACCCAGAAGCTTTTACTGGCTTTTTCTTTTGGATATGGATCCTTCTTTCAGATGTGTCCCTGTTCCACCCAGTCGAGAGTGTCTAATACACACTAAGATCAACAGATGTAGCCTTTTCAAGTTTGACTAATCTCACTTTTATTCACACACTCTCTGTAATTCTTAAGCAGTCCAAAAAAAGTCTACGTTTTGCAGCTTGACCTTGCGATAAAGAAAGAAGGAGATGTGAAGAGTCTCTAATCATTATGACCACATTAGACACATAATGGCCATATTAACTTCATTAGTTCACAAGCCTCCTGGTACAGTACATTTCATACACACACATTTGTTTCTCCTCTGTCTTCATTTATACCTGTGCATTAAAGAACAGAGTACTTGAAGACAGAATACACTCAGACTCAAAGTTGCAGGTCCATTTCACACCTCGCTTTTGTACCACATCTGGGTGTCAGTGCAGAACAGTCTGTACGATGCATCGTCAACGAGATGTTAACTGCACTAATGGTAACACCTCAGCTCTTTCTCTGACATGCCGCCAGAGCCTGGAGACACCTGGGGCTTTTGTTGGCAAGCTACTGTAGCATTGTGAGAATTAGCATGTTTACATTAGTGTTATCGGCAATCAAAGCGTAGCTGCTAATGTTACTGTATGTGGACTGAACTGAGAGTTCTAGCACTGACCTGCTAGAAGTTACATCAGGTTTCACACAGGCCATAAGCTGCTACTGTGGAAACTGGGCCGAAGCTCAATGTTTTAGTATAGTAGGAGTTTTAGTATAATTTATGTATTTTTGATAGTATGTATGTCTGCTACTGTACTTTAATCTTAGCAGCTTTAAACAAAGTCTGGATAGTATATTTCATCTGAAAAGTGATTTCCAAGTGACTATAAAGGACTTTTGTTCTATTGACAAAAAGAGATATGATGAGCTCAGCAGAGCTCCAAAACACAGCTGTATAAAAGAGTAGCTTAAAAATAGAAGTAATGGACAGCCAAAGTCTGGAGAAGAACTACGAAGCCTGGAAAAAGCGTGCAGCTGACTGAGGGGGCCAGGGGTAGCTCAGTGTAGGGGGTCAGGGGTAGCTCAGTGGTTAAGGCATTGGACTACGGTTCGGAAGATCCCAGGTTCAAACCCCACAACCACCAAGTTGCCACTGTTGGGCCCTTGAGCAAGGCCCTTAACCCTCAACTGCTCAGATGTGTAGTGAGATAAAAAATGTAAGTCAAGGATAAGAGCGTCTGCCAAATGCCTAAATGTAAATGATTTCTTTACAAAACTGTGCAGCAGTGTACTGAAGAGATTCAATGCAATTTGAAGCAGTTTACTGTGAAACATTTATCAGCTTAGGCAGGTGACCGGGCATAACCACCCACACCCACACACACCAGGAGAAATCCCACCAAGCACAAACAGAAGGTAACAGAAGATAACCATATTGTGGAGGTGTGAGGGGATACAATATTGTATATTTATCATGTATAATTATTCATTCATTCATTCATTTTCTATACCGCTTAATCCTGTGTTCAGGGTCGCGGGGGACCTGGAGCCTATCCCAGGAGACTTCGGGCACTAGGCGGGGTACACCCTGGACAGGGTATGTATAATTATGTATTAGTAAAATGTATGAAGCACTGGTTTACTATATTGTGAAGTGACTAAAGATTGATTTACATTGTACATCATTATTACTCCACAGAGATCCTTTCGCAGACATATTTATTTGTGTACGGTGACGAGCAGAATAGTGATTGTGACGAGATTGTATATTCTCACTGATCAAAATGAACCGGACACAAGTGTGTTCGGAAACAACGCCAAGATCCTAATGTGAAGACTCCCTAAAAGGTTTATATGTAATTATGTATTAAATATTTAGAATTTACACATAAACGAAGACTAACTATGCAGTTTAAAACTTGGACAATACCACTGCTGCCGTCATAGACACATTATGTCATTTCACACTCCATGGCCACCCATACTGCTCCTGTCATACCAACATTCTATATAATTCCCTTTGCAAATATCATATGATTTATACAGATTATACTTTTTCATTTCTTTTATTTTATTGTAACTGTATTAAAATATTTGATCTTTTACATTATTTTCTAGTGCAATTTGCCTCTTCTTACTCCTTTTCATCTTTCCTTTTTAAGGTCACAAACTATCAGTGAGAATAGTTGTGCAAGTATTTTACTGCATATTATACTGTATATTGTTGTGTAGGTGACAAAATTTTTTTTACATATGACATCTGTATGTATATCTCATGGTTTGTTTCCGTTTTCACAACCATTTTAATGTTTTTTTCTAATAAATTAGTGGACTCCTAATTTTTCTGAATTTATATCACTATGTGCTCCTTTAAGGCTTGGCAGATCTGGTAGAATTCATAAATCATAGATTAGCATGGGTAAAAAAATAATATAGATTATAATGGATATAAATGATTAGCTGCAAAAAAGAAAGAAAGAAAGAAAGAAAATGTCTTGGGAGAAACGCTGCAATTCTGTTTTGACATCCATATTGATTAATCTTTTTCCTCCTATTAAGAGATTATACAAAATTAAAACCATAAATTGTACTTCCTGCTATTTTTATTCCTTTCATTATTATAGAAAAAAAAGTCAGCTCTGAAATGGTGTACAATTGCTGGACTGCAAAATGATAAATGTGTGATATTAAACACAAAGTTATAAAAGATAAATCTTCAGGGTGTAGGTGTAGACAAACAACCAGACTTTGTCTAGACTGTGTTTTTTTTTTTTTCATTTTGAGTTAATTTCACATTGTTGTTCTGCTGTTGTGAATAGTAAGTGTGTAGCATGTATATGGTAGTACGTGTGTGTGTGTGTGTGTGTGTTGTTAATGGCCTGAGGCTTGCAAATCAGGCCTGATAATTAAAAATTTCAGCAGAAGCCACCTGTCAGCATATCTTTTATCAACTATACATTCCACCTAATCACAGGAGGGCCCACTGCCAAAATACCTGCACAGGGCAACGCATGAGTGCATGTGAAAGACATGGTGGGAGTGGGAGAAAGTGAGGCAGAGAAAGGGAGAAGCAAAGGGAAAATGGATTACATCATTAAGGGCCAGTGAGAGAAATTTATCACCAGATCATGCCATGGATTTGCCCAAGCTCTCACAACACTTACAGTATGTGCGGTATATGTGTGAGAGAATATCACTCTCTTTTAAAGGTATAAGACATTGTGAAGCACAGAGCAGCATCTATACTTACGACTACTACAAAAGCACTTACTCCGACATGAACAGACCACAAGCGAGCCTGCACAAGCAAAATAAGGTGAGCTATTATGTCCAGGCATCAAGGTATATTTCAGCCCAAGTTGACTGATTGCTGTAAACGACGGCTGAAAGTCGGTGAGTAATTGTGCTTTTGTAGTCTGAGACCTGATAGTGGCGTGACAGTCCGTCTGGGGAATGATTATGCCCACAATTGAGATTACAGTGTTGTCTTGGGTGGGTTTATTTGAAAATGGCTATCTGCAAAGTGGCAGCTCCCAACACACACACACACACAAACATACACATACACACCACAAAGACTTTATCCCCCCTTGCTAAGATACTAAGGCAAGTCATGACATGCCAAGCCCTCCAGACCAAACAGGAAATAGCCAGGATCTGTAGACAGACCTATTACAGCCCTAAAAAAATAAATAAATAATAATAAATCAAATTAACAACCTGTTCTTCTGAACAAGCAGTCGGCACCCCCTACCTTACACACGTACATAAAGTTTCTTTCATTTCCCCAACATCTTCATAGTGTACTAGTACAAGCCATAAAGTCAGAAAATGATGCGTCATAGAAAGACAAGGACACAATGAGCTATAAAGTATGTTTTGATTTTGTTATTTGATAAACATGTTACATGTTGATATAAGCGTTTTTTTTTTAAATGGCAAAAGAAAATATGAATCATCTTGCATTATTTTAATATTATGAAGGGAAGCAACAAGATACTGTAAG
The DNA here is from genome assembly GCA_030522415.1 of Channallabes apus. Lineage (NCBI taxonomy): Eukaryota > Metazoa > Chordata > Actinopteri > Siluriformes > Clariidae > Channallabes > Channallabes apus. Next base: position 19,423,701 of record CM060128.1, on the reverse strand, counting down.
TCTGAAAAACATACTCACTCAAAACGGAACTTTATATTGTGAGTAAAATCAACCTTTATTTCTCTATGTAATCCCCTGCTGCAGCAATGAACTTACCCCAGCGTTTCACTAGTGCTTGGATAACAACAAGGTAGAACATTTTCTCAGTACACCGGAGCAACGATCGGACTGCTTGCTTCACGTCGGAAACAATGGCCTCCCAGGAACTCCTTTAATGGCCAACCATGTGAAAATGACTTGGAGTGAGGTCAGGACAGTAAGGGGAATGTGGTAATAACTCTTAGCCGAGTTCCTGTAATGTGCAAGTGGTGCTGTTGAATGATTGTGTGTACAGTACAGTTTTCACGTTCATTCATGGACGTATGGCCTTCTTTAAAACGAACATCATCCCTGTACAGTGCTTGAAGGTAAATCGCTCTTATGCCTCCATTTACCAGAAATTTCATTACAAATTCTACTGTAGATTGACTTGAATGTCTGACATATTTTATCTGATTTGTGTACAGTAAGGGAGGTTTTATCCAATGTACTCTTAACACCAAGCCAGGAGAGGAAGCTGGCACATCAGCATTAATTAAACACTTTCAACAAAAGCTAGTTTAGTTTGAACATGTTAAATGAAGCACATTGTGTTATCACATCTTCTTCTTACTTCACAAGCTAATTTAGGATCTCTTGTCTCAAAGAAAACCACAATACATGAATGCGAATTGCTAGAAAAAGTGTTAATTAGGGTTAAGAAAGGATTTCCCGCATATGAAAGACTGTAATATTTATAGTGTGGACAGCAATATTACTCAAGTACAGAGGCACCGGGGTGTTTTATTATTATAATTTTTGTTTTGTATAAGGTTTGGACATGAATTAATATATTGAGGAGACAAACACAAGTACACGCATCACCGCAACGTATTATTATGTTGACATGAGATATAAAGTCCATCGCCTTGAACTGATAACTTGATTAAATCTGTTCTAGGAATCTTATGTTTAAAACAGTATGCAGTGTCTAGTTAATAATTTGGTTTATTTAAGTTTATTTACTTTGAGAATTTGATTAGTCTGTCACAATGACAGTGACTCCAGCATGTCTGTATGCATCATTTAAAGATTAAGGTAAAGTCTAACGATCTCCATGCTTATGTTATTGTGGCCACAATGGTTATCAATAGATGTCTTGTGGCCACATTGTAGAAAAATTTAGAAAAACCACCATGGTACAATGGAAACTAAGAGACCCAAACCTGTTCCAGCATAACATTGCCGCTGTACACAAACCAAGCTTCAGGAAGATGTTATATCAAGGTTGGAGTGTGAAAAACTAGAGTGACTTAGACAAAGCCCTGACTTCACCCTTTATTGGACACCTTTAGGATGAACTGGAACATTGACAGCACCCTAGACCTCTTTGCATGACCTCACTAATGCTCTTGTAGCTGAATGAATACAAATCTTCATAGCCACAATACAAAATCCAGTGGAAAGATTTATAGGATATAGGATAAATAGGTTTAGGTGTGATTGGTCAGGTGTTTACATTCTTTTGGCCTTTATATTGTTTACTTAATTACTGACATTTTTCAGACCTTTTGATTGATAATGATTCTGAATCTTTATTCCGAGTCAAAGCTGCGTAGTGGCAGGAACACATTTACTGTACAAGCATTTGGTAAAGTTCTCTGCCACCCATGAATGCAGCTGCTCCACAGTCTGTTTGGCCATAAAGAAAAAAGCAACTGTGGGAAAGTCTTGTTTTTGAGTGGCTCAGAGGCAACAGGTGAGAAACAAGAGGAGAGTGAGAAATTAAATGAGCAATGCTGTTTAAGCAATGATTAAAATACAGGATGTATTTAGTTAAAACAATTTGTATATGATAAATCCCCATAGATATATAAAATTTGTTTAAAAAAAAAAAAAAAAAAAAAAAAAAAAAAAAAAATATATATATATATATATATATATATATATATATATATATATATATATATATATAAATAAAACAAAAAAACAAACACATAAATAAATAAATAATAATAAAAACAACAGATTATTTTATTAAGCAAAATTTACAGAAACTTTTCCAAATGGTGTTCTTGGTCATGTGACTAGGGCTTTCCATTTTCCATTCTTTCCATGTCGCAGGGGGCCTGGAGCCTATCCCATGAGACATAGGGCATGCGGCGTGCAGACATTATTAAACATGCCAATGGATGTAACCTCTGGTATCATTCATCAAAGATTCAACACTTTAGGTTAGGTTTAGGCTTGTTCCATCCATCTAAGAACCTCTGTAGTCCAATTATGGGCCGTGGAGGCCAATAGTTAGGTTAAGTAAAGTTAAGCCTTTATTTGTCACATACAGTGGCATGCAAAAGTATTCGGCCCTCTTGAACTTTTCCACATTTTGTCACATTATAGCCACAAACATGAATCAATTTTATTGGAATTCCATGTGAAAGACCAATACAAAGTGGTGTACACATGAGAAGTGGAACGAAAATCATACATGATTGCACATCACTCTGAACACACCATCCCTACTGTAAAAAATATGGTGGTGGCAGCATCATGCTCTGGGGTTGCTTCTCTTCAGCGGGGACAGGAAAGCTGATCTGAATAATTACGCACACCCCACTTTGCAGTTATTCATTTGTAAAAAATGTTTGGAATCATGTATGATTTTCGTTCCACTTCTCACGTGTACACCACTTTGTATTGGTCTTTCACGTGGAATTCCAATAAAATTGATTCATGTTTGTGGCTATAATGTGACAAAATGTGGAAAAGTTCAAGGGGGCCGAATACTTTTGCAAGCCAACGTATATATTACTGCACAATTAAATTCTTTCTTCGCATATCTCAGCATAGCTGGGATCAGAGCGCAGGATCAGCCATGATATGGTGCCTCCAGAGCAAGAATAAGAATTTTAAGGGCCTTGATCAAGGGCCCAAAATCGGCAACCTGGTGGAGCTGGGGCTCAAGACAACGACCTTCCGATGAGTAACTCAGTACGTTAACTCTGTGAGCCACCTTCTGAGTCAGCATTTATTACAATTGTATTTATTTCCCATTTGTACAATTGTAGTAGGTCTCCCGATCAACAATCACACACACACAATCATCATTTGGGAATCCCAGTTAGCCTAATCTGCATGTTTTTGGACTTTGGGAGGAAACCGGCGGGAGAATATGAGAACTCCATGCACATAGACTCAGGGCGGAAATCGAACCCTGACCCTGGAGGTGTCACTCCACAGTGCTTGTTATCTTCATTATAAAACTCATATTATATCAGAATTAACACACATTTGTAATAAAATTTTGTAGAGCAATTTGAACCACATTCAGTCAAATAAAAAAAAATTTCCTGAAAGAATTCCTGGTGAAAATATATCGAAAACAATCTAAATGATCCGGCTCTTTAAAAATGAATCAGAATCAGAATATTTTGTATAACTGTGTTGATCACATGTCACTCCTCCCATCAGCTTCCCGATTGGCTCGCGGCTCCACATGAAAGCAAGAGGGCAGGGACGGTACGCGCGAGCGTGTTCAACAACAGCCAATCACAGTCGAGCTCTTCTTGGGCGCTTATAAATATAGAGGATTGTGTGGAGCACAAGTCAGAGCGCGGAGTGCTGTATACAGGGACCACGGCGAGACAGCACCGTGTGTGTTTTGGACGACGGAGTGGATATATCTCCACTTGGATTTAGTCTTTTTTCCCTTCGATTTTGAGTCAGAATGCGCCTTATCCAGAACATGTCTACTATAGTGGAGTACGCGAGCCCGGAGTGCCTGTCCAACAGGGTCCTAAAGATAGCCGTGCTCGGGGGCAGCGGGGTGGGCAAAACCGGTAAGTGTGCAAATGTACTTAAATTAGTTTTAAAGCACTCTCATTAAATGTGTTCGCTCAAAAGCTTATAAACCCTCATGCGTTTTGTTTACAGCTCTCGTTGTTCGCTTCCTGACCAAGCGCTTTATTGGAGATTACGAGAGAAATGCAGGTAAAATGAGATCTTCACTTCCAGAGCTCATGAAGAACATCTGTCCATCCTATGGCGTTGACTAAATTTTCATGTTTTTCTTTTTACAGGCAGCCTGTACTCCAGAGAGGTCCAAATCGATGGCGAACAAGTGGCCATTCAGGTCCAGGACACACCTGGAGTCCAGGTAAGCTGATCTAAACTGAAATACTAGCACTATTGCCTAGAACAGTTCTGAGATCAGATCTAGAATTTCAGCTGAATAATGCCGGATTCTAGAACTGATCTCGGAGCAGTTTCCAGATGCACCATGGTGAGGTTGTTTTTTGTAAGAGAACACATTTCTTTTGCGTGTTTCTAGCACTCCTCCTTTCGTCCCTCAGCTTTTAGTGTCACCTCATTGCAGGTTTCTAAGCCCACAAACATCATGACACAAAGGCCCCCATATGGAAAAAAAAAACATAAATGCATTCCTATGAAATAAATTTTTTTAAAAGATAAAAGGTGTATATAAATTTCTGTTGAAAAATTCCTTAACATGATCCAAAAATTTTAGTTTTCAGACAGACCTAGAGAAAATGGTCGCATTGAGCTTTTATGACATCACTAAAGTTTCTATAGAAATGTTTTGCTATAGACATTGGGGTTCCCCCACTGCCTCCCCCTCATTTTTCCTATAGAAATTCTATTACTCGTTGTCCTAAAGGACATTTTACTTACTCTGTCTCTAGGGTTTTAAGGCATTCTGTTAAGAAATGCAAACATCAGTAATTAAGAAACCTCGAGATTCATAACATGGAGATTGTGCTTTTCTGTGACCGTTTTAAAGACCCGCTTCCCAATCCGGGCAGCGCTCCAAAAACCACAATGTCTATTTTAGTCTGCACGTCTAGTGAACTCATTTCCCTCTCAGTTCGTGTAACAGTTGCCGGAGCTAACCGATACTTTCCTGTCAGTTTCCTCCTCATGGTCACCTCGGGCAGTAAAGGATACTCTCACACTGCCATAAGAGATACAGGACTAACGACTAGCATGAGGTTATAGTTTTTTTTTTTTTTTTTTTTTCCCTATACGGCATACCATTGCTGTATATGAATTAAAGTCGTTAAAGTCATGTCATAACCTAACAAGTCATATACGGCAATGGTTTATTGCCATATAGTGAAAAAACTATAACCTCATGCTAGTTATTAGTCATGTATCTCCCATGACCGTGTATCACTTGCTGCCTGAGGTGACCATTTTAGAGTGTTATTTCCCTGACATGTGCCACTGTTGACGTACTGTCTCTTTCTTTCAGGTAAACGCCAACGGCCTGAGCTGCACCGAGCACGTGAGACACTCCATCCAGTGGGCTGACGCTGTGGTCATGGTCTATTCTGTGACAGATTGTCAAAGCTTCGACCTCATCAGTCAGCTCCATCAGCTTGTGAGCCATGTGTATGCCGATAGACCAGCACCACCAGTTATCCTGCTGGCCAATAAGGCTGACATGGTGCATGTGAGGAGGGTAGAGGCGCAGCAGGGCCCAGTGCTAGCTTTGGCGCTCGGTTGCACTTTCTACGAGGTTTCTGCTAGTGAAGACTACAGTCAGGTGCACGGAGCGTTCCACAGACTTTGCAAAGAACTTTCCAAAAAACAGGTGTCGTTTAGCACCAACGGAAATGTGGCATCGACTAGCAACGAGAAGAAAAAGTCGCCTCTTATCCCCAGGCCCAAATCGCCCAACATGCAGGACCTGAAGAGGCGCTTCAAGCAAGTGCTGTCAGCCAAAGTTCGCACGGTCACCTCTGTGTGAGGAGGAAACTGGGGGCCCGAGTGTAGGGCTGGACATGGTAGAGCGACAAGGCGAAGATCCGAAAGGCAGGAGCTCGCTAAAGTAAAGGTTTGATCTTGAGCCAAATTGCTCAATCAGCAGGCCAGATCTACAAGCAGAACTATGACCTTGACATGTGAACTTTGACCAGTTTGGCGGGGCAGGGTGAGCCGTCTGTGCTGCTGGGACTTAAGCACGTGGATGGAGCAGGATACAGAGAACCTGTATCTAAAAACTGTCTTAGAGATGAAGAAATGCAAAAAGGAAACTTGGACTAAACCTTAATATTAGCATACGCACACACGACGTTATACTGTACCTGTCGACAACTTCACCAGGCAACAGGGCTCGTGAAGGACAGGTTGGTTATTTTTATCGACACAGACCTTTTCTTTTTGTCAAGGCTTGATCGCTCAGCAGAAACTGAAAGCTGGCATTGTTAAAGGAACGAGGCACTAAAGCTGAAGGGCACAAGTAGTATGTGTGTTTGTGTTAAACTCAGATCTTCAGTGACGAATAAAAAAAAAATGCACTTTACATCATGCCCCAGGGCAAAGGATTGATCTTATTTATTGTTTTGTGATTTGAAATAAAGTATTTGATCTTAAATATCTTCTCGACTTTTTTGTGGTCATATAACAATCACAGACATGGCTAATGGTGTTAGACAACTCAGTCATCAGTTAAACATCAGTCATGCGACCGTGTTGGCTGGATGTTTGTTTTAAACATCTGTAAAGAGAAGTACCTAATAAACTGAAAGTGTGTCCCCGCCCATAAATCATCAGGGGAACTACACCACACACAATCGCTCTCTTCCCTCCCTCACACACCAACCCTATCAGACACCAGTGAACATTGAGTGGAGAGAAAGGATGAAACTGCAGTGGTTAAAGATGGGTGAAAGTGTTGTTCACACCGTTTCTCCAAGTCCATCCACACTTCAAGTCTCTCTCTCTCACACACAATACACAGTTGTTATTATTGCAAAATACAACCATTTATGAATTGTGCAAACAGTGTACACTAATAACTGTCCTTAGCCTTGATGTCTAGCATTTGTGTGTTTGTCTATGGTAAATACAAAATAGTGTGTGTCTTTGGGAATAGGCATGCTTCACTGTGTGTGTGGTCTTTCTCTTCTCACACTCCTATATCAGGTGAGAGTCTGTCAGTGCTGAATAGCAGGTGTGGAATATCAGCTGGCCTCAGTAGTCTTGTTGAGATCACCAAAACCTGTGAGAGTCAGAAAGACACAGTACATCAGCTCATGCAGCACCTGACGCCTACACACACACACATACAGTCCACTCATTCACTACAGATATAATACAATACTACAGTAGGATAATTAGATTTTACAAATGTTTAATTTACAAGAGACATTCAAATCAAACCAGGACTTTCGATTCTGCAGAATAACAGTAAAAACTCTATTTCTTTATATAAGAAACTGTTACACTAGTGCACTTAATCCTAAGATTGCACGAGTGCTTGGATACCATCAAGGTAGAAAGTTTTCTCAGTATTCCAGAGCCAATGATCATTGTAACTGCTGAAACACTGGCCTCTCTGTCCAATAGTGGTGGACAGTATAAGGTCCTGCAAAAACAAAACGCCTTTGGTTATCGAACCAGGCCGTTTTTCATTAAAGGAGTTCCTGGGAGGCCAGCATTTCAGACGTGAAGCAGACGGTCTTACCTTGATGGTATCCAGTGAAATTCTGGGATTAGTGCCTTAATTATATACAGAAATAACATGAGGTTTTTACTTTCATAAGTGTGTTCTATTATTCTGAATGCCCCTTGTACATAGTGCACTTCTGAAACGGATTTTTGTGTTTCTATCTCTCTCCTTAACCATCCATGTTTCCCTAGGTGGGAACATTCTGCTCATGAATATAATTCCTGGCAAAATTTCACTCACTAGACCCTAGGCAAACAGGACAAAAATGTTCTTGTTAACAATACACTTAAAAAAAAAATTTTCTTCTAAATTTGCATTTACTTTTAATATTACTTGGTGGTATATGTACTAGGTGTACATACTACATACAAACCTACATGCACACATGTATGCCACAAATTATCCTCCTATTGACGATCACTGTGCTTAAAGCTGCTGATTTTAGAATATTACATTTGAATAGTGAATTGAGATCTGTGCTGAGGCAGACTCCTTACACTATAATGAGGCAGAGACACTTATAGCCACCATTCTACAATTTTTTTTTTAGTAAACCATTGATCTAAGCCCTATTTATGGAACGACAGAGTGTTTTTCGCACTGAAAGCAGAGATGTGAATGATTCACTGGATTTAACACGTCCATAGAGGAAAAATTTCATTTGGGAGTTACACCCTAAAACACACACAATATCTTAGTGATGCCACTAAAAACAAACACAAATATATGCATTCTGAGGTCAAGTTGAGTGTGGGCTGTTGGGAGCTTTTGTCTTTTCTGCTATTATAATTTCAGATTTATGCAAGAGACAGAGCTTTGATCTACCACAGCACTTTCATTCAGGACAGACTCAATTACACTTCTGTTCTGTCTGGCACACAAACATACTGTATGTGCATGCATAGACACACACACACACATACACGTTTTAATTTGAAGCTTTGATTCCTCGTAATAATGAGCTATGAAAATTATATACAGGACACAGGACCTCTGATGTCCTAATGAATACAGGTCGGCATGGTTCCGTGTATGCAAAGATAAAAACTCTCATCTATAATACCACTCCGTACTTACTGTAACACCATGGACCGTATCCTGTTATAACTAGGGATGTGTCATAATCTTCTAATTTAATTAACTGGATAGATGTAAGTCTAAATGAATGGATGTTTGTTTAACCACTGTGAGAGAAGGAATAATGATAATGTAATAACGTGCAATTTCAAATCATTTTCTACTGCAGTTAATGCTGGTGAGTTAATGCTGGTGAGTTAATGCTGGTGAGTTAATGCTGGTGAGTTAATGCTGGTGGTGGCACATGTTTGTCTGTGCATTTAGCACAACAACGGCGTCTGAGTCAAACTTTAGGAAATGTATAACTTTGTAAAAACTTTACAACTACCAATTAGTAGATGTAAAACACCACATTACACTCTCCACAGTATCACCCATTACACTCTCCACGGTATCACCCGTTACACTCTCCACGGTATCACCCGTTACACTCTCCACGGTATCACCCGTTACACTCTCCACGGTATCACCCGTTACACTCTCCACGGTATCACCCGTTACACTCTCCACGGTATCACCCGTTACACTCTCCACGGTATCACCCATTACACTCTCCACGGTATCACCCGTTACACTCTCCACGGTATCACCCATTACACTCATTCATTACTTGAGTAGATGTATAGATACTAGGGTTCAAATATACTTTACTGAAGTATCAACCCAAGCTTTTTACTTAAGTACTGGTTTCAAAACTACTTAAAGTATAAAAGTTAAAGTGCCGTGAGGGGCGACAAAAGCATTAAGGTCTAGCTTTCTGATCATGCGAAGGGGGTGTGTGTGTGTGTGTTGTGCGCGTTCTTATCATTCGACCGGGGGGGGGGGGGGGGGGATGCGCGTTCTGATCATAAAAATAGAGTAACGAAGCTATTTTTAAAAAGTAAGGAGTAGAAAGTACAGATAATTGCTTACAAATGTAAGGAGTAGAAGTAAAAAGTCGGCTGAAAAATAATTGCTCCAGTAAAGTATAGATACCTAAAATTTCTACTTAAGTAAGGTAACGAAGTATTTGTACTTCGTTACTTGACACCTCTGCGCAACAAGTATGAGCTAGATGTTCGATGTACTGTAAATATTGGTAAAACAGTTAAATATTTGGAATAAGTTTATATACTCACCTGTGTTCCTGCTTTATGGGTGGCGACAACTTCACGGATAAGGCGGAGCTCCGATGCAGTGACTCCACCCACCATGAAAAGAATCAGCAGTGGATGATCACTTGGATGGGGCCGATTAACCTGCAGTCAGGGAAAGAATTATAGTTACACTCCTAATCTTTTTCTGGTCTGACTCGGATCTCAGTTGGAGGTCCAAGTTATGACACACACACACATACAATGGTGGCCAATTTGGCTCAATTACAACTTCTATAGTTGACCTTTACTTTTTTACTTCAGGTGTATGTGTGTGTGTGGGGGGGGGGGGAGGGGGGCATGTTAATGGCAGAACCATTTTCAGAACCTTAATAAAAAAAATTACATCATATTTAAAACCCTTTTTTAATGCCATGGTGTAGCTGTCCTTCTGCAGTGGAGATGCCATTTGGTCTTTATCGGTTATTCAGAAGGTACTGAATATTGTCTACAGACATAACACGTATAACCCGTGCGTGCAGAAGAACATCTCTCGTAAAGAACATCTATTTGTGTGTGCACACACACACACACACACACACACAAATAGATGTTCTTTACGAGTGAGCGGTGTGGTGGTTAGCCATCCCTGCTGGACATGAATGGCTGTGGCAGAGATGCAGGTTGCATGTGATTGACTGAGTGGAGCGACAAGTGGATGATTACTAATGAGACAATCACTGAGACAGAAGGGGACGCTTCCTCAGGATGTAGGAAATAAAATTCCATAATTTACTTGAACTGCTACTTGATGGTTATCGTCCACAACTAAGGATGTGTGTGTATAAATAAATGAAGTATGTTTCATTGTTCACGTTTTATGAGCACATGAGCGTTTGTGAGCGAGGACGTGTTAGACACCACAGGGGAGGACACACAGCGTGTACATGTGCATCTGCAGCAACGTGCTCATTTTCTTGTATATAAGAAAGAGGGAGAATGATAAAGATTGACAAAAGCAACCTCTCTCTCTTTCTCTCTCATACACACACACTCACACTCACACACACTAACACACACTTTAATGGTTAACTAGCTCAGTTAAATGCAAATGTATTATTTTTCATATTACAAATATCAAAAGAAACAGAACAAAACCATACTTTCAAAAATTATTGGCACCCCTCTAAATATGAGCAAAATGAAGAAATGTAAACATAATTCAGATATTATAAATGGACAGGAGTATTTAATTCTCCAGACAATACTGGTACTTTAAGTGAAAGTGGTCTTTGTGGTCAGATGAGACAAAAGCTTCTTCTTATAGCTTCAATGTAACAAAAAATGAGGAACGAGTGTGTTATAGACCAAGTGAGGTTGGACCAAAGCATAAAATTATACATTAGTTATCTATTATATCATTATATCATATCATACATACACACACACTGTATATACAAGCAGTGATCTCTAATCTGTGATAGACTCTGGGCTATCATGTCAGTACTATGCACTTGTGCCCTGTCCATAGTAAATGTCCATGAACGCTCATTAGATTTAACATTAATTTGGCACTATTTAATTAATAATTTATTTATTGTTACGCACCAATGTTCGGATGACAGGGTTCACATTTATTCAAGTAAACTCCACTAACTGCACCAGAGTTCGTTTTAATTGAAGCAAACATGTCAAGTGTGGACATTCAGTACCTGTAATCTAAACAAGGGTGCCAATAATGAATACGAACACATTGTTGAGTTTACCTTCATAAACATGCTGAAACCCGTCTTGAGCAGGTCGGTAAGTCCTCCAGAAGCATGCTCAATGTCTGGGCACTCAGGTCGGCTTGGGTTGAAGATTTCCTCCAGAACCTGCTTTATGAAGGGACGATACGTCGCCTACGGACACCAGAGACAACACCAGATTGCATGGGTCATTCATGGGGATTTTTTTTCCAAGAACAATCACAAATATGATTAACACTGATTAACCTGACATACGTAGCTCCTCAGGGTATTGGCTGATTGGCGTTGATTTAGGATTAGTATTCATGGAAGGATATTTGTCTTCGGGAGAGACGACAATACAGTTGAATTCGACCAAGACATGACACGGACTGAGGTTTACATCATAAAGCCACAAAGACAAACAGTATATTACTGAGGTGAAAAGTTTACCCAATGACGAATTACACTTTAAACAGGATACAGTAGAATCTAACTAAATTACACAGTATGTGTGTTTAGAGAGAAAATGTTGAGATAGAAAGTAGAGAAGTGCTAGTATGCTAGGTTATTAGACAGTTACTGATAAATAATACAAATGATTATTAAGAACTAATCGTGAATGTTTTTAATAACTATTTATACTTCCTGTACACCATAACTGTTTGCAGGACATATACAGTAGTAGTGGTGTTGATGTTTGAAAAGTTTAAATATATAAGAATGAGATGATTCATGTACAGTATCAAGGATATGACGGATGAATGGAGAGGCACTCCAACGAGGATTACCTCAGAGGAGCAGCAGGTAAAATATAGCACCTACACCTACACAGCTTTAATAACCATAAAAAAAAGTAAAAAAAAAAAAAAAAGGGAATGTGAATCCTTGCGTTAATGATCTAAAAAAAGCTATATGTGGTTAACTAATGTGTGAACTAAAGCTACTTTGACTAATAAATACCACTCAATTTTTTTGAGTGTGCACCGCACAAGAACTTATGTGAGCCATGCCTGACCAAAAAAAAAAAAAAGCTTTCGGAGGATCTATAATTAACCCTTAGGAGTCTGAGGGTGTTTTGGAGCCCTGAAGAGATTCTGACGTGTCCTAACATTTGTGTATTTTTCAGTTACTTATAAACATATAAATGTCTAAAGTCTGATATCATTTTATTCAGCACAAACTAGGTAACAATAATATATGAGCAGCATGTACTGTATGTACAAGTTTGTATATTGGAGAAAAAAACAGTTTTTTGAAAAAAAAAAAAAAAAAAAAAGTCACTGAAATAAGACCACAAACCACATTCACAACATTTGTGTACAAGACTTTTGTGACCTGGATCTTATAATTGAGAGGTTTTACTTCAAAATGATGTGACAATCACCTCGCTCACTCATTTACAGAAAACAATACATGCATTAACATTTTCTAAGACACTTTCTGTTTAGAAAGGCCGTATGCGAAGAGGCGTGAACGATCATGAATAATGCTGATATTCACACCAGAGAAGACAAAGACCCGCATAATGAGCTGTATAATTACATCTCTCAGTCAGGTATAGGACAGAGGAAAGTGTTACAAGAAAATTACTTGAGGACAGAAACATATTTCTTTAGAATAACTTAAGAATTATCAACAAAGTTGGAAAGGTTTACAAAGTGATTTCAAAGACTTTAGAAATTCGCCAGTCTACAGTAAGGCTTTTGGACTGTGGCTATGACAAAATGACCCAAAGAGCACAACAAAGACTCATCAATGTGGAAAAGAAACAAGCCGAGTCACAGCCAAAGGTTTGAAGGCATCATTGCTTGCTAACATCATACTGTACGTAACATTATAGTACATAAAATACTAAACAGGTAGAGTGTCCATGGCAGGACACTACAAAGGAAGCCACTGTTTACTAAAAATAACATTGCTGCACGCATGAAGTTTGTGAAAGAACACATTGACACTGCACACCGGTATTGGCAAAATGGTTTGTGTATTGATTAAACTAAGATTGAACTATTTATTTGGAAAGAACGCGCAGCACTACTGTACATCTGGCGTAAAAAGGGCACTGCATATCATCACGAAAAAAAAAACATACCAACCGTAAAGTATGGTGGAGGATACTTCTGAAAAGTTATTAGAAAATTATTATTTGGGTCGGCTCTGTAGCATCGGGGCCTGGGCAGCTTGCAGAAGATGAATTCTCAGGTGTATCAAAAAATTCTTCAAGAAAATGTGAGTTGAAACTCTGTAGAAGTTGAGTGATGCAACAGGACAATGACTCAAAACACCAGAGCAAGTCCACAACAGTATGGCTTCAGAAAAAAAATAATAATCCACCTTTTGGAGTGGTCAGAGATGCTATGGAAGAGAGTCATACACATAAGATGTGCAAAGAATATGACAAAGCTGAAGCCAGGTAGAATGGGCTAAAATTCCTCTTGAACGATGTGCAGGTCCGATTCACAGCTACAGGAACCACCTGGATGAGTTTATTGCCGCCAACAGGTGCCAACTAGTTATTAATTCCAAGGGTTCACTTAGTTTTTGTTATTATTTTAGGCGTGTTATATTTGACAATACTCTTGTCTTAGATGAAGAAAACCATGAAATTCTAAAAAGTTCACGTACTTTTTCATGCTTCTGTATAGCCGTGGCCAAAGGTTTGGAGAATGACACAAATATAAATTTTCACTGAAGTCTGCTGCTTCAGTGTTTTTACATCTTTTTGTCAGATGGTACTATGGAATACATAATTACAAGCATTTCATAAGTGTGAAAGGCTTTTATTGATAATTACTGTACATTATGTTCATGCAGAGTAGATATTTGCAGTGTTCACTGTTATTTTTCAAGACCTCTGCAATTCGCCCTGGCATGCTGTCAATCAACTTCCAGGCCACATCCTGACTGATGCACACCCATTCTTGCATAATCGCTGCTTGGAGTTTGTTAGAATTTGTTTGTTTTTGTTTGTCCACCTGCCTCTTGAGGATTGACCACAAAGTCTCAATGGGGTTAATGTCTGAGATTTTAATTCCATGGTCAGGAAACTCCCCAATGTTTTCTTTCCCAAGACACTTAGTTAACAATTTTGCCCTATGGTAAGGTGCTCCATGATATTGGAAAAGGCCTTGCTCGTCAACAAACTGTTTTTGGGAGAAGTTGCTCAGAAGGATGTTTTTGTCCCATTCTTTATTTATGGCTGTGTTCTGAATTCAAGATTCTCAGTTGTGATTGAGCCCACTTCCCCTTGGCTAAAAAGCAATCCCACACATGATGCTCAGGATGCGCTTCCATTGGCATGGCACAGGAATCAAGATTTATTTATTAATAATATTTATGAACAATATTATAATATAATACAATGTTTATTAATAATATTTATTAATTCAATATTTTATTTGTTTCTAACAACCGATGCTATTTTAGAAAAATATGGTGTAGTGGTTAGCATTGTCGCCTTGCACCTCCAGGGTCTGGGTTTGATTCCCCGGCCAGGCTCGATTCCCGTCTCTGTGTGCATGGAGTTTGCATGTTCTCCCCGTGCTTGGTGGGTTTCCTCCGGGTACTCCGGTTTCCTCCAACAGTCCAAAGATATGCAGGTTAGGCTAATTGGCGTTCCTAAAATTACCCGTAGTGTGTGATTGGGTGTGTGTGTGCCCTGCGATGGATTGGCACCCTGTCCAGGGTGTACCCCGCCTAGTGCCCGAAGTCTCCTGGGATAGGCTCCAGGTCCCCCGCGACCCTGAACACAGGATTAAGCGGTATAGAAGATGAATGAATGAATGAATGAATGAATGCTTTTGGTTTTGCACAGGAGGACATCAAGCAGGTAGTCGGCTGTATTAGGGCTGCACGATATTAGGAAAATATGCAATATGCGATATGTTGTTGAATATTGCGATAACGATATTTCTTGCGATATAACATTTCCCTAGAGAAATGCACTTTTTATTATTATTATTGCCTATTTTTTTTTAAATCATTTATATGTAATGATCATACTAAAATAAACAGGTAATAGATATTCGTCTGATGTAATTAAATCTAATTCAGGATAAAAAGAAACTATATGTCAAGAAGTTGCAAATATTTAGACTTTAAAACACTATGAATGACTTAAAGCCCTCAGCAGATATTCTGACTTCTGGTTTGCTGTTACTATAAACCTGCCAACACAATATGAATTACTTTCAAACATTACTTTTCATTTACGTGGAACCATACACTCATCGATTTCATTTATCGCAATTCTTTGCGATACAGATATTGCGTATACCATTATCGCGATAACGATAATTCTTCGATATATTGTGCAGCCCTAGGCTGTATTTGTTAAGTGAAAGAGGAAGAAAAAAAGCCAGATGCCTGTAGCTGCCTTACAAAAGCAAGTCTGTGTCAGATTAGAGTAAAAAAAAAAAAAGAAAGAAAGAAAAAAAAAAGAGTCACTACAGGTGGGTAATATGAACATAGCCTTTGTTATTCTGAGATATTCAGATGCATCTTCAGTGTGTGTAATCAAAACAATTAGTATTTTTTTTTTATAATTTGTAATTTTTACATTTTTGTATTGGCTGAGCAATTCTTCTTCTATTGTAACCTCAGTTTAAGAACATCCCCTCCACCATTTGTTGCTTACTGCAGCTCTGCTATTCTCAGGAGGGGTGTGGCTCAATAATAGTTCATTTACATAGACACTGAAACTGTGAGTTTGGAGGAGAAGTGAAATAAACATTTCAACTCAAGCTGTAATTTCCAAAAATCTGCTGTGTAACACAAATGTAACGCTGTACATAAGTGCAACAAATAATATTTTCAATTATTTAATGCTTACAACCCAATCTTAAATGCCAAAATATGTATCACATATCACATTTAATTGTTTTATATCAAAGAAGAAAATACAGGACATAGGTTCTTTAATATATTAATTATTTACAATCACAAGTCTGTTTTTAAGCCTGGATTTCCAATGCTTTCGTCGCCTCCAGCTAGGTCATCACAAATAATAAAAAATATATATTCCCGATTTCTGTGAAAGTGCTTTGGGACAATGTCCATTGTTAACAGTGCTTTAATGGCACTAGGCACTCACTGACTTTAATGAGAGTACTGGGTTTCTCTCTGCAAATCCCCTGATTTCATTAATGAGTGCTTCCAAATGGCTGAGATTCTCAGTTTTATCAAGTTAATGTTTTGTATTTCACAAAAAATAGTTCACTTTATAAGTCCACTTTATTGAGAGAATAAAAGCGGTTTGTTTGCATCAGTGTATAAAGCAAAAAAGGTCGTTTCTGTGCTACTTCAACTGGATTTTCATTTCTTCATTCTAAAGCAATTCAAATTTGCATGTTGAAATCCTGTCCATGTCTGTGCTGTACAAAAAAATGTGCATGTGTTAAATGATAGCTTTGTACCCTGTCTGGGTCCGTTGTAAAGTTCAATGAACTCGGATGTATAATGGCTAAATGTCCATAACAAAACTCTTACAGTCTTAATTGTTTATAAAGTATTACATGGGTAAAGTTAATAAGCACAGAATCAGTTTATAAATAATCGGTCAATAAAAATCTCAGAATGCCCAGACCATCCACATTTTGTACGCATGACTCTAAGACTAAGGAACAAACAGGATCAAATTCTAGGAAGGATCTTAAATCTGCATGAACTGTTAATTGAGGTTGCATGAGCTGTTAAAAATATATATGTTTAAATTGTGAAAAAGTGGTTGATAGCATGAGGACTCATTTTTACACATAAACTGGACACCACAAAGTCCTGACCCTAACCCCAGTTAAAGACTTTGGGATGTACTGAAGAAGACTTTTTATGGAGCGGTTAATGACTCTTGTGTCATTAATACCACAGCTCGGCCAAAAATCTTTGGGAGCCCAGTGTTGCAGTAGTGCTAATAACTTATCCTGGCTCCAGGCTAGCGATCCAAGCACTAGTGAAATGCTGGCATGAGTGCATTAGTGTAAGGGGGGATTATATAAAGAAATAAATAGTGTCATACCTTTCACTGCAAAATGTCACATCTTGCTAAGTATAAGCTAATTATAAGCTAAATATGAGCTTATAATAGTCAAATATACTGTATTTCATTAAACATTATAACATGACAATTAAACTATTGCAGTGGTGTCAAATGTATTCACATTCATTACTTGAGTAGAAGTATAGATACTAGGGTTCAAAAATACTTCTTTAGAAGTTGAAGTATCAACCCAAGCTTTTTACTTAAGTAAAAGTGTAAAAGTACTGGTTTCAAAACTACTTTAAGTATAAAAGTAAAAGTACTGTGAGGGGCGACAAAAGCATTAGGGTCTCGCTTTGCGAGGGGGGGGGGGGGGGGGGCGACGGACGTTCTTATCATGCGACCGGGGGGGGTTGTGCGCGTTCTTATCATGCGACTGGGGGGGGAGGGGGTGCGGGCGTTGTGCGCGTTTTGATCATAAAAATAGAGTAACGAGGCTATTTTTAAAATGTAAGGAGTAGAAGTAAAAAGTCGACGGAAAAACAGTAAAGTATAGATACCCAAAATTTCTACTTAAGTAAGGTAACGAAGTATTTGTACTTCGTTACTTGACACCTCTGAACTATTGTTTTAAATATAGGAATGTTACATCTATACCTAGACAATACCAAGCTGTAAGCTTTCTTATCCCATTGGCACATTATTTTGTTGTTGTTTTTTTAGGGGGAAAAAATGCATGAAATAAGCCAAATTATCTGGAGAATAATCTAAGTGTACATAAAACAATATTTCAAGCTTTAAAATAATTTTTTTTAATGGTTTCCCAACACTATGTATATACTGTTATGACTTTATAATAAGATTTTTGCTCCAATTTTTTGCAGTGCATATTGCTATACTGTATATAGTAGGTTGCATTTGTATTGACCGCTACAACATTACTTAGTTTATAAACCAAGATGGTTTTTGTAGTTGATACTAAATGGAGTTCGAGCATCATCTATAGAATTTAACACTGGCCTATAAGGAAACTAAATTAAAGCTACAGTATAAACGACATCTGCCCTGTCGATCCTGAATGAGAAAAAAAAAAAAAACACTTCTCCACAACCTGAACCTAGTGAGTCAGAGACACAATAACACACACAAATGCACACCCATACACACACATCCACCCGCACATCTGTAAACACAGAGCTTACTGCCATCACTGACTATACAGACTAACGATCATAACAATGCTAAGTAGAAAATGAACTGTTTTTACTTCATTTAACAGTTTCGTCTGGATTTGTGAAAAACACCCATATTAGGTTAAATGCTGACGGGAATCCTTTTACATAAATTGACAGAGAGTATGTGATCACTACCAGTGATTAATGGTTTTCAAGCCTGCACTTTTCATCATGCGTCAGACACTAAAACAAAAACATCTCCACCATTAAAACGTCTAACACCCACACGCTCACCTTAAAATGGAACGATGATAACTAAAACAAAAACAAACTAACCATCAGTGGAAAACCCTCATGATGTATAATGGTGCAGTGGGTCATACCTTAGTCATGTAATGCAGAATTACACAAACACCTACAAACTCTATTAATATTAATGTAGTTCAAATCAAGAATGAAATAATAACTACATGACCTTCCAATTCAATGTAGCACTCCTACTCTACAGTACATCTCATAAAAATAAAACAGTGTGTGTTCTTACATAAATAACAGTACATATAGTAAAATCCAGAGAAATCACAAGTATCACAGTCACATTGTGTTCTAGAATTACTGGGACACTTTACAGTAACAAGCAAAATGTAATATTTAAAAAGAATACCAGATGTTTCTCTCTTTTTTAAAAATTATTTTTTATTTATCTGCATGCTGGAGTGGGTTAGTGGGCTGGAATGGAGTCTAATGGTGAGTCAATGATCTAGCAGGTTTTTTTTTGTTGAAAATACCAAAGCAACAATGTGAAAAACAGTACAATGTGCAGGACAGGGGGTCCTCCATGACCAGGGTAGGGAGCCGATGTTCTTTGGCATGGGTTGTGTAGTGGGACCATGCGCTGGGATGGGGTTTAGAGTGAGTCTGTGGTCTAGCATGAGGTCTATAACAAGTCAGTCTACCAGTATCAGGACTAAAGTGTCTATATTGTGTTGGTGGGCTGGCATCAGGTCTATAGCGAGACAGTGGTCTAGCATTGGGTCTATAGCAGGTTGGTGAGCTGGCATGGGGTTCCTAGTGTGTTGGTGTGCTGGCATCAGGTCTATATTGTGTTGGTGGGCTGGCATCAGGTCTATAGTGTGTTAGTGGGCTGGCATCAGGTCTATAGTGTGTTAGTGTGTTGGTGGGCTGGCATCAGGTCTATAGTGTGTTGGTGGGCTGACATCAGGTCTAGCATCAGGTCTATATTGTGTTGGTGGGCTGGCATCAGGTCTAGCATCAGGTCTATATTGTGTTGGTGGGCTGGCATCAGGTCTATAGTGTGGTAATGTGTTGGTGGGCTGGCATCAGGTCTATAGTGTGTTGGTGGGCTGACATCAGGTCTAGCATCAGGTCTATATTGTGTTGGTGGGCTGGCATCAGGTCTATAGTGTGTTAGTGGGCTGATATCAGGTATATATTGTGTTGGTGGGCTGGCATCAGGTCTATAGTGTGTTAGTGGGCTGGCATCAGGTCTATAGTGTGCTAGTGTGTTGGTGGGCTGGCATCAGGTCTATAGTGTGTTGGTGGGCTGACATCAGGTCTAGCATCAGGTCTATATTGTGTTGGTGGGCTGGCATCAGGTCTAGCATCAGGTCTATATTGTGTTGGTGGGCTGGCATCAGGTCTATAGTGTGGTAATGTGTTGGTGGGCTGGCATCAGGTCTATAGTGTGTTGGTGGGCTGACATCAGGTCTAGCATCAGGTCTATATTGTGTTGGTGGGCTGGCATCAGGTCTATAGTGTGTTAGTGGGCTGGCATCAGGTCTATAGTGTGTTAGTGGGCTGGCATCAGGTCTATAGTGTGCTAGTGTGCTGGTGGGCTGGCATCAGGTCTATAGTGTGTTGGTGGGCTGACATCAGGTCTAGCATCAGGTCTATATTGTGTTGGTGGGCTGGCATCAGGTCTATATTGTGTTGGTGGGCTGGCATCAGGTCTATATTGTGTTGGTGGGCTGGCATCAGGTCTATAGTGTGTTAGTGGGCTGGCATCAGGTCTATAGTGTGTTAGTGGGCTGGCATCAGGTCTATAGTGTGCTAGTGTGCTGGTGGGCTGGCATCAGGTCTATAGTGTGTTGGTGGGCTGGCATCAGGTCTAGCATCAGGTCTACAGTATATTGTGTTGGTGGGCTGGCATCAGGTCTATAGTGTGTTGGTGTGTTGGTGGGCTGGCATCAGGTCTATAGTGTGTTAGTGGGCTGATATCAGGTATATATTGTGTTGGTGGGCTGGCATCAGGTCTATAGTGTGTTGGTGTGTTGGTGGGCTGTCAGAGAGGCCAGATTGAGGTGGTTTGGACATGTTCAGAGGAGAGAGTGTGAATATATCGGTAGAAGGATGCTGAGGTTGGAACTGCCAGGCAGGAGGTCTAGAGGAAGACCAAAGAGGAGATTTATGGATGCAGTGAGAGAGGACATGAAGTTAGTTGGTGTGAGAGAAGAGGATGCAGAGGATAGGGTTAGATGGAGGCAGATGATTCGCTGTGGAGACCCCTGAAAGGGAACAGCCGAAAGACAAAGAAGAAGAAGTTGTTTGTTAATGCTAACTAGCTTTCTACCTCTTTCCCCAGAGCTGCCAAAAGACTAACTTCTCCTTTTAAGGTTGAATGTTTTCTTGCATTTTAATTCCTTGTTTCAGCAGTTGAGTATTCCCACAAAGGGACCGGCATCTTTGTGCCTATACTCATCTCCTAGATTCGACTCCATGTGAAAAAAATCATTATATACAGCACAAATCTATAAACATTATAACCCGATGTTATGAACATTAGAAGTAGAGATTTTCTTAACGATGCCAAGTTCCAAAGTAACTTTAATGAAAAACCTATTTATTTTGAATTTTTCCACTAATCGGGAAGCCAAGAAATTTGCCTGTGGCAATCATTATGCTGGAGTGGTCTGGGGGAAAGGGGTTCCTGAGTGTGTGTATGCGTGTTTGTGTGTGTGAGCATGTCGGGGGACAGCATTTATTTTGTTAAAAGTATACTCGTGTTTTTGTGCGTGTTAAGCCATGTTTCCAACCTTCCAAATTCAAGACACCTGTTCAGTGTCCAGGACTCATTACATAAAAACAAAGAAAAGTTAGATATTTATGATATACAAGGAGAAAAGCTGACTTTTGCAATTAGGGTGAAATCCATTTTGAGACAATAATACAGCAATTCGTCCGCAGGGCATAGAGGCGCCATGCCAGGTAATATAATACATTCCAGTTAAATAAAAGCAGCATAAAATACACTCCCTGACAGGCACTCTTTTTCACATTTTATTAAACAGGTCACTGACTGTACCCACTGACTTGCTCATACCACCTGATAGAGCACCTCTTTGGTTCGTTCGTCAAAGACAACTCTTATAGGTTTCACAGTAGAGCAAATGGTTTCTTCTACTTTTTTTTTTTTTTTTTAAACAAAATACAGTAAAATGGTTTTAGAAACCGCAACCTATTTAAAAATACTAGAGTACCAATGTGAAGGTGTATATGGAACAGTAGTGGTCCAGGGTGTTCTCAGTCATAAAGACTGTGATAGAAGATGATGAGATTGGAGGAAAAGTGTGATGACAGCAGACGACACTGACACGAGATGATGGTTAATGATCCTATGCAGTCACACAAAAAAAAATAAATCAATCAATGGCCTGGAAATGTACTGCATATGTATATTAGGGTGTGTAGCGGCCAGTAAGTGGTAAGTTCACAGGAACACCAAAAAAAAAAATCACCTACAGTATATAGTAATTATAATATATGAAACTGAAAAGATGCAATAGATGTACATGATGTACATTAGCCCGTTATAACTAAGCAACCTGATGCAGGATTGCCGCTTCAAAAATAATGAACTTGGTGCAGCATTTCTCTCCGACTCCATCCCCACAAGATTTCTTTAAAACTACTTAAAGGGGAAAAGGACCCTATTAAGTCTTTCGGTCTCAAAGG
Source organism: Channallabes apus (assembly GCA_030522415.1). Classification (NCBI taxonomy): domain Eukaryota; kingdom Metazoa; phylum Chordata; class Actinopteri; order Siluriformes; family Clariidae; genus Channallabes; species Channallabes apus. The sequence continues at coordinate 19,401,211 of CM060128.1, read as the reverse complement.
CAGACATGAGCCTGTGAACAAAAAGCTAGTCGTCTATTGACTATACAGACGTGCCAATGGTCAGGGTAATGAAAAATAACTTCCAGTGCCAATGCCGCGAACCTTGGCATGAGTAATGCCAGGTCTTTAAAATGTGTGCTGTGATGATTTCCTGAGCGCACCGTGGCCTGTGACCTCTGGGTATTGAAAAGGAAAAGAAAAACACAGGAGCAGACGGTGATGTCATCAAGGCAAGCCAGACCCTTTCCCTTTCCCTCTCACGCAAACTCGCATACGCGCTGCAAGAACAAAGCAAGGCCACTAATAGCCCTCACATTCCTTAACAGCACTTTCATTTTTTCCAAAACCAGCATATGCTATTTCCAATGTCAACATAACCTTTGTTGTTTTTTTTTTTTCCCCTTCTGCCAGTTTGACATTTTTGTGCTCGGGTTAAGATAAACCGACTTAAAAAAGCTTCCTGTAAAAATCACACCAGCTAAACTGTTCTTCAAATGAAATGAGAATGTGTTCTTCTGCTGTCTATCATGCAGGTGTCTACTGAATAAGAGACACAAAGTGTCCTCCTTCTCTTTCTCTCTCTCCTTGTGTTCTTACTTGTCACAATTCCTTTTTATCAGGACATCCTTGGAACTCATTTCACAGGTACAGAGCCAGATGTAGTTTATGTAACTGTCGCTTTTCTGCCTTCTCTTGATTTCTATTTCTTCTCTCACCTGCTCAACCATCTCTCTCTCTCTCTCTCTCCCTCTCTCACTCACACACACATAGAAAGAAACGAGAAGCTAGTTCTTGTTCCTCAAACACACAATACACTTATCAACTCAGAGTGACGCACACAGACTCACAGCCTGCCAAGGTCCAATATGTCTCTGAGTAACTGTGACTTGGTGTGTGCATGTGTGTGTGTGTGTGTGTGTGTGTGTGAGAGAGAGAGAGAGAGAATTGTACGGGTGTAAGAGAGGGACAGAAAGTGAAGAAGAAAGAACATGACAGAAATGCTTGTTAAGGCTTGGAGCATGTTTTGAAAGGCTGTCACACACCTCATAAAAAACACTGCAATGTGTAAGATTTTTAATATAAATAAATTATCATCATTATTATGAATTGTTAAAAGGGGAATAAATACATTTTTCGTTCAACCTATTATTTGTTCCATACCTTGCTTATTCACAACTGATTCATAATTAATACGTTTATACTTTAAATGAAAATATGCTGAATATGGTCACACTGATGTCTAATTTTGTAACCTGAAATGTCATAAACCAAATATATATTTACTTCTATGAATATAAATATATAGTAAATGTTTGCTCATTTCAATCTTTTGTCTATTAAGAAATATTTCACTTGTTTCTAGAAATAAATGTGCAGAAAAAGATGATTTAAGCTTGAAATTATTAGACTAGGCTGGGATTTAGCTGGGCTTTATCTATTAGAGTGTACTGCTTAGTAGTATTGACAAATTATATAAGATTACACCTGCGCTGTGTGTTACACTGTACAGTCAGTGTGTAAACGCTGCAGAAGCACTGACCTGGTGAGCACCATCGCTCGCTCTGTACACTGAGCGCAGCTGCTTCAGGTGATCTCGGGCTCGGCCCAGGATGCGCAGTGTCTCGAACACGCTCTCCACTGCTGTATGTGCTCGCTCTGACGTCAGTTCCTCCGGGCTGGAGACTCCTACACACACATGCACAGCCATAGTTACACGTTTTTTTCTTACTATTGTGTAGATCGTTGACTGACACAACACCTAACGATGATTAATGCTGAAACTAACCTTAACTTCAGTAATCAAAAGAAAACATTTAGCATTTTTTAGTCTCTGCGACAGTGGGGGGGGGGGGGGGGGGGGCGTGGTGGAGCATCAGCAATGGATGGCAAGTAACGTGTGATCATTCTCACACGTGACTTACTATCGTCAACCTGTTTAGGTGTTTTCCTTTGTTCTTTCAGTTACTGCTGTGAGCCAGAGTGTGATAGAGACAGAGATAAAAAGAGAGGCATAGCTGCACACACACACACACACACACACACATACATACACACATAAACATGGAGCACATCCTTGACCTTGAAGAAGATAAAAGCTGTGCGCTAGTGAGGACATAGTTTTGGTTGCAGTTCTATCAGTTTAATATCATTATAAAGTCTTCTTACACACGCATACACACATTCCTGCAACTTTCTTACACAGTATGAGTAAGACGCGAGGGAAGTACGGGTGTGTGATGTGTGACATCGGGTGATTGCCTGAGTACGCTTTATTAGATTGAATGTTCCATGAGATGGTGCAGAGGACAAATGCTCTTTTGAAACGAAGAAGGAAAAAGGGAATGTCTCCTGGTTTAATGAAAATCTAATGTGCTCTCTAATGTGCTTCTAATACAATCACAGCCCCAGGAGACAGGAGCTGAGAGAGCGAGAGAGAGAGAGAGAGAGAGAGAGAGAGAGAGAGAGAGAGAGAGAGAGAGAGAGAGAGCAACAGGGTTGAGGAACAGGCAACAGAGACTAACTTTAGTGGCACAGAAAAGCAGACAATCCATCATGCAGATGTTTTTGGTCATGAGCTTGGCACCAGGTTCAGAGATGCAACTGTGGAATGCAATCCTTTAGGGGAACCAGGTAACAGTCCTGCTGAAGACAAATCCGAACTAGTGGAGGATCCTGAGAAGCAGAAGAAGGATCTCTGATTCAAAACAGTTGCACACCTCAGCCACCAGCGTCTGTCTTCTCCGTCAGCATGACTGAGAGCCAGAACCAGGTCAAACTCTTGGTCACACAAGCATGGAGTAAATTTGCACGGAACTGAAAAGGACTTCCCTATAGATGAGACATCTCTCAATCTTTTCAACCTGAAGCCCATTTCAAGCATACACAAATCAGCTCCAAGAACGAAAACTATTAATATTAAACCACCTAAGATTCGGGTTCCCCTTCTGCCACAGGGTTAGCTCTAGTCATTCGGGCTGCGGGTCTGCAGGGCCTCCGAGGGTGTGGTGTCTGGCACCAGGAGGTTGAGAGGGTGGATCCTTTTGGGTGCTGCGGGTTGCACGGTGGGGCCTTCGTGGATCAGACTTGTTTGTCCATGGGAAATTTACATTTCCATTTAGGCATTTGGCAGACGCTCTTATCCAGAGCGACTTACATTTTTATCTTATTATACATCTGAGCAGTTGAGGGTTAAGGGCCCAACAGTGGCAATTGGTGGTTGTGGAGTTTGAACCTGGGATCTTCCGAACCGTAGTCCAATGCCTTAACCACTGAGCTACCCCTGACCCCAGGAAATCCCATAGATTCTCGACTGGATTGGGATCTGGGGAGTTTGGAGGCCGGGTTAGCTGTTTTGAACGTCCATGGCATGTTGTGATGCACTAGGTGTTCTGGTGCCACAAGCATCATCACAAGCATTGAGTTTTATTGTTGATTTGGTCTGCACTGGCTTTTCTGTGTCATTGGCGAGCCTTGGGCGGCCATTATCCTGTCACCAGTTTGCTGGTGCATAGTTCACCTGGTGGTGGTCATAATCAGTGTATGCTGAAATATAATAGAAATTAGGATACTTTACGTTTGGTCAGCAATTTCTGTTCAAGGCTACTGTCTCCCCAGTCACTGCTGTGCAGGTGTGAACATATTACATCAGTTCATTTGTAGCAACAGTGCGAAAAAAAATGGATGCTCCACTTGTGATTTGCACGTGTGAGTTGCTCTTTCAAAATCATTGCGTGTGAGAAAAGGCTCGTCACCAGTTAAAAAAAAAGTCTTTACCATATATATGCACATCATAAATAAATCATATATTTTATTTAGAACTGAACACTCAGGAATGCCTGGAAATAAGCATGATTCTAGGCAAAGACGTGTTCATGATTTTTCCTGGAACAACAAACAATTCCTCACACTGCACAACCTGTATACAGTATTTGCAAGGACAAATCGAGTTATGTCGAGTCGAGTCTTAAGTCGAGTTATGCAGCGCTCTAGAAAAGCTCACCTTGCCTAATCTTGTGTGATTTATATTAGTGAAGGATTATGCAATCTTGTTTGTGACATATAATCATCATAAAAACAGATCCCTTAATATTGGGTCCCAGAGTAACAGGATATCGAGGCCTGTGTGGAAAACACCTTCATAAAGTAAAGCCATTTCAGAAGACCAAAAGATGCCAAAAACATGAACCCTTATATAGTGTGGTTATATGAGGTGGCTAGAAGATCTGCTGGTTATAATATATATCTCAGTTCCAATTTTCATTTTTTGATGTCAAAATAATTCAATACAAAAACAGAACAGTGTGTGAAACACAGGTGTTATAATCCATGCCTGTTACAGCTTGAAATTGTCATGGCCATGTTGTTGTTTTTAAGCCTAGTTGATGGAATTCATGTTTTTAAGCTAAATCAAGGCCAAATCTGAGAGCATCTCTTTGACCTTCACTACAAGTGATGAAAAATTAACTTTTTCGTTATTTTTAAACATTCAGATAACTATGGAACGTGTACAAACCAAAGCCATTACTGTTTCTTGCGCTTACTTAGATTTCTTTTTAAACAAGCCGATGAAGATTTCAAAGGATTTTAAAGTCAAGTAGTCAAATTAAGTCAAGTAGGCTTTTATTGCCCCTTCAAACATATACAGTTAGAACACAGTGAAACAAAAAAAAAAAACAATGTTCCTCCAGGACCCCCTAATGTGACCTCATATTAAAAAGTTTGTGCTCAGCTCTGTTGTTCTGAGGTGAGATGGGTTCAGCAACAGCTTATTTACACAGATACGGAAACAGCGTGAAACGCTGGAACAGGTTTGAGGTGCAAAAATTGCAATTTCACCTGGATCGTTAACACACACACCTCCGAGGAGCTTGGAAACCTGTTAACTTGCCAAAGAAATCGTCAAATATGAGTCCTTTATCACACAATTTTATTTTATTATTTTATTTATTTGATGAATATTAATTGAATTATAAAGATCTTAAAACATTTGAAACTGATGCAATACAAAACTGTCTGGTAGATTACATAATCTATTTTCATCCAAAATGATTTCTGTTAGAATTACAGTCAGACTTTTACATGATATTTCAGTCAAAACCT